>CM058240.1:92955092-93408210 GCA_030180135.1 Orychophragmus violaceus
ACACCTCTGCACTCTGAAGAATAACACTGAGACCTCAGATAACCCACTGATACCTGAACTCAACAACCCTTCGATGATTTTCTCTTTACTGAACTCTGAGCTGAAGAAGACCAAACCACCAAACTCCTTCAACCAACAATATCTCCTTGAGACTTATTCCAGGACCTTGATAGACACTAAACTCCTATCTAGTGTCTTTTCAGGTACGCTCTTTGTTAGAATATCAGCCAAGTTCAAAGATGTGTGAACCTTAAGCACTGTTGTGCTTCCTTCAGCAATAACATTACAGATGAAGTTATACCTTGTGTGGATGTGTTTGGTTCTCTCGTGGAAGCCTCCATTTTTAGCCAAACATATCGCAGATTGAGAATCACAAAAGACCTTTACTGCTCCTTGCTCATAACCCAAATCTTCACACATTCCTTTAAGCCACAAAGCCTCTTTTGTTGCTTCTGCTAAAGCCATATACTCAGACTCAGTGGTGGAGAGAGCTACTATTGGTTGAAGACCTGATCTCCAACTAACTGTGTTGCCACCAACTTGGAAGATATACCCTGTGACTGACCTTCTACGATCTAGATCAGTGGCGTAGTCAGCATCACAGTAGCCCTGAACCTTGAAGTCTTCTTCCTTTGTAAAAGTCAGACTACACCCTGTGGTTCCTTGAATGTATCTCATGATCCATCTCACTGCTTGCCAGTGTTCTCTACCAGGATTACCCATGAATCTACTGACAACTCCCACAGCATGAGCAATGTCAGGTCGAGATCCCACCATTGCATACATCAGACTCCCAACGGCGCTAGCGTAAGGTACGTCTGACATAAACTCTCTTTCAATCTCTGTTTCTTTTTCATTCAAGCTTTTCAACCTAAAATGAGAGCCCAGAGGTGTTGATACAGGTTTACTGTCTGTCATGTTGAAAGTCCTGAGAACCTGCTTCAAGTATTCTCCCTGTGAAAGCCTGAGAATTCCCTTCTTCTTGTCTCTTGTTATATCCATACCAAGTATCCTGGTTGCAGCTCCCAAATCTTTCATTTCAAATTCCTTGAATAACCCATCCTTCAACTTCTTTATGATAGACAGTTCCTTAGCAATCACCAGCATATCATCCACATATATGAGCAGATAAACTCTATCTGAACTCCTCTTACCTTTGATGTATACACATGGATCATATGGACTTCTCCTGAACTTTTGTTCTTTCATAAAGGAATCAAACCTTTTGTTCCATTGTCTTGGTGATTGTTTAAGTCCATAAAGAGACTTCTTCAAGAAACAAACATTTTCCTCTTGTCCCTTTACCTTGAAACCTTCAGGCTGATCCATATATATCTCTTCATCTAAAGTGCCGTTTAAGAAAGCCGTTTTAACATCAAGCTGTTCCAGTTCTAAATCCTCATTCACAACCAGAGAGAGCATTAACCTTATAGACACATGTTTAACTACATGTGCAAATACCTCATTGTAGTATATCCCTTCAACTTGAGAGAAACCCTTTGCCACTAGTCTAACCTTGAATCTGGGTTGCTCTACTCCAGGAATGCCAGGTTTCCTTTTGTAAACCCATTTGCAACCTATAATTTTCTTCCCTGCTGGCCTGCTTACTATTTCCCATGTGTCATTCTTTTCTAAGGAACTCATTTCTTCAATACTTGCAGCCTTCCAGCCTTCCTTGTCCTTGCACCTCATAGCTTCTGAGTAAGTCTTTGGTTCATCCATGTTTAACTCTTCAGCAGCTGACAAAGCATAAGCTGCCATATCAAAATCATCATATTTTGATGGTAACTTAGTCTCTCTTCTTTGTCTGTCTCTGATCAAGATGTAGCTCTCTGGACTGTCCTGTTCTTCCTGTTGATCTACTGTACTTTCCACTGCTGAGTCCTCTTCAGTAGTTTCTTGTGAAGATAACTGCTCTGATTCATATTCTGAAAATGACTCTGAGTCTGATTCAGAACTCTCACTGACTCCACCTGAAACAGATGACCCTGATGCTCCTGTTTCTGATTCATAAAACCTTTTTGTAGGTCCTTTGATCAAGTCATTGCTAAAGGTAACCCTTTTTCCTTTAGTTTTTTTCCCTTCCTTGCTTCCTTCTGATTTCACTGCTTCAGTTTCCTTTCCGGTCTCTGAAGCTGAGTCCTTGAAGACATGTTCCTCATGGAATATTACATTCCTACTTATAGTGCATTTACCTTCACTAGGGAGCCATACTCTGAATCCTTTGGTTCCTTGTGGATAGCCTACGAAGTACCCTTTAACAGCTCTGGGGCTTGTCTTTGCTTGTACTGTGTGAACGTACGCAGAGCAACCAAACCTTCTTAGATGAGTCAGACTTGGTTTTGAGCCAGACCATAATTCCTCTGGAAGCTTGAAATTTACAGAGGAGCTTGGTGATCTATTTATCAGATAAACAGCTGTTGAAGCAGCTTCTGCCCAGAAGGTTTCTTCCATACCACTCTCAGAGAGCATGCACCTGACCTTTTCCATTATGGTCCTATTCATTCTCTCTGAAACCCCATTTTGTTGGGGGGTATAAACGCAAGTTCTGTGCCTCTTTATCCCTGCTTCTTTACATAACTGATCAAACTTGTTGTTACAGTATTCAAGCCCATTGTCTCTCCTCAAGCACTTGATTCTTTTACCAGTTTGGTTCTCAACTTGAGCTTTCCATTCCTTGAACTTCGAGAAAGCCTCATCCTTTGTCTTTAAGAAATAGATCCGGACTTTTCTTGAGAAGTCATCTATGAATGTGATGAAGTACTGCTTACCAGCCAGACTTGGTACCACTGTTGGTGACCCCCACAAATCTGAATGAACATACTCTAAGACCTCTGTAGAAGTATGTTTACCTTTCTTGAAACTTTGTTTATGGGATTTACCAAGAACACAGTTTTCACAGAAATCCAACTTCCTCATGTCTTTTATGGTTAAGTAACCTTCTTTGACCAAGATTTCTAATCTCTTCTGACTGATATGTCCCAACCTTGAATGCCACTTCTGAGTTGAGTCAAATTTTGTTTCAGTAGTAGTACAAGCTTCACCTTTCAAAACTTCCCCTTCTAAGTAGTAAAGGCCATCATTATATAATCCTGTTAAGACCTCTTTTCCATCCTTGAAGAACTTAATTCTGAAATCCTCACCCCTATAGTTGCATCCTGATTTCTCTAAGCATCCAAAAGAAATCAAATTCCTTCCCATCGTGGGCATGTACTTGACCTCTGAAAGAACAACTGTAGATCCGTCTGGCTTCCTGATCTTAATCTTTCCCATTCCTTTTATTTCACTATAGGTGTTATTACCCATCAAGACTTTACCTCCAGTGTACTCTTGAAGATCAAACAAGACATTTTTATTTGGTGTAATATGAAAACTGCTACCAGAGTCCATCACCCACTCACTCTTAGTGTCTTGCAGGCTTGCAGTTAGAATCAGTGGCTCACTCTGTGATGAGGCTACATTTACTGAATCCTTGTTCTTGTTATTTCCTTTGTCTAGACATTCCCTCTTCCAATGTCCCTCTTTACCACAGATGAAACACGCTTTCCCAGCTTTACTGAACCTTTGCTTTGATTTACCTCTGCCCTTACTTTTAGACCTGCCCTTTGAAGATTGTCCCTCTCTCTTCTCTGACCTGCCTCTGTCTCCAACAAACAAACCTTCAGCTTCAGTCTTTGGATTGGTTAGAAGTCCTTTCTCCCTTAACTCGGTCTCCTTTGCGTAAGACGATGTTATCACCTCATGAACAGTGAGAGTTTCTTTCCCACTACAATACTTTAAAGTATGTACCAATGGCTCAAACTTGGGTGGTAGACCAGTCAAGATCTGTATTGCCTGGTCCTCATCTGAGATATTAATATTGAGGCTCTCAAGATCATTAACCAACTTTAGAAAATCATCAACATTCTGCTCAATACTCCTATGCTCATCCATCTTGTAACTTGCAAACCTTTGCTTTAGGTAGATCCTGTTTGGTAGCGACTTAGTCTGATAGTCTCTCTCTAATGCTTTCCAAATTTCCAAAACAGTTGTTTCCTTCATCACCTTCCTAATGATCTGATCACTAAGACTCATCTTTATGAGACTCCTCACCCGCTTGTCCTTGTCAGGTTTCTTGGGATCAGCTTTTTCATCCTTTACTTCACTTCCTTTCTCAACTTATTCCTCTGTAGTTGAGTCTCCTTCCAAAATTGTATCCAATCCTAGAAGTTCCAGAGCACACAACATCTTGTGCTTCCAGATGCCAAAATCACCTTGACCATCAAAATTGTCCACATCGAAACGCCCCTTGATAGGTTCCATCTTACTTTTGTATCAGTTTTGCTTTGATTTCAGGATACAGACTGAAATCTAAGCAATCACAGAACCTTAAGTCTAACCGAGAACAATCGTAACACTCCGAAAGAATACCACAGTCCAAGAAGCTTCCACAGTACAATCAAATAGATGAATCAGATAAGTTTCGAACCTTGCCTGAATTGCTTCGATCGTGGAATCCAAGACTGAATTCGATTTCTACCGACCTTCTCTGACGATCTTGATCTTCAAGATCAGGGACTCCTTCTCGAATATGAACGAATAGCGACTAACCTGCGCTCTGATACCACTTGTAGAAACTTGATCTTCGGATTCGTTCAAGAAAGTTAAACCGATGAACACAAGAAAACACAATTTGTTTACCCAGTTCACGATCGACGATCGCGACGTCTGGGGAGAGGCAACACTCTCAACGATCCACTACTTCAGCCGGAAATAGCCTCCGGCGTGGCGGTGAACAACTCCGAACAATCTCTTCTCCAACGATGAAACTCCGGTGATCCTTCTCCAACGGCCTAACAAACTCTGTAGAACGTTAGATTCAGCTCAACGACGATGTTGACTCGAGCTGCTTAAATGAGTTGACCACGAGCTTGAAAACGTCGCCGTTCCACGCAAAGCTGATATCCACAAATGAGATCCGAGACGAAGCCCAATGAAGGCCCAATCTCTAATTCGGTTGATAGCTTGACCTTGAAGGTATCTCACATCAACAATCGATGATCCTTTCTGTCTCATATTTCTGGGTTCATCGATTTTTGTAGTTTGTTTGTCTAATAAATCTTGGTTCTATATAAACCGCTTTGTTATCGGTTTTCTATCGGTTTATACTTCCGGCGTGTTGCCAAATTTCCATTCTGTCGATGATCATGCGTCTGTTTACGAGTTGTTCATGGGTTGACCAGGGTCGTTTCATGGAATCTGCAGGTGTGGATTTTCGATCTCCTCCGTGTGCTTCCTGATTGTCGGCGACTATGATGGTGCCTTTTCGATTCGTTTGACGATTGTATCTTTGGTGGGAGGTAAACCTCCGTGGCTTCCATCGCTCGAGGAGGACGAGCTTATGATGGGCAAAATCTGGCCTAATCAAAGGAATCCAGACGATGGCAGAATATTTCAGAAGTGCGGTTGACGGCGTTTTTTTAAGGCTGTTTTATGCTTTTAGACAACCCTTCTCTGGTTTCTTTATTTGGAATCGAGATCGGTGGTTTTGAAGAATACCAGAGATGACGATATCCACCGTTTGGAGCTGTGTTCCTCGACAGTTTTTCGGCGAGTGTATGCGGGATTTCACCATGCTTAACGTGTGGCAGTTGGACAGAGAGATGAATGGCATGCTTAACAAATGTTTTTTTTCTTATGTTTATCTCTTCCATTGAGGAAACCCATTTTTGTGTTGGGTCTGAATTCTATTATCTAGGCATATTGGATCATTTAATATAAAAGTTGCCGACAAAAGAACATATAAGAAGAAAAGTAGATTATTCTGTTGACAAAAAGTAGATTATTCTAAACACTTTTTATTATATACTAATGTCTATCATATACCGTTTTCCTGTTTTCTATATGTAAAATAACCAAGAAAAAGATCATATATGGAAAAAGGAAAACAAAGTAAAAACTAAAGTGGGCAACTGTGGGCCTCTACACTAGTCACCAACGTCTGAAGCCTCTCGATCCCGACAGAAGTCACATCGTAAAAAGAGATCCGGAGGTGCTATAGACTCCTGGAAGAACTCACTATACCGATAACAACATCGTCATCAAAATGACTGAAATCCTGCAAAACCAAATAATAATGTTAGTATAGAAACAAAATTTTTTTTGCAATAATTTAGTTTGATTTTTTTACCCGTAACTAAAGGCAGACTAACTGTGAACACCGACTACACATGAAACGCCACAAGAAGTCAACAACTCACAAGCAATGAGCTGCAAGCGTTGAAGCCTGGGAAAGTCCACCGCAATAGTCGCCAGTTGACGGCCAGTTACCAACTGGACAACCTCTCATCTAGCTCCGCTCATAGTCTGGAAGATAAATAATTAATAAAGTAAACTAGTGTTTCTAAATCTAGAAAGATTCGAAGATCAGACCGGATTCGACAATGAACCAAATTAATAATCAGATTAAACTTCTATAAAAATCTAATTAACCCATATTAAAAACGACTATAACCGATCAAAAACCAATAAACCATATCAAATTAACCCATTCAATAAATTTTGAACATTTTTTCAAATTTTTTTATTGTTTAACTAGTTAATATGTTATATATTTTATGTTATAAACAAAGCCTAATATAGGAATTTATGGCTTCTTAATTAGTAGTTTTAAAAATTAGTACTAACATAATATTATGTTTTGTTAAAAAATATGTTATTTCTTTTTAATATTAGTTTGATATTTCCTCATATGTACATATTATATCAAAATCATAAGTTAAAATATCTTTTAGAAATATTAGTATGTTAATAATAGTTATTAATTCAGTATTTGACGTGGACAAAAAATAGTATTTGATTATAGTTTTTGATAAAGTTTTTCCAAAAAAATATATATTATTTTATATATTTTTATTCTTAAAATAATATATATGTAATATTTATATTTTAAAATTTAGATAAGGAAAAAAGTATTACCTCGGGGAAGTCAACTAAACTGAAATCCAAAGTAAGAGACAACAAATTGCATAAGTGTCTGCTGCTTAAAGGGAATACATTGACTCGGGGCTCCCTAACCGCCAATCGTGTCTGCCTCGATTTGTAGAACTGATGCCATGCACGGCATACTAGTTGACACTCGGAACAGTTCCTAGGGAGTCGGTCGAAGATTTCCATGAGCAGGTGTCCAGTAACCTGTTTTTCAAACCATTAATCAAAAAAGAAGTTAGTCAATGACAAACACTTAACCAAAATTTGTGTATTGAAAAACCGTTTACCTCTGTTGAAGCTCCAATAGTCAAACACTTAACCAAATCAGGAAATAGTGGATTCACCATTAGAACCAAACCAGAGCAAAAAAGATCATGAAGACATTGAGAAAAAGGGATTTAAGAAGATGTAAAGATACTTACATCTTTAAAACTTGTAAATGAGCTGACAAATCCTCGCTCCCTCAAAGACTTGTTGAAATTTATCTAGGATCAAATCCAAAATTGAGTTCAAGTTCTAGAATTTATCTAGAAATACTCTAGAAGATCTTCACTTCCATAATTGATTTTAGATAATTCTATTAGATAATTGGATATTTGTGTAGAAAACTTTAGATGTTGTATATTAAAATCTAGATATTGTAGTAGAAAAATCTAGAGATTAGTAAAATATCTAGGAACTAAGGAGGTTATAGTAGAATATTCTAGATTCTTGTAAGATAGTTGTGGGAGGCTATAAATATCTCATTTTTAAATGTACAAGAATTGAACAAGTGAACAAAAATCAAGTTTAAAAGAAAGAGTGTTCTTCATATGTTCTCTTATTCTCTCTTAAAGTATTTCAAGTATTCTCTA
Source organism: Orychophragmus violaceus (assembly GCA_030180135.1). Taxonomy (NCBI): domain Eukaryota; kingdom Viridiplantae; phylum Streptophyta; class Magnoliopsida; order Brassicales; family Brassicaceae; genus Orychophragmus; species Orychophragmus violaceus. Next base: position 92,962,916 of record CM058240.1, read on the forward strand.
AATATATTCCATATTCTTATTCATATTTAGAGGGTTTGTTCTCTTGATTTTCTTATAGAGAAATCCAGCGAAACAAAACCATAACTCCATCAATGGCGGATCCAATCAGACTCAAATGTTATTCTCTCTATATTTTCTATCATTTTGCTAATTTCGAGCGCTATCATAGACAAAGAAACTTACACTTCCCCTAATTCCCCAAGCCGGAGATATTATGTCGAGGAAGACAATGTGATAGAGGTAAGTCACCATTGATTTTTGTTAATGTGGCAGTTGATTTTATGATGAAATGGACAATTGATTATTGGTTCGTGAATTGTGAATCTCTTACAACTTGGTTCATGTTTGGAGGTTTATCTTAAAAGACTTTATGTTCTTTATGTTGGAGTTAGTTCTGTATTGTGCTGTAGAATGGTTCTTGATCAAGTTTCAGATTGGGAAATTGATTGCTTAGATTTTGTTTGGTCGTCAGCGTTACCATGCATTGTGTTGCAGAAATTTGCCCTTTTGCATCAAAAGTTTTTCTTTTGGAACATTCAGAATTTTAACCCAAGTCTATTGACTACTATAGTAGATCAAAGAAGCCATACTCCGTAAATCAGCTAGTGTTTGGCATGATGATGAGTTTGCTGCTCTTCCAAAGCCCTTAGTTGTGGTTAACATTGGCTGGCCTAAACGTAAGCTATGTTACTCTTTTAAGCTAAATAGTTACATTGCGTTTACATGTGTTAAACTTTCTTAGAGCTTTTTTTCTCTTGCTGACAAGCTGGCATGGAATGTTCTGTCACATTATTTCTATATTGGTTCGAAACCACCGAGTTGGATGATTAGATAGGGTTTTTGATCTTTTGTTCTAAAAAAACTAAAAAATAGTATTTTCTCGTCGTTTAAATTCTATGTATGCAACTCCTTTTGTTGCCAAGTCAAGTAAATCAAATCCTTTCAATTAAAATACTTGATCCGAACCGATCTTATACATGAATGTTGACCGTATTTGAAAAGATTCCTTCGATCTGATCTGGTCGACACGAAAGTTTTGGAAAGCATAAAGTTATATACGATAATTTGTATTATTATAATTGTTTGTTATACAAACTATAAATGGTTTAAAATATAACCACTAAACCACTATAAATAACATATCAAAGGATGTAAAGGTTAGAGAAAAACTTAGATATAACTGATTTTATAAATAAGTAATTCATTGGGAACGAAATATATATTACAAACATAATATGCATAGAATATAAGCAAAATACAAGTAAAAAAATGGTCAAAATATAGTAAAATACAAAACAAAATGCAACTATTTAGTGAGAGTTTTTAAATGTGGTTGAGACGCTTGACTAGGGTTGAGCGCGCTTGAGTACCTCTTCAGACTCGATTCGGTTTTATCGAATTTTTTTGCTTATAACTATAAAACATGTTTGGTATTTACATTTTTTTAGTCAGATTTAGTTCGGTTCAGGTTTGGTTCATATTCAGATATCCAAAATTACTAAAAATTATTTGAAAAATTCAAATTTTGTTTTTTAAAAGAATCTCAAAATACTATATTTAAATTATCCAAAAGTCTCGTAAAAGATCTACCCAAATTATTTAAAAGTACCTGAAAATACTTGAAAATATCCATGCTATCTAGAAAAGATAATAAAATTGTTTAAACTATCTAAAATATTTAAAAGCATTGGAATTACCCGAATTTAAGTAAAAAAATTTAGGATTACTTTGTGTACCCATAGGGTGTTTTAAAAGTGAACTAGTATGATTCGCTCGCACCATGTGCCAACACAAATATTATTATATATAATTTTTTTAAAAATAAAAATTATTGAATTAATTTTATAACAATAATAATTCTGGAATCTCCACCAATGTTACCCCCTCCCCCCCCCCCCCCCCCAAAAAAATACTTCAAATTTTGTTTTTTAAAAGAATCTCAAAATACTATATTTAAATTATCCAAAAGTCTCGTAAAAGATCTACCCAAATTATTTAAAAGTACCTGAAAATACTTGAAAATATCCATGCTATCTAGAAAAGATAATAAAATTGTTTAAACTATCTAAAATATTTAAAAGCATTGGAATTACCCGAATTTAAGTAAAAAAATTTAGGATTACTTTGTGTACCCATAGGGTGTTTTAAAAGTGAACTAGTATGATTCGCTCGCACCATGTGCCAACACAAATATTATTATATATAATTTTTTTAAAAATAAAAATTATTGAATTAATTTTATAACAATAATAATTCTGGAATCTCCACCAATGTTACCCCCCTCCCCCCCCCCCCCCCCCCCCCCCCCCCCCCCCCAAAAAAAAAGACAATCGCAACTCCACTCCTGAATAACCATTATGGCGTTTGATCGATTATGTCACCACAATGGATTTCATATCATGGAAACTTGAAACAAATTTTGTGTCAAACTGCACTAGCGCATCATCTTTAACGACTTTTTCATGGAACTTTTTGTCTTGACTCAGTCGTTTCAAAGGATTGCAATTCATGAGAAAATTTTGGCATCGATCATATTCCATTCTCAACCTAATCTTCTCCGGATCATCGTCCGCACCAAATTTCAACAAGAGTCTTTCCTTCATCTCTTTCTAATTTTGGATAGGCATCATCGAATTGATTTGATTGGCGTACCTTTTAGCTTCCCCTACAATAAATCCATGAGCCATGTGCAATTTCACCAAATTGTTGAGTTGCTTCTGAGAAAAGTACTTCTCCATCCACGAAATCCACTATCGCAAATCGACATCCAGAAACACGGGAATTTCAAAGACTTCCATTGTTGTGGTTGATTCCTGAAACTGAAATTGCCAAGATTCTGGCCGCAACTATACTCGTGGATCACTTTCTCTCCGTCACAAACTCTTTCTCAGTCCTTGCCATCATCGATTTTGGCTTTCTTCCATTGCGGATATCTGCGACTCTTTCTAAATTCACACCATAGCTTCACTCCTCCCTGTAAAAAATCATTTCGATTGCGCAGCTCCACCGTCGTTACATCAAGATCGTCGCGAAAGTGTAAAATTTCCGGAAAACTTTCGCCGATCATCATATCGATGTGCTTCGTCAGTTTCACCGCACCATTGATAGAGTTTTCCTATCTTAATCTCTCAATCTCTCTGTAAACCACACTCTGAAGAACACTTGTATTGACATGAAAGATGAATTACAACTTTGTTATCGATCACTTTCAAGCTTTCATTGCGAACTGAGAAGTAATCATCGATCTCATCTCGATCGATCTGTTAAGTTTCATAACGACTATAACAAACTACAACGAAGCATGAAATATGTATAATGAAAGCAAGCCTATTTATATATTGCCTTCTCCGTCTTCACTTTTCTTGGCCTCGCTCTAACATCAAACCTTCCCTCTAATTTCAAGTGTTTCCTTTGCTTCATTCATTCCTCCAAGCCAGCTTCAACGCGATCACATTATTCTCCTCGCTATTCTGCTCAACAACCACATCATCAGCTGCACTCGCCGTCCCCGATTCATGCAGCCAAGCCTTGTATAGTTCCATGAATAATGAAAGTAACATGTCTAGTACATTGTATCAAAACCTCCCTTCTCTCCCTCAACCAGATACTTAAATGTATAAAAATGAATTCATATGGAGAATAGAAACAGAACTGGAAGAGTTGTTGTAGAATGTGAGCCTCTAAGAGCTTTGTATTTTATGCTTCTGAATGGGAAGAGTTCAGTAGTAGATGAAGATGGATACATCAAAGCCACCAGGCAATGCCCAAACAAAGTAAATAGTAAAGCAAGGAATTTCACTTTATTGTTCTCTAAATAAAAAACCAAGCATTTAAAACACTCAGTTTTACAACACGGAAAAACTCAAAAAGGTATTTGTATATAAACAAGTCAATGTTCGTCTACTTTGGGCCAAGATGAGTGAGTACGAGAGGAGCTACGTCGGAACAAGTGGCCACAAGATGGACAACCTGACCAGGGAAGAACGCATGAGTAGGTAACGTACTTGACACTGCCTAGAAGCACCACCACGAAGATCCGGGAAAGTTATTTCGGGTTTGAGGGCATGACTCTATCCAGAGCCGGCCTCGAGCATAAGCCAGGTAAGCGACGGATTAGGGCATCCGACTTAAAAGGGCATTTTTTATAAATTTTCTTCATTAATATATATTAGAAAAGGGCATTTTTGTATATATTTTTCATAATATAGGCATTTTTAAATATAATTTTTTATTAAGATATTTAAATATAATTTTAAAAAATAATTATATTAAATAATATTTTAGTTCTGAATAGGGCATCCGAAAATATTGGACCGGCACTGACTCTATCGGTTTCAGAGTCAATGATCTCCCTTGGATCAAGCAACACTGAGACAACCATTGAAGATGATGATGTGGGTTTGGTATTAGTTTTCCCATGAAAGCTCTTGTTTTGGGGGTCTTTGTTTGGCTGGGTTTCCGTGATGTTGAGCTCAGATGCCACAAGTGAAACCGGAAGCCCCTCGAGAATTCTCATGTTCTTCATTCTCTTGTCGTGGGTGGTAACATTTTGGAGATGCTCCCGTGTAATTTTGGAGACTGATGATGGACTATAGCACGGCCGCACGGGGAGCTATAATCCCTTTTTAATTTTGTTGCATGATGGTTTTGATTTTTGTTAAAATTATATGCTATTCAACTAATGATTTATAAATATATTTTCAAATCATATATTAGTAAAAATGGAATGTAAATCATTAAAAAAAAAACACTCTCATGTTGTTCAGTTGACAATTGCTCGGCAATAAAAAACTTTAACAATTTCTAAAAAACTTTATATTAATTGTGAAATGCTTTGGCATTATATTCACTTTCAAAATAAATGATTATTATTTTGCAATTAATAAAATTAGACGAATTACAATGTTAACTTTAATTTATATTAGTAACTTTATTATATTTTTTAATTTTATTATAGAGATATACATAACCCTGAATAAAAAATAATATGATAAATATGAAATATTTGTGAAATTTTTTAAATTTTATTTTGGAGATATATATAACTTTGAATAAAAATAAAATAAAAATAAGATGAGATGATAAATATGAAAATAATTTATAAATATTTTCAATTTTATTTTAGAGATATACATAACTTTCAATAAAAAATTAAAAATAAATATAAAAACGTTTATGAATGATATTAATATTAATAAATATTGTTTTTAGATTCTATATAGAAATTCGTATTATTTTTATAAATTGTAAATTTATATACATAAATGATATGTTTCATATAGATTTTTATAATATTATTATTATAATTAAATTAATTTGATAAAAAAAATATTTTATAAAAAAAATTGTATAATAATATTTGTCTATTTATATTAATTTCAATAGATTTAAATACAATTTCTGAAATTATTGGAGATATCTTACCAAATCACCAATATTTTATTTTTATATTTAAATCCCACCAAATTACCTAAATCCCACTAAATTTAACTTACAAAATCTTCTAAAACCCTAATTTACTTACCCTCCTCTTAATAATTAAGGAAAAGTAGATAAATACGAAAAAAACAATTAAAAAAGGAAAGGGAGGAAAAGGAAACAGAGTTATATATATAGAACTTTAGAGCTCGGACTTGCAAAACAAAAACTCAATAGAATCTTTCTGTCAAAACTTTGATCTCTTCCGTTCGATTTCAAAGACAGAGATGGAAGGCCTGTATGTTCCTGCTTTCAAGAGGAAGAAGGTGGAGACGATCGATGTGGAACGTGAATCATGGGATGAGCTCCGGAGAAGAATCAACGGACTGGTAAACAAGGTAAACGCCACTAATTTGAATCACGTAGTTTTGGAATTGTTGGAAGAGAATCTCATCAGAGGAAGAGGTCTTTTATGCAGATCATGTATGAAATCTCAGATCGCTTCTCCTAATTTCTCCGATGTAATCGCCGCTTTGATCGCCGTCGTCAACTCCAGATTCCCTTCGATTGGCGATCTGTTGTTGAGAAGATTGGTTTTACAGATCCGACGTGCTTACAAACGCAACGACAAGCCTCTTTTGTTGGCCGTCGTTAGATTCCTCGCGCATCTCGTGAACCAGCGAGTCGCTAGCGTGACTATCGCCCTTGAGCTCCTCCACATGCTTCTTGTTGAGCCAACCGGAGACACTGTAGATGTTGCTGTTGTCTTTGTTAAAGAATGTGGAGCCACGCTTCGTGAGGTGTCTCCGAGTGCTTTTAACATAATCTTCGACAGCTTTCGCGGAATCCTTCACGAAGGGAATTTGGAGTATAGGTCTCGGTGTTTGATTGAGTCTTTGCAAACGCTTAAAATATCCAATTTTGAGGGTCATCCAGCTATTCGTCCTCAATTGGATATCCTTGAGGACTCAGTTGAGCAAGCGACACATGAAATCTCTTTCCTCGACGAAATCGATCCAGAAACTTCTCTCGATGTCTTCAAGCCCGACCCTGAGTTCCACCAGAACGAGAGCAAGTACGAGCAACTGAAAAGGAAGATACTTGGGGAGGAAGATGATGCAGACGAACAAGAAGATGATGAAGAAGAAGAAGATGATGATGATGATGAAGCTGATGGGACTGTCATACAAGATCATACAGAAACTGATCTTGTCAACCTCAGGAGGACAATTTATCTAATAATAATGTCAAGTCTTAATTTTGAAGAAGCAGGTCACAAACTGCTCCAGATTAGACTTGAACCAGGTCAGGAGATGGAGCTATGCGTTATGATCCTCCAATGTTGCACGGAGGAGAGGACCTATCGCTCCCTCTATGGTCACTTAGCACACAGGTTCTGCCTAAAAACCAAAGCTTACAGAGAATGTTTTGATAATCTGTTTCTTCAGCAATATGCATCAGTTCACCGTCTCGACACCAATAAGCTGAGGAATGTGGCTATGTTCTTTGCGCATCTGCTTGCCACTGATGCTCTTCCGTGGCATGCCCTTGCCTATGTGCGGTTAACAGAGGAAGACACAACTTCTTCATCCCGTATCTTTGTCAAGATTATTTTTCAAGAACTCTCTGAGCAATTGGGAATGAGGGCTTTGAATGATAAGCTTCAGGATCCAACCATGGAGAAGATCTTCGAGTCAATCTTCCCAAAGGACCACCCTAAGAACACAAGGTTCTCAATCAACTTCTTCACATCCATTGGCCTTGGGGGTATCACTGAAAAACTCAGACAGTTCCTAGCCAAGCGACAGATACCGGATACTGATCCAAGGGGCTCAAGAGATGAGACAGAGAGGATCCGTAGAAGAAGAGTTTGTTGATTAGTAGCATTTTTATTGTTTGGTTTGATGATGTAACAAGTTGCGCATCTTTTTATAGACACATTTAGCTTATGGGTTACACTAATGTGATCCTTCTTCGTTGTATCTATTGAGGACAAATTTATGCTGAGAAAACATCAACTTGGCCAGCTTATTTGCCACAACAAGTAGGTATAAACATAAAATAATTGAATGAGATCACTGTAACCAAATTTATAAAAGTGTAGTAATATCAAAGAAACGTGTAAAAAGAAACCAAAGCAGAAGAAAAATCACAACATACTATCAGCTCTTGAAGGCAATCTCCTAAAGAAATTCTGAGGAACCGAAGGAATATCAAAAACCCTAAGCCTTGGGTGTCTCATGACGTAGAACGCAAGCAAAGTCATGAGCAGTTTCATGGAGACTAAGAAGATCACTCCACATGCAACCAAACAAAACATTGAAAACAGAAACGTTGCCCTAGGATCTCTCCAACTCAACAGATTCTTCACTCTCTCTCCTTGTGTAGCCAAATCACCTAAAACCATCATCATCCTCCCTGCAATTCCTCTAAGCCTATCATACCTTTTCGTCACCAAATCTCTGAGTATTTCTACATGAGAATCGAATTGCTAGCTGAATCTCTCCCATTTTCTTCACACCGTCTGGTTTCAAAACAATGAGCGGATACGAATGCGTGTAGATCCTCTCGGTTTCTAGAGTAGACAAACGGATCCTGATCTTTCCGATTCTTGAATCTCTCGGACCGTTTCCAGGTACTAGTAGATCGAAAACCCCAATGGTGATAACAGTATAAGGATCATAAACCTCCCAAGTATACTGCTCGTTCCATTTCGGGCTAAAGGTATCGACAATAGTCCTCGTTCTCACCCATTTTTGCCCGTATTTCGCCACACAATACGCATCGGTAGTTCCTCGACCGTCCCGTGACTTCATAGGCATCAAACCAGACGCACTGATGACTCCGAGCTCCAACACACCAATAGCTGGTGTCCATAGAAGTTTAGCAGAAGCTCTGTAATCACTGCTATATTGAATCGACTCGTCAAGCACATGGTAACCTCCGTCCAACGAAACCCGCAAATGAATCCTCCCAGCGAATCCCTCTGCACGCTCTAGATTGTACCACATAGCCGGTACAGGTCCTGGCATTACCCTTCTCTCAACCTGAGACAACTTTATATCACATTTCCCTAAACATGACTCTTCTCTTTGACCTGCCTTCTCCTCCAAGCTAAGTATCAAACTATCTTCAAACGGCTCAACTGCGACAAACATCATATCCTCGTTCCAAACTGGACTCATGGTTCGCGTCTGCGATGCCCGGCTCCTCACAACAACGTTCCCTAAAAACCCTTTCACCAAAACCTCCGGATTGGTTTTGTTTCCCTACAACGGAACCAAATCTTGAGCCGCAATGACATTCACTCGCAAATACCATAACCGAACGTGCGTTTTCTCCAACGGAATCAGAATGCCAAGCTTCAGGGAAAACCTCATCGGCTTGTGTCCCCATCCATACACACAACATAACCTCTGCTCCAAACTTGTTCCCATTGATATCTTCTAATCTATACCACTGAGGAGCCAATGGACTGTCCGGAGGAAAACGTGTCGGGATCTCAGCAACTTCGAAGTTACACTTGCCAATAATCACTTCTTCATTGGCCTTTACAGCTAGTTCCAAGACATTCCCTTGAAGACGATCGTTATTAAAGGCGAATACTTCGTGAAACTCCGGGTTTGGGTTTGTGCTAAGCTTTGTTCTTCCTTTGTAGCTTCCAATGGTGACTTCGATAAATGAGTCGTTAGAAGGTAAAGCTCGAGCATTGACAATTCGGATGTACAGAAATGTCATTCTCTCCACGAGGTCGAATGATGACGTCACCATTTCGCCGCCAGGAATTGATCTTCCACCGCTGATTTTGGGACATGTCTCTTTGAGTGAGAAATCGTTTTCTGCCATTGTTGTGATGCAAAGCTGTCGCTAAAGAAAATGTTTTTAAGATTTTTCTTTTGAGAGAAACCTGGGGGGTACGAGAAAGATATACGTTTGAAGTTATAGATTTTGTGGTTATAGATATTCAAAAGAGAAACGTTTTACTGTTTTAAATTCATAAATTATTATTATTTTCAAAATTCCTTATTTAGATGAATAATTAAAGAGAATTAAATGGGTTTACTAATCATTCCAAAGTTTTTGAATGCTAATCATTTGTGAGAAATTTTTGGATTTCGTTTTTAAACAGACGTTACCAAATCAATGATTTTAGTATTTTTAGAAAAATTAATTATTAAGAAGAGAATAATTCAAAAATTTAAAAGTGTTTGGAGGTTTAGAATTGAACAATTATTTTATGTTTATAATGTATAGTTTTTTGTCGGTACAACATATTGTTAAATCAATTAATGCTAGACCAAAACTGCATATTAATAAGAAATTATATAACAAAAATTAATTTAAATTTTAAATTAATCATCGTGAATTACTTCAATCGTAAGTGTGCATAAAGTATTATGAAACCTATTTGCTAACCATAGTATATATATATATATATATACCTACAAATTGTTGACAAAAAATAATAATATAAACCTACAAATATTGTGGTCAATTTACACACAAAAAAAACAACACTATACACTTGTAAATCTATACTATTAAAACAGAAGTACAAATTTATTTTTGCCATTAATTATCTATATAATTACAAAACATGCCACTCATAATATATTTAAAAATCTGTTATTTAAAACCGTCCATAATTAAATGCTAATTAATAGATTCTCAAAACTACTTTAGTTATTAAATATTGCAACTGTAAATTGTACCATAAATTATTCTTACTACGATTATCCCCTTTCTACTATTTATACTGCCAAACATCATTTCACATTATTTTTAGTATCTCCACGGCAAACATACATATTATATTAATCAAACTTTTAGATTACAATCGTTTATCATATTTTTCTAACTTCCTAACAAATACATTTTGACAGGATAAATGATTTAAATAAATACTGTAAAAAGTTATAGATGGTCAATGATATTTTTGATATATTATAAAATTAAAAAGAAATTATAATATGAAAATTCAATTAGCCTTCAGTAGGTAACTTTTTTAAACAAAGGGCTGCAATAAAAAATTAAGAGATAGCACTAGAAGATAACTTCAAATTTTAAAATAATTAATAAAGATTTGCCGAGATTACATGAACAGTTACATACAAAATATTCAAAATAATAAAATCTTTTTTTTATATGTAAATCTATTTAACATATGCACTCAAAATATTTACTATATAATTGTATATATTCTTTAAATAATTATTGAATATATTTGAAGTTCAAAAAACATAATAAAAAGCAAATCACGGATTCTAAATTTTTAAACTATAATTTCTGATTTACTTTAAAAACTTATTAAATTGAACAAAAGAGCATATATTCATTTATAAAAAGAAACCAAAACAGTAAATATGATAAAATATACAGATAAATTAAATAAAAATATAAATTCTTTTCCTAACGTTTGGTCATATATTATCTTACATGAAAAGTTTGCTATTTATTTTGGATGCGTGATTTTATTTGGGATATGTAACAAACATAATCTCATAATTGACTAAAAAATCTTCTCAAATATACAAATTAAGCAATATGCTTAAAAATCAATAAAATCCAGAATGTTTTATATAATTAAATTATAATTTTGAACTATCATTTTCTCAAACTTGAAAAAATTATATCGATTTAAATTTGACAACCAAGATATTTTAATTTATTTTTATCTAACATAATCTACCAAAATATCATTCTATGTTTTTTATATACTAAAATGAAAATATAGAAAAAATCTGTCGAATAATTTAGGAAGAATAGGATTAGTTTATATATATATAGATTTTTCGACAGATTTTTATATTTTCTTTTTTCTTTTTCCATTTGTTTTACTTTTGGTTGTACATCAGCGACCTCTGCTCATAAATACATATTAAATTTATTAAATACAATAAGATATTGATTAAATACGCTAAAAATTTTATACACAATAAAAAATTCAATTATTGTCACATGAGTTTTTTCTATTAACCTTTAATACGATAATATAAAATTCACAATATTTTTTTTTAATCATATTCTAATATTACATGCACAACGCAAATCAAAATATATAACGAGAGATTGCACCATTTATTTCAAGAGCACGGGTTAAATAAAACATAGATAAAAAAATATATTCTGAGTTGAGCATGAATCAAAAAATACAAAAAGAAATTAGACTATTCATTTTCGAGGTCACTGGTCAAATAAAATATAGATCAAAAAATGATACTAAAACAAAAAAAAAGACAATCATCCAACTAATACCATGCATTGTCAAAATATATAGTAAAATATTATACTTTTTATTTTCGAAATCACACGTCAAATAAAATGATATCGAAACAATAAAAATCTGATCATGTCATTTAATTTCTTTATTAATTTTAATGCTAAAGAATTTTGAAAATATTAAATAAAAAAAGATATTTATGGTTAAAATATTTTGGTTAATCATAATATATTTATTTTTGGAAATGAATTAATTCGAAATTAACTAATCACATAAGTAAATAATATTTATTTTTGGAAGTATTTAATCTAAAATATTTAATAGAAATAAAAAATTAACTAACAAAATCGAAAAAGGTATTTAAGATTTAATTATTTGTATTTAATTAATATTAAAATTTTAAATATTAATATCATAAATATGATTTACATATTAATAAAACAATATAATTTTACATACATATTTTTGTATTAGTTAGTAAATTAAAAATTATTATATTTCCAAAATAAAAAAATCTTTCACCCTAAGGTAAACTATTTTTCTTAATAATAATAGATAATATTTTATATATAGTTTTATTTATATTAGTTAAAATCAAGAAAAAACAATTATATTTTACTTTTGACATGCACATAAATTTTTGACCCAATCATCTATTTTTTGACCCAAATTTACTAATTTTTTCAAAAAATAAAAGTTAACCGATTTTAGAAATTAATAACAACTAATATTTTTGGAAATATTAACTCAAACAAAATGTAATATTTTTAATTTATTAATCTTAATTCTTTGCCATCAAATTTATCATCATTAATTTGTTATTATTATTTTAATATTTACATGCTATAAAAAATTGTCGGATCATTAACATTTATAAAAAAATAAAAATTAAACTACATAAAATCTATATATGTTCAATATATCTCAAACATCTAAAATTTATATTAATAATATGTTATAAAATCATATTATTATTTATACATCAAAAAATATCAATAAACATCAAAATAAAATTATACCCGCCGATTGGCGGGTCAAAATCTAGTTGTGCTATTAAAAACGATGAAGTATTTGTTTCTTCAGCATACAGTACACTCATATGAACAGAAAAGAGTAATTGCTGCTAATTGGCTCTATTCTTTAAATATGAATCACTTCCATATCTATTGTGCAAATGCTACAATGGAAAATTACAACGTTCTTCTAACTTCAAATGACACAATAAATCTTCTTATGCATGATTGCTTAAGCTTCATGTGTTTCACCACTTCTAAAAGAGCATACTGCAGGACTGTGGATAACATAGGTCTTGACTGAGCCACCTTGTAGTATATCTCTGAAAGTTTTTCAAAAGTGAAATTACCACTAACTTTAAAATTCTCTACCCACAAAGGAGAATTTCCAAACCAGTGAGAGCTAATTGAGATTCAATCTCATTCTCAGCGTCATTGGATCCTTATCTTATTTGGTAAAAGTCTCTATGGGAGCATCTGATGATGACTGTTGTCTTAAGTGGATAGGAAATGCTCCCAATACATCACCTCTCAACTCTTCTGGTAATTCTTACAACACAAAAATATCAAATTGGCTAAGAGATGAAGGCATCAAATCATTCATTTCGATGAGACTCATTATATGTTCTTACAATGCAAGGATGCGGTACAAAAGGTTCTTCATGTTCCTAATTTCGGGAAGGAAATAATAGTTTAAAAGTCAATTTATTCATTCCACAATTTTCAGTAAAGGCTTAGGTTGTTTGAAGTTGGATTTTATTGTTACATATATTCAAAAGACAATTACCGTTTTAAGTTCATAAATTTTTAATTTCTTATTAGATGATAATTTAAGAGATCAAGTGGCTTTACTAATCGTTTTCATTCGAAGAATTTGAATGCAAATTATTTGTAAGAAAAAATTGAATTTAATTTTGAAAAAGACGTTATTCATTGATTTCATGTTACTTAGGAGTTTTCTTATGAAAATAACTATTTAGAATGTACAATTTTTAAAATCAAGTAATTATTTTTTGTTTACAATGTACAATTTTTTTTGTACAACATATAAAGTCAGTTAATGCTAGATCAAAACTAAAATCATATTGATAAGGGATGACAACACTATAATTGTAAATTGTGCTATTAAATACTACGAAGTGTTTATTTCTTCAATATACACACTCTTATGAACAAAAAAAAAAGAGTAGTAGCTACTAATTGGTTTTGTCCATTAAGGTCTGAATCACTTCCATATCTCATTGTGCAAATGCCACAATGGGAATTTTCAACATTGTTCTAACTTCAAATGGAAGAATGGATCTTTTTACATATGATTGATTAAGTTGCTTCATGTCCATTCACCACGATTCCATTGAGCATCCACATTCTCCTGCAACGTCAAAAAATTAGTTATATTGGAAAAGACAGAAACAAAACTTAACGGATAAAAAGGGACTACCAAAATAGCGAATGTATCTACAAGTATACATTCTTCTATTGCATCCAGCTAAAGAGAAATTGATGCATTGTGTAATGCCCCGTCCGCCCCTACCGGTGAGTCATCCATCTCTCTCGTCGGGCTCGTGGGCCCCACTCTTGTCCGACGGTCGGTGCGTTATTTTTGGTAAGCCCGACCGAATAATTTACTGACCCTACAATCACCCTCTGACCTTTTTCCCATGTGTTTTGTCCTCACACACATGCTACCACGAGTCACTTCCCGGAAGGTCACCCATCCTGGGACTACTCCAGCCCAAGCACGCTTAACTCTGGAGTTCTTTCAGGCAAGTGACCGGAAAAGGTAAGTGCAGTTGGTGATATAGGTAGCCAAATTAATTCATTTAAGACTTTCTCAAATGGGCCGGGCCAGAGCCCTTACAATTCTCCCCCACTGACAGAATCGGTATGACTTCCCTGAGCTCTGATACCACTTGTAACGCCCCGTCCGCCCCTACCGGTGAGTCATCCATCCCTCTCGTCGGGCTCGTGGGCCCCACCCCTGTCCGACGGTCGGTGCGTTATTTTTGGTAGGCCCGATCGAATAATTTACTGACCCTACAATCACCCTCTGACCTTTTTCCCATGTGTTTTGTCCTCACACACATGCTACCACGAGTCACTTCCCGGAAGGTCACCCATCCTGGGACTACTCCAGCCCAAGCACGCTTAACTCTGGAGTTCTTTCAGGCAAGTGACCGGAAAAGGTAAGTGCAGTTGGTGATATAGGTAGCCAAATTAATTCATTTAAGACTTTCTCAAATGGGCCGGGCCAGGGCCCTTACAATTCTCCCCCACTTAACGGGAATTCGTCCCCGAATTCCGCAGCAACCATACCCTCAAACCCCATGATTGTCTCCCGAGACAGAATCGGTATGACTTCCCTGAGCTCTGATACCACTTGTAACGCCCCGTCCGCCCCTACCGGTGAGTCATCCATCCCTCTCGTCGGGCTCGTGGGCCCCACCCCTGTCCGACGGTCGGTGCGTTATTTTTGGTAGGCCCGACCGAATAATTTACTGACCCTACAATCACCCTCTGACCTTTTTCCCATGTGTTTTGTCCTCACACACATGCTACCACGAGTCACTTCCCGGAAGGTCACCCATCCTGGGACTACTCCAGCCCAAGCACGCTTAACTCTGGAGTTCTTTCAGGCAAGTGACCGGAAAAGGTAAGTGCAGTTGGTGATATAGGTAGCCAAATTAATTCATTTAAGACTTTCTCAAATGGGCCGGGCCAGGGCCCTTACAATTCTCCCCCACTTAACGGAATTTCGTCCCCGAATTCCGCAGTAACCATACCCTCAAACCTTAGGATTGTCTCCCGAGACAGAATCAGTATGACTTCCCTGAGCTCTGATACCACTTGTAACGCCCCGTCCGCCCCTACCGGTGAGTCATCCATCCCTCTCGTCGGGCTCGTGGGCCCCACCCCTGTCCGACGGTCGGTGCGTTATTTTTGGTAGGCCCGACCGAATAATTTACTGACCCTACAATCACCCTCTGACCTTTTTCCCATGTGTTTTGTCCTCAAACACATGCTACCACGAGTCACTTCCCGGAAGGTCACCCATCCTGGGACTACTCCAGCCCAAGCACGCTTAACTCTGGAGTTCTTTCAGGCAAGTGACCGGAAAAGGTAAGTGCAGTTGGTGATATAGGTAGCCAAATTAAATCATTTAAGACTTTCTCAAATGGGCCGGACCAGGGCCCTTACACATTGTATTTGTAGTGTGATTAATCATGATTTTCCATATACATTTTAGCATTAGGATAAGCATTTAGTCATTTGGTGTTCGATGTAACCCCCCATTCCTGAATAACCATTATGGCGTTTGATCGATTCTGTCACCACGGTGGATTTCATATCAAGAAAACTTG
This sequence comes from Orychophragmus violaceus, assembly GCA_030180135.1. Classification (NCBI taxonomy): domain Eukaryota; kingdom Viridiplantae; phylum Streptophyta; class Magnoliopsida; order Brassicales; family Brassicaceae; genus Orychophragmus; species Orychophragmus violaceus. The sequence goes on from CM058240.1 coordinate 92,978,929, forward strand.
AATGAGGTTTTGTGAATGGAAAAACATCGATTCTGTCACCACAGTGGATTTCATATCAAGAATAACCATTATGAAAATCGCAACTCCATTCCCGAACTATTATTTAGTTTTATAATATAAATTAATTTATACCGGTTTTAATCTAGATATACCGAATTATACCCAAAACTAGAAAATAATTGAATCAAACCGAAATGAATTATCTCGAAGTAATCGAACTTATCCAAAATTAGCCTAATTAACTAATTTATCCGAAATAAACTAAAATTATTCAAATTTATTTTTAAAAGCTGAAAAGTTCATTTTATTACGTCAAGATCTGAAATAGCTGAAATAACCAAAACTTAAACCGAATTGACCAAATTAAATTTAAATTTTCAATTAAAAGTTTTAATATTTTTGTTCAAATATTTACTTTAATATGTATCCCGCATCACTTTGTCATTTTTGCCATTCAAATATTTATCTTGTACCACATACAACTTTTTCACCATTCAAACATTTTTATGTACTGCTTGTTAATCACTAACTGCACTTGTTTCACATAATGCATTTATTCTATACACATCGCACTTAAACCTTTCAGCACAGCCTAATCTATTTATCTCGCACCGCTTAATCTGCTGTAACCATTCCAAACCTAAAACCACACTTATTTATTTTCTTTTTATATATTTATTTTAATTAATAAATGAAATCTCAATTTTGTGTAAATGGTAACACAATTTTGAAACACAATGTCATTCATATAAAAAGCTGCATCCATTCTCAATTTCATGCATGATTGACACAACATAGAAAATTTGTTTACCTATGTCGCAACATTATCCATTTCCTCAATATCTATGGTCTCCGAATTTGTTTGATGTGTTATTCTCTTTTAGGCAGACAATGAAAATGTCATAACGAGCAACATGATATATCTTTATGCAATACTAAAGCTTGAACAATGTTCTTTAGCCAAGAAAATAGGCAATAAAATGGTCCGATTACACAAATTTAAATGCAAAATGCAAACAAATTTAGAGAAATAAATATGAAATAAACATGACTATAGACACACATTGAAATGCAATAAAGTCTGATACGTCAAATTTTGTAAAGAAACATGACTATAGATACTTATTCCAACTTCATCTATATTATTACCAAAATTTAAAGTAAGTAACAATTTGTTTATATGTATCAATACTATTAAACACAAATCAATAAGAAAATACTTACAAAGTTATTCAAAATATAAACAAATTTAGAGAAATAAATATGAAATAACACGAGGAAGAAATAACAAAAGATAAGTAAGATGTGTTGACGAAAAATAATTTTGTGTTGTTGTAGAAAAAGAATTGAGATCAAGGTAAAAGAACAACCATTATGGAAAAACTATGATTGAAATGTTGATGACCGTGAAGAAAAACATTATTAGTGTTAGTAGTATTTATTTAAAACACCTAGTTAGCAAGGTAGTGGCTGGACCGGGTGTCAGTTTTGGAAATATCGGCTTACTTGGTTTGAAACCATTACGTGGAGGCTCGACCACCACTTCTTTCCGGCGGAGATCATGTCTTAGGGCGTTGTGTTTTCTTACCCATCTTCGGAGTCGGATACGTAAATTTAGTTGTTATTGGCCTCTTTTTTCATCAGAATCTTAGTTGTATTGCCGGTTTTATATATATCCCGGCTAACCGGTTCTGTGTTGCCTCGTTATCCCCGTTTTACGGGTTTTTAATATAATAAAATATGTTTATTAAAAAGGTTCGGTTTTCTGGAAAAGATTCATGTATCAGCATCTCCCATTCTCTGTTCTCACTCTTCTTCAGGAGGACGACTCCACTTTTTTGTCCTTACAAAAATGTGTATTTCTTGTCGAGGTCATTCTATCTTATCCGCCCGAGCCAAATTATCCATTTGAGTCAATACCTTTTGTCTGTAGAAGCATAAATACAGACGTGGTTGTTGTCCACTATCGAATCACCTATAACTTTGGTGAAACATTTTAGGATATTCCCTAAAAGTTTTAGCATAATTTATTCTTTACTCTATATAGTAACCACTTCTGACCTCTGAGTTAAGAAAACCAAAGTCAGCTTTACGAAAAACATAAAAGTAAGCTAGCCTCACTTATAAACTAACCTAAAACTGCTTCTTGTATCCGCAAATCTCTAGGAGCTAGCTTTGTTTCCAAGGTACTACACGGTCTAGATTAGGCATGAACGCTTTTCTTCTCGTCAACATTCTCACTGCCATATGTTTAAGATATACCGGTAGCGAGACGCTACCCGTCCTAACCATCGAGGTAAATAACTCCAACTCTTTGGTACATGTTTTAAACTCTGAATTATCTAGTTAACTAATTATAAAGATCAATTTGTGGGTATCACTAAGTGTAACATATATAGCACTGCCCCCTTTACATATTATATATTTATGTGAAGAAGCTAAAATCTTCTACTTCGAATTTATGTATTTGGATTTATGATTATTTCGGGTAAAAAAAATACTGAAACAAACTTGATATTACCCGAATTTATAATTTCGGTTACAAAAGTATCCCGTATAACAGGTTTCAAATTATTATCCAGATAATGGCGGATTTTACTTAATTTATTATATTTGATTCAAATCCGATAAATTCTGAACCAAACCCAATACTAGAACAGGTTCTAAATACTTGATCCGGAATGACCATATACATGAAACCTTAAGTCTAGATAGAATCGTTGACCGTAATTGGAAAGATTCATTCGATATGATCTGGTCAACACATAAGTTTGGGAAAGCATAACGTTATATACGATCATTTGTATTTTAGAATTGTTTGTTATACAAACTATAAATGGTTTAAAGTATAACCACTAAACCACTACAAATAACATATCAAAGGATTTGAAGGTTAGAGAAAATACTTAGATATAAGATTTTATAAATAACTAATTAATTGATTGTAAGCGAAATATATATTATAAGCATAAGATAAGTAAAATATAAGCAAAATACAAGTAAAAAATGATCAAAATATAATAAAATACAAAACAAAATGAAACTATTTAATGTAAGTTATGTAAATGTGGTTAAAGCGTCCATGTACCTATTCGGGTTTGGTTCGATTTTTACTGAATTTTTTGTTTATAACTATACTATATTTTTTTATCGAAACAAAACATAATTTTCTGTGATATTGTTTATGTAAAATTCATGATATTCAGTAGAAATCATAGGCCACTATATATCTTTTCTTTTAATTAGGCCACTATTATATGATCATTGTATATATAGTATATACACATATACATGATAAGAAACACCATGCATGCATGATCACACCGTTTCCATATTGTTTAGTTTTTCTTTCTTTTTTTCTTCTAACTTAATTGCATCCTTTTTGGTGAAGATTTTTCAAAACAAAAGCCGATCATGGAAGCTTTTCTGCTCATCAACCTTCTGATCCTTAACATGCGTTTCAACTCTACCGGCAACGAGAGGCTACCGGTCTTAACCATCGAGGTAAAGAAATACAGAATAATCAATCAGTTTTTATTTCTTGAAAAACTACAATTTTTGAAATTTAGAGTGACTTATCTATCTACCTATATTGATAGTTTGTTTCAAAATATATCTTAAACAAAGTCCAGATGGTGACGATCAACCTGCTTGTGAGCACCCACTTCAGCATAATCACAAAATTAAGTTGCATATAAAGCCTGTGTGTGTTCATTACATGTTTAGTTTTAGGCTAAGCTAACCTAAGTATATGAACACCAATTTTAAAATTGAGTTGTCAAGGTATGAGGCAAAATTCTTACAATATTCAGTTAATATAACAAAACTAATACTAACAACATTATTCAGGAAGTACCCACAGTGTTATCAAACAGGGCTGCTTAAGTATTTGGTAAGCCTTATGGCAAGACATCTCTCTAAAAAAAATTCACTATAGGCTCCGTGACACATTATTAAGGCAAAATAAAAATTCACCATGGGCCAAAAGTAAAAAAAAAAAATTGTAGATAATTGAGCAGATTTTTTTTCATTATATACCATCTATATAAACATTATTTTTTATTTACTGCAACCAACAAATAAATAAAAAAAATTCAATATGGGCCCTTTTTCTTGGACCCTGGGGCACTCCATCTTTGTTCCCATTAGACGTAACACAGCCATAGGCAAACACACGAGTAAAAGGCATTTAACGGACGGGCGAGTTGGTCGCCAGGCAGTTCCATACCCAGTCGAGGAGGGACACGAGGTTAGAATCATTTTTTGAACTAAAAGAAAACATGTCTTACTGTAAATTGTATTTTGTTTCCAAATCAACCTAACTAAATAACAACTTGATGGTACTATCTAGCTGGAATAAAACGAATCTCGCTTGTTATTAAATAATTACTTTAATAAAGAAAATGTATTTTAGGTGTTGAGTGATAAATATGTATATAACTGAATTAATAATCTCCAAGTTGGGTCTGATCTTTAGTTGTTCTTTTTGCATAATATGGGGAAAAAAATCATAGTATGCGATCAGTGGCTGAGCTAGAAGTTTCTGTTATAAGGGGCATATATAATTTTATTATTTAATCACAAATTCATAGATTTTTAAGAAGATTATAGGAATATCAACTCGTGATTGTTTTTTCAAGATGCAATATTGTATTTGTAATGCATAAAGATTATTATTTTTATGCATTAAGTTGTTCATGTATTTTATGTGATATATGCCATTTTACTAATTTTCTTATATTTTATGATTTATAATTTTGTATTAAATAGTATAAATAAAATATTGACAACATAAATATATTGATATTGATGAAATAGTGGCAATCAGATAAAAACGATGCAATTAAAGAAGATATAATATTCCTTATCTATGCTGAAAAAGAAATAAATTTAAATAAATAGAAAAAACCTAAAAGGAAAGAGATCTATAAATCAAATTTGATTAGGGGAGCAATGACAATTAATCAGGGGGGGGGGGGGGGGGGGGGGGGGGGGCAAAAACGACTAAAATCAACAAGTTTACTAAATACTAGTGAATTTTTGAATAATTTTATTAATCAATGGGTGACGGATGTAGGGTGGCAGCTACACTACCTACATCCGCCATTGTATGCGATTGCATATTCCCCAACACTAAGAGCTGTATATGGAGCACATGCGAATATGTGGGCTTTTGCTGTTGAACCAGGATCATGAGAATTTAGCCTTTCTCAAACCTACACCACGCCACCTCGCAAGTACACAACGTTGGAGTTCCGTGAGCGGCACCAGAAGAAGGAAAATACCTCCACGGCCAAGAGCCCAAACGGAGAAAGAAGAATGAAAAACACGGGAGGACCAAAAGATAGACCAGATCTTTTCCTCTTAGATCCGGTACTGGAGCCCCATCTTTTCCTTTGATCTACCGCTGAACCGTTGTGACCGCCATCGGAAATCATAGCCTAGCCACCAAAATCGGTTGAGAAAAAAAAAGCCAAACCGCAGACGAAGAGCATGCACGGCTTGGCGGAGTCCTCTCACTAGTTTTTGATAAACTAGTTTTTTTGCCAATTTTTTATTATATATGGTTTGTCCCGGTATAAAAAATTGTGTTTCCGTCACTGCTGCCCACATAGCTGTAGAACAGAGAATACTGAAAATACTTCTGTAATAGCTTGAAATGAAAGAGAATACAGACTCAACGTTAAATGCAGAAATCGAAAACAGCTATTCCTAAGTTTCAAGTCATTCCTACAGAACATGAAGACTTATTCAAACAGAGACTAAACACTTCAACAACTCATAACAACTTCCTAAACACACGGAGTCGCATTATTCTCATCAAATCCTCCCCTAAACTGAACATCCCCTGATTTCAGTTTACTCCACTTTCTGACACATCCCCAAGTTCTTCCTGATTTCTTCGAAAGCCTCAAGTTTCACAGCCTTTGTCATTAAGTCTGATAACTGATCCTAAGTTCGACAATATTCCAGCTTGATTGTTCCATCATTAACTAAGTCACGAAGGAAATGGTACCTTACGTGAATGTGCTTGCTCCTTCCGTGTAAAACTGGATTTTTAGATAACTTAATTGTCGAACTATTATCACAGAAAACAATTGTGCCATCCTTCTGTCCAAACCCGATGTCTGTCATGATGTTCCTTAGCCAGATTGCATGACATGCTCCGCTTGCAGATGCAACAAATTCTGCTTCTGTTGTTGACAACGTCACAATCGGTTGTTTTTTGGAAGCCCAACTGATTGCTCCCTGTCCCAACATGAAGGCAAAACCAGAAGTAATCTTCCTATCATCCTCATCACCAGCGTAGTCGCTGTCCACAAACCCGACCAGATCATCTTCCTCGCCATGCCTGTATTGAATCCCGAAATCAAAGGTTCCTTGCACATACCACATGATCCTTTTAGCCGCCATCATATGTTCTTCAGTTGGATTCTCCATGTATCTGCTCACTAGATTGACAGAGTAAATCAAGTTAGGTCTAGTAGCAGTTAAATACCTCAAGCTTCCAATGATCTGCTTAAAAACAGTGGCATCAACTAGTGAACCAGATCCCTTCTTCGTCAACTTGTGGCCATGAACAATGTGATTCTTGACAGCATTGCAGTCACTCATACCAAAATGCTGCAGAGTATCCCTTGCATATTTCTTTTGGATGATGAAAATCCCAGCCTCATCTTGTATAACCTCCACACCTAGGAAATACTTTATATGTCCCAAATCTGTCATAGAAAACTCCATCTTCATTGAAGCTTTGAAAGCTTCCAACATCATAGCAGAATCACTGGTGTAAATCAGATCATCTACATATAAACTCACGACCAGACTGCTGCTACCTTCTCGCTTTACGAACAAGGTGTGCTCCCAATAGCACTTGGTAAAGCCCTCCCGCAGAAAGTATTGTTCGATCCTGCTATACCAGGCTCTAGGAGCTTGTCTCAGGCCGTACAATGCTTTCTACAGCTTATACACTTTCTCCTTTCCCTCTTTGCATTCAAAGCCCTTCGGCTGCTACATAAACATCTTCCTTCAGCTTTCCATACAAGAATGCGCTCTTGACGTCAAGTTGATAAATGATCCAGCCACGTTGTGCGACCAAAGAAAGAATCAGCCTGATCGTATCCCATCTAGCCACAGGCGCAAAAACTTCATGAAAGTCAACTCCGTGGGTTTGGTGAAAGCCCTTTGCCACTAACCTCGCCTTGTACTTATCTACATCTCCCTTCTCATTGAACTTAGTCTTATACACCCATTTGACTCCAACTACTTTAGCACCAGCCAGCAAATCCATCAATCTCCAAGTATCGTTCTCCTCAATTGATCTTAACTCATCTTCCATGGCCTTGCACCATTTCTCTTCTTTAACTGCAACCTCATACAGTTCTGGATCATTACCTTCATGAAAAAAACAACGAGCTCTTCATCTACATCTTCTGTGAAAGCACACTCATAGTCTTTCATCCAAATCGGTTTAGTCACCAACCTCTCTGTCCCTCTTCTACTGCTCCCTTCTGTTATCGTCTCAGGTTCATTATTTTCTTTTTGCAGGTTTGGTGTTGCAGGCGCTATCTCTGGTTCATCTTCCTTTTCTACGTCATTACCATTCTCCAAGTTAACATCACTGGTGTTTTTGGATTCTTCTTCTTCTTCACCAAAATAAACCAGAAACTTGTCATCTTGGTTTTTTTCTTCCCAATCCCATGCTTCTTTCTCATTAAACTTCACATTTCTGCTAATGATAATCTTCTTTTTTCACAGGATTGTACAGACAGTAAGCCTTAGATTCCTTGCTAACACCAAACATAACACATCTGAGACTCTTCTCATCAAGCTTCACACGCTTTTCATATGGTATCATGGCAAAGGCAATACACCGAAACACTCGAAGATGTTCAACCGATGGCTTGCGACTGCTCCATTTTTCAGCAGGAGTAACATCACCTAGGATAGCAGTTGGTGACCTGTTCAGTATATTAACAGCATACTGAACAGCTTCCGGCCAGAATCTCAAGGGAACCTTCATCCCAAAGAGCATACACCTTACCATGTTCATGATGCTTCCGTTTTTCCGTTTTGCCACACCATTTTGTTGCGGTGTATACGCTGCTGTAAGCTGCCTCCTAATCCCATTTTCTGCACATAATTCTCCAAACTCCTTTGAATTGAATTCTCCACCACGGTCTGTTCTTAGACAAGCCAAAGCCTGACCAAGTTCCTTCTCTGCAGCAATCTTGGATTCCTGAAAAGCCTTAAAGGCTTCTGATTTTTCAGATAGCAGAACCGTCCAACATTTGCGACTGAAATCATCAATGAAATTGATGATGTATCTCTTACCACTTTTTGAGACCGGTGATATCGGACCACATATATCACTGTGCACCAATTCCAAACCACGGCTAGCTCTCCACGTACTTTGTCTTGGGATATTGGTTCGAATCTGTTTTCCCTTCATACAAATGTCTCAAACAACTTCCTCGCAACTGATTCTCGGCAGACCAACCACCATCTGCTTCTCGGCCATCGTTTTCAGACTCACATTGCTTATGTGACCGAACCTACTGTGCCACAGCTTCTCTCCTACATCCACGGTACTCTGCAGAATCTTGGCTTCTGTAACTTGATATCCCTTCTTTATCTTAGCCATGATAACAAACATACGATTATTGGACATAGTTGAGCGCATGATCACTCTCTTTTGTCCCTTGTGCCAGATTTCACAAGTATCATCTTCAACAATAATCCGCAGCCCCTTCTGCTGCAACTGCCCAATGCTCAGAAGATTGTTCTTTAAACCATGCACATAATAAACATAAGATATCACCTGATTAATCCCGTCAATTTCCAGTCGCAGGCTTCCTTTTCCAGATACATTCATTCTCCTATCATCCCCCAACTTCACTTGCTGATGAAAGGTATTGTCCATGTCTAGAAACCAGTCCTTGTTTCTACACATGTGGTTACAACAGCCACTGTCGAGATACCAGATCTTTTCTTCTTCACCATCTGATTGATCTATCTGAGCCATAAGAAGCACATCTTCTTCAAACTCTGCAAAATTCGCAGCTCCTTCCCAATTTGGACATTCACTTCTGAAATGTCCCATTTTGTGGCAGTGATAACACTCAATGTTGTTTTTGTTGAAGCCTCTGCTGCGACCTCCTCTACCACCACGAAAACCTCCTCTTCCTTTACTCGGAGGGAAGTTAGAGTAATTTCCTCTCCCTTTGCTACCTTCGATCTTGAGCGCATGTTCATCTCCAGCATGCTTGTTGATGTTTTGCTCGTGCACCAACAGTGAGCTTTGAAGCTCATCCACCGACATTTCCTTGATGTCATTTGATTCCTCAATCGCACATACAATATATGTGAACCTCTCAGATAGAGTTCGCAACACTTTCTCAACCACCTTTGCGTCTGGCATCTCCTCATTGAGATTCCTCATATCATTCGCAACGACCATCACATTTGAGAAATATTCATTGATTGTGTCTCCATCCTTCATTTCTAGAACCTCAAACTCTCTTCTAAGTCTCTGCAGTTGAGCGCTTTGGACCCTTTTATTTCCCTGGAACTTGGTTTTCATTGATTCCTGATATATCATGGTTTTTACCTGTTTTAAGCCATGATAGATGTATGTTTTAGAGTCTTTTGTCTTGTCTTTAGAGTCATTACAAGTGTTTATTAGGTACATGCACGTTTGGAGGATTATTGGAGATAGTGGAGCATTTTGGGCAAGTTTTGGAGCTTAAGCCGAGAGATCTGATTTCACCAAGTCTGGACGACCAATGCATCGATCAATGCATCATTGGCATCGATCGACACACCTCTGCGCCAGCACATTAATGAAGACTTTGGAGAATTGCAGTTTTTCCCCAAGAAGTTCTAGTATTTGCAAAAAGACCCCAAGCGTGATTAAGACTTTATAATTAGGTTTTTGGTGTTTTGTTTTAGATACGCATTCATACTATTAGATTTTTAGAGAGAGACCGAGAGGCTGATCGTTCTTGTACTCCAGAGAGAAGATTTCGAACCTCTTTTACTCTTACTCTTTTTATTTTATGATATCTATTTATTCATTGATTTGTGTTTCATTGATCATGTCTGAGTAGATTTATAGTTAGGTTTAGGGATTCTCGTTAGGGTTTTCATGACTTGCTAGATTAATTTATCAGTTAAGGAATTCATATCTTTTTTGTTTTTCAACCTGAATTGTGCTTAATACTAGCTTATAACCTGATCACTTAGAATCTAGACTTTAGGTTTATAAATTGACACGAAAGTGTGGTTTAGAATCTGAACCATTTAGGTTGAGCAATTTAATTATCTGCAAAGAAATTTGGTTTAATTGAATTGTGAACAAATCAAACTTGCACTTAAGGCTAGTTTAATCTGTTAGGAATTGCAAAGAAATTTGGGTTTCTGCTAATTAGACTTAGAGAATTCTTGCACTAAGTGTCGATCGACACAGGCCTTGTGATGGTTGAATCGGTTTAATTGGATTGAACTGGTTATCATACTTGGTTAAGGTAGATTGGTTAAGATCAGTTTAATTGGATAAGTCGGCTCAATTGGATTGGACTGATTATCGCGATTAATTAAAACTGGTTGAATCGGTTCGATTAGATGAACTGGTCAAATTGGATTTGACCGGTTATCTCGAATAATCTGAAGGTTGCATATCAAGAGTCGACCAAGTGTGTCAGTCGACACATATGGTGACGATGCGAACCGTAATCGTTTGGTTTTGAACCAAATGATTAAGAAACGAACCGAATGACCTAACCCACTGAAATTAGAACGATTAAAACTTAATTAAAATTAAAAGTTAAAATGATCTAAACCTATTTAGTACACATTGGATGTGTGTTAAATCGAAGCTTAGTTATTCAATATGGTCAACTGTCAAGACTCGTTTCGTTGTTGGATAGTCTTGCCAAGAGCTTGGTGTCCACAATTACATGAGTAAGGCAGGTAGTAGTGTTGATGGTCTTGCAGTGCTTGACATCAACTATTGCATGACCTAAGATATTGAACTACTAATCTTTTAAAGTTCCATTTCCTCAACTAAATATCAAGTGATCTTGATGTCTTGCCCAATCTTGTCTACTGTCAAGACTCGTGTCGTTTGTTGGATAGTCTTGGAGTCATTGGTATCCACTGCAACATGAGTAAGGCAGATGGTCATTGACAGACTTGCAGTGCAACTGTCAGTGATCACAAGACAGAAGAGATTGGTTTTACTTAACTGGGCTATCAGAAGTTCTGGGCCCAGAGACGTCAGAGTGGATGAGACATGGATTGTTTTATCTACGACCAAGAATTGTACTGAGTACAATTAGCAATGATTTGCTTACCTAGATTGCTAAACTCTGGGTGAAGACGAGTCGTCCACTCGGATTTTAGTGATGTATGGATCTTGGATTATTATATTCATTGAGGAAATATTGTTTGAATATAATGCGAGTTTTCTTATTGAATAAGATTCCTCATTTCTTGAAATCATAAATAAAATTTTCTTTAATTAAAATTTTCAGCCTATGTCTAAAACTAACTTCTCGTTACGACCCGTCCTTGAGAAGGACAAGTTAATTGGGTCAAATTTCCTGGATTGGTATCGCAATTTGAGATTAATCCTCAAGCAGGAGAGTAAGGACTATGTCCTTGAGAAAGCTCTTCCAGAAAGGCTTGGGGCCAATCGCTCGAATGCAGCATATAATGCTTGGAATAAGCATTATATTGATGTGGTAGATGTGCGTGGTCTGATGTTGGCTACCATGAACTCGGACTTGAAGAGTCAATACGAGAACATGGAGTCGCCAATAGAGATGATCACCAGCCTGAAACTGAAGTTTCAGGATCTGGCACGAGTTGAGAGATTCCAGTTGGTGAAGTCTCTCACTGGGTGCAGACTACCAGAGGATGTTCCAGTGAGTCCTCATGTCATTAAAATGATGGGTTACGTTGATTACCTGGGGAAACTGGATTGTCCTGTCAGCTTAGAGTTGGCAACTGACATCATTCTGCAGTCACTGCCGTCAAGCTATGATAAGTTCATTAAGAACTATATCAAGAAAGGCTTGACGAAGACGTTGACTGAGCTGTATGGCATGCTCAAAACAGTAGAGCAAGACATCATAAAAGGTAAAAGATTTGAGAAATCTTGTGTTGGCAAGGGTAGAGGCAGGGCCGTCCAGATTTGGAATCAGGATAAGCCTGTGTCATCTTATAAGCCCAATTCCGGCCCATCTGGTGTAAGAAAGTGCTTCTACTGTAATGAGTATGGGCATTGGAAGAGAGATTGCATTAAATTCTTGGAAGATTCACAAGAGATGAAGAAGATGTATGGTACTTCTTCTTCAGGTATTGTGTTATTATTTCAAGTTCTACGTAAGTATTGGATACTGGTTGTGGTACTGATATTTTGGAAATATGCAGGGCCTAAGCAACAGTAGAACGTTGAAGAAAGGACAAGTGGAACTGCGTGCCTAGTATGGAGCAATGGTTGCTGCATAAGCCGTAGAGATTTTGCACTTGTAGGAGCCTTTCAAGCTTGGTTTTTGAATTAAGTAATTGCTACTATGCACCTGCTTTAAGCATAAATGTCTTTCATTTTCTTGTAAGAATTTGAATGTTTTTCATTCTGATAAAAGACAAGTTTTGCTCTTTTGATCTTAATGAAATATCATATAGTAGCACCCCTTTTGAAAGGGTTTTGTATCTTAAACCAACATACGCTTAAATATAACATAAATATCAAATGATTTAAGTCTGATGACTTGAACTCGATTTTTCCTCGGCATAGTCATATTGATCAAATAGAGTGAAGCGGTTTCAGAAGTTCCATAGTTATGGGCTTTAGGTTCATTTGATTGTAAATCAATTGAGACATGAATTCTGCTTGCTGGGCCAAATGACTAAGGCTTCTTTAGCAGAGCTAAAGAAACGGGCCAGAGGCTCGTTGGGCCTAACACATACTGATGTATGTGTCCCGATAAGCATTAGTGCCAAAGGAAAACTTCAATACTTCATTGACTTATTGATGGCTTCAATAAGTATGACTGTGTTCATTTGATGAGACACAAGTAGGAATCCTTTAAGGAGTTCCAAAATGAAGTATATAACCGATTTGACAGAAGTATTGATATCCTCGATTAGATCGCGGAGGAAAATACTTGAGTCAAGAATTAAGTGATCATCTAAGTGAGTGTGAAGCCATATCATAGCTCTTTTCTCCCAGAAAACCTGAATGGTGTTTCTGAGAGAATGAATCGGATCTTATTGAATATGCTCCGATTAATGATGAGTCACATGAATCTTCCATTATTCTTTTAAAATACGCTCTAAAATGAACATGTTTACGCTAAATAATTTTTCTATCAGAATCAGTGAAAAACACCACGTTGGATGTGGACTGGGTGATTTCCAAATTTTTTTTTTTTATGATTAATTGGGATTGCAAGGTTTGTGTAAGGCAGTTGTCAACAAACAAACTTGAACCCAAATCTGATAAGTGCTGCTTCGCTGGTTGTCCTAAGGAAACCGAGGCTTAGTACTTTTGCAACCAATCCGAGAACAAAGTTTTGCTGTTCGGAACTCTATTTTTCCAAGAAGAACAGTGGGAGTAAAAGTACAGCTCGAAGAAATTCGAGAAACACAGGAGGCTGTTCAACCTGTTGAGGGAGAGCAGCGGTTAGATCTACAGAGTGTTGTAGGATCTACACCTGTGGAGCCTGAAATTCGCAGATCTGAAAGGATCCATCACTAAATTGAGGGTGATTCCTCGTGACCGATTGTCGTGATCCGTTGATCATTGAAAAGTGATGCGCATGCGAAATTCAAAGAAGCGATGGTGAGCCCCAACTCCGAAAAATTGGCTAGTTATGCATGTTAGCTTCACCGATTGAAGCAAGCATCTTGGAGTTGGAATCTATGTTCTGTTAAAACGGTCAAAGGCTTTGACTCGATCAGGAACGAATAGAAACAGTGCGTTTACAAGTAAACTAGTGGGAGCGTAATTGCAATTCTCAAACTGTATGTTAAGAACGTACTTAATCTCATAAACGACGTTCCGACGCTAAAGTCTTGCCAAGATTTGGGTCGGAAGTCAAATTTAACGATAGACATGGGAGAAGTCGCGTGAGTTCTTGGAATATGGATCCATTGAGATGGATCAGAAGAGATAATTGGATCGTGTCAGAACCATTATGGTTATAAGGTACTGGACAGTTCCAATATGCATGATTCCAAGAATGGCTTCACACCAAAGGTCTTATGGCAATGATCTTAGCAAGATGAAGTGTCTTGGACACTGGCTGAGCTAGTGTCTATGAGTGAGATTCCTTTTGCTCATGCAATAGAATCCATCATGAATGCCATACTTGCGCTCGTCTAAATGCAGCTGACGCATAAAGCATGACGAGTAGATACCAATTTGTTCCAGTAAGAGTCACTGGACAGTTGTAAAGAAATATCCCCAAGTGTTTGAGAAACACCAAGGATAGGTTCTTGTACAACTGAGAAATAGACGAATCAATCATGAGTAGTTAGACGGACAAAGATGATTCCCGGTTCTCACCTGGTTATGTCATTTTGCCTGTGTAACGGTACTGTCTATTGGAAAGGTTTCCAAGAAGAGGACCGTAGAATAGTGCTCATTTAAAGAACAGCGGTGTGGTTTGTTGGAATGGGTCCAAGCAAGAACATCGCAGCATCTCTCACAACCTAAGCACGAGTTGAACACTGTTGCTGTAGGTACTAGACATCTGAAGACTTGGTCTTGATTCTAGTGGGAGTTAGTTTAGTCATGATGTTCAAATAATTATGATATGGTCATGTTTATGAAAAACTGACATCAACATTATTTGACTATTGGATAATTAAATAATGGTCCCAAAATAAGTTTATGTCATATTATAGGCCATCAAGTTGAGGACTTGATCATGAAACCCTATAAGTAACAAATGACATAAATTATGATGTGTCCCTGGTCAAGGTTGTTAAAGTGGGACAATAACAACCGCGAGAGACTAGCTTGTGAGGTGACTGTTGACTAAGTTTCATGGAGTCAATGATATGAGTATCACAGTCAGTCACATAGATATATGTTGGTGAACATATGATCGGACGTGACCCGCTAATGAGAAGTCTCCAGGATATTTATATCTGTGTCATGAGAGGTTCTCATTACGACTATTGAGTATAGTCCTTAGACATGAGTTCATCATGCTTTATTGCATATGAATTGGTGCACCTTGACCTTGTCAAACGTTGATCCGTAACTGGCGGCTATAAAGGCACTGCTCAGGTGTATCATGAAGTGTGTAAAGGAACATGGATGGAACAAGATGGGATTTGTCCCTCCTGAATAACGGGAGATAAATATCTCAGGGCCTATCGAAGATTTTATGCTGAGAAAATGTGTGGCCGCACTCAAACGAACTGTAGTTCAGTTGTTTGTTTTGTTCAGTATAGATCAGGAGTTCGATAAACATGATATTGGCTTAATAAGAATGACACTAATCTTGTCTTATGCCAAATCGAGATATAGAGACAAAAGGATTGTAGGAATTGATGATTCCAGTACAAGTGGGAGATTGTTGGGATTATGTCCTGATATCACACTTGTACTCACTCCTGATAGTAGTTGTGAATCGAGATCAATCGTTTGTATAATACTGGTGATTGTAATGCTTTGCTAGAAGCCTCTTGTAATTGATAGGTTCTAAGTTTTACCCTATTCTAAACTGCAAGTGCACAGTATCGTCAAAGTAGTATATAGGGTTATCGAATCCACAGGGACACTTGGTCTCAATAGAATCAGAAACGTAGAGATCAATACTAGAAATAAAGCAAGTGGTGAATGAATTAAAAGCAAGGCAAGAAAGTAAACAGTAGCAAGTTGGTTGTGAAAGCAATAAACTAAAAGCGTCAAGCCTAGGGTGTTCTCGGGAAATCAGACAAGCAGACAAGTTAATCAGTCATGATCAAATTAAACTCAGTTCTAGAACTCAAATCACGAAAATAGAATTAACCAAATCTCTTTGCGAAAATCCTCTAAGTATAAGTGCAGTAACCCAAATCTCTTTGCAATTACTAACAGATTAAACTAGCATTAAGTTCAAGTTCGATATGTTCACAATTAAACTAAACTAAATCTCTTTGCGAATAATTTAATTGCTCAACCTAAATAGTTCAGATTCTAAAACACACTCTCGTGTCGAATTTAGCAACCTAAGATCTAGATTCTAATTGATCAGGTTAGAACTAGCTTTAAGCACAATTTAGTTTGAAGAACATTCTAATCATATGAATCCTTAACTGAATTAAACAAGTCTAGCAAGTCATCAAACCCTAATGAGAAACCCTAAACTTAACTATGGATCTACTCAAACATGATTGATAAAAACATAATCATAGAAATAATAGATTGCATATAAGAAATTAAATAGATAAAGGGGTTCAAAATCTTCTCCAAAATAACTGAAGTACATGATTAGATCAGCCCCGAAAGCTCTAAAAATCTCGTAGCTCTAAGTATGAAAGCGTATCTAAAATAAAAGCCAAAACTCTAAATATATAGGCATAATCTCGGCTGGGGCTTCTGTGTAAATACTGGAACTATTCTGGGCTTCTCTGCAATTCTTCATAACTTGTTTAACCGACGCGTACGGCCCATCTCGCTAGTGTGTCGACCGATGCACAATGTGTGTCGGTCGATGCATGATCAATAAATCGGACAGTGAGTTAAGCTCTCGGCCAAAACGTCCCAAAAGTCCCAAAATGCTCCAAATATCTCCAATTAGCTCCAAACCTGATTAAACCTGTAAAAGACTCTAAACGAACACAAAAGACACTAAAAACACATCTATATCATGGCATAAAATGGGTAAAAACCATGATATATCAACTCCCCCACACTTAGCCTTTGCTTGCCCTCAAGCAAAACAGAGAACTAGAATGTAGTGAAGAGGTTTGAAAACTCTTCAGAAACTCTTTTCATCCTAGAAGCAGCAACACTCAGATTCCCCTTAGTAATCCACTGAAAGAATCACCTGCAAGATATCAAGACCAACATATACTTCCCCCACATTTAGCAACTGTCCTAAGTAAACTCCACAATCACATTCACGCATTCAAATTCTCCCTACTGACTTCTGCAAGTATTTAAGTGCGGTCTCACCTAAGGAGTATCGATCAAAGGGCACATGGGTTCTTACCTTACCAGCTGATTTTTCCTACTATCTTTCTCTAATCCCTTTCTTCTCTTTCCCTTCCTTAACAACTGATTTTTCCCCACTGGGTATCATTTTATTTTTTTTATCAGTGTTCTTCCCGTTAAGGGGTGTACTTTGGACACATTCCATGGATCACATGAGA
Organism: Orychophragmus violaceus; assembly: GCA_030180135.1. NCBI lineage: Eukaryota > Viridiplantae > Streptophyta > Magnoliopsida > Brassicales > Brassicaceae > Orychophragmus > Orychophragmus violaceus. The sequence goes on from CM058240.1 coordinate 92,996,305, forward strand.
GAAAATAGTGTTTGCTACCATTCCCATGACCACTTCGGAGTTACTAACTCATCCGCAGTTTATTATTATTATTATTATTATTTTTATTTTTTTATGGAAGGGGAGAGGGGAACTAGATAGGACAGGTTTACAAGCTGTGTCAGAACCGGCAAAGGAACCCGACACAAAGTATACCAAGCCCTTAGGTAAGAAAATCTAAGTCAGTATTAAGGGTGAAGTCAGTAAAAGGATCCTCTGATACCTGAAGTGATGTGGGTGTCTTCAGTAGGTTGATCTGCGTCTGGGTTTTCTAATAGTCAGAGATAATCTGCAGCTTCATCCCAAAGGTTACTTAAGTTCCTGCAAGTGCTGCTAATCTTCTCAAAAAAAATTATTGTTTCTTACTTAAACAAATTTTGACTCAATAAAACAAAAATTTCGAAAATTTTTAACTGACTCTAAGAAAACAAAAGAAAGAAGTTAGTAGAACCTCCCCCACACTTAAGACATACTGTCCCCAGTAGTGTCAAGCAAAGGATCGGTTAAAAGAAAGAAAATTAAAAATTTGTTAATGGAATGGTTAGTTCTCTCGGGTTTTACCTCTGTCGCAGTCAGGCATCGATCGTTGCACTAGGTGCATCGACCGTTGCTGTGCGATTTTCGTTGGGATCGATCGTTGCTCAGGACCGCAACGATCGCTGCAATGCGATTCTTTCGTATTGTGACGATCGACACAATGGTGTGTCGATCGACGCACTGCGTTTTAATCCGAGACCTGCAAACAAATCTCACCAAAACCAGGAACAAGCGTAAAATCCTATGAAAATACTAAAATCAGAATTCAAAAACGAAAACAGTGGGTTGCCTCCCACTCATCGCTTGTTTAAGGTCATTAGCTTGACCGGACGCACAAGATCTTTCAGGCACCAAGAGATCTCGACAGAGACTTTTTATGTCTCTGTTCAAGTCTCCTCATCCAGGGTGGAGAATAGGCTGTTGCAAAATGCTTCAGTCCAAGAAAAGATGGAGTAAAATGTGCTCCAGGATCCAAAATCACATTGTCAACCGGCTGCTCATCATCTGCTTCCTTGATCGTGAAAGTCTGCCCATCTATCAGTGGTTTTCGCAGCTTCTCCATCTCATATCGCAGCGGCTCATCTCCCAGATGGAGGTCTATTAGACTCTGTCTAACATCTATCATAGCTCCCGCTGTAGCCAAGAATGGTCTTCCAAGCAGTAACGCTTCATCAGGATCGCAGTCATATTTCAGCACCAAGAAGTCTGTCGGAACTAAGTAGTTTCCAACTCTCACTGGGATGTCCTTTAAGAGTCCTTCCGGAACTCGTATAGACTGATCGGCTAGGACAAGAGAGGTCCTAGTAGGAGTAAAATCCAGCATACCCAGCTTCTCTGCCACAAAGTATGGCATCATACTTCCAGCAGCTCCTAAGTCGCACAATGAGCGTCTAAAACTGTCCTCGAAGATGGAGCAGTTCAGTACAAAGACTCCAGGGTCAGGCAGCTTCTTCGGGATCTTGTTCAGTAGCACCTCACTAATGTGTTGGGGAACTATAATCACCCAGTCTCTTAGCTCTTCATCTAAAGGCAGCATCCTGTTTAAATACCTCTGCACACAAGGATGATAAGGTGGATCATCAGACGGTGGAATTTCTTCCAAGTCTTCACCAATCTCCTCTAGCTTCTTGAGCTCTTCAATCTCCTGTTTAATCACTTCAGACACCGAGGAGTGCTGTTTAATGATTTGTGCATAGACCTCCTGTTGAGTAATCTCAGTAACTCCAGGGAATAGGCGATCAAGCTCCAAGTCAGCATCTATGCCATTATCATCCGACAGGTCTGTCTGTTCACGCCCTTCAACGACCAACACTAAGGGTGTGTCGATCGTTGCAACACTGTGTTCACAACTTTCACCCGAGAGTTTTTCTCCAAAATCCGAAAATTCTTCCTCCTCTACCAATTCAGCCGTACTTAGCTCAAATTTTTCACCTTGGTGAGAACCATCATTAATGTACACAGACCAAGCTTTAATGTGGGTGTCTGCGACTCCTTTTCCCTTCATAGAACCTGAAATCTGATTCACCTGAGTATCCAGCTGCTTCATGTGAGTGTTCATAGACTCGAATTTTCCATTGAGATCCTCATACAAAGCATCAATCTTCTTGTTGCACTCCACACAAGTCTTGATCTGACGCTCCAGCAGTTGTTCCATCATTATCTCCATCTTAGTCTCGAAAGCAGTGTGTGCAGGAGGTGTCTGATAAGATGAAGATCCGTAGGTTCTCTGAGCACTTTGTCCATAAGGCTTCTGAAAATTACTGGTCTGTCCAAAGCTTGAAGAGTTCTGATTGCCTGTGAAGGTACCCTTCTGTCCTCCACCGGAAAACCTGTTCCCAGATTGATATCCAAATCTGTTTCCTTGGAAACCAGATCCTCCGATGTAATTCACATCTTCTTCCTGAGTGTCCTCCTCAGTCTGAATTACTTCTACTTCTTGAGCGAAATGGACAGCTTTCTTACCTGCTAGGAGATTGCAAACTGTGTCCAGCCTAGATCTAATATCAGCTATATCAGAACTCTCTACACTTCCACCAGATTTCTTCCTCCTCTCATCCATAGTCTTGCAGTTGTTGCTGCCTATTAGATTCTCAATCAACTGCTTAGCCTGCGTAGGAGTCCTGGTGTTGAAGTTAGCATTACTGGAATTGTCCAGTGCAGACTGATATGGAAGATCTATGCCTCTGAAGAAAATGCCAATCAACTGAACTTCAGTGAATCCATGGTGTGGGCAGTCACGCTGATACTGCTTAAATCTCATCCAGACAGTCTTTAAAGGCTCCACAGCTCCTTGGGAAAAGGTGAGTATGTCCTGTCTGGATTGGTCTGAGCGCGCATCATCATAGAAGTGACGCAGGAACTCACTCTTTAAAGCTGCCCAAGTAGTGTACTGAGCAGGTGCCAGCTGCTTTAGCCATGCACTAGCGTCTCCAGCAAGACTGTGCGGAAAGAGCTTAAGGAACAGATAGTCCGGGCAGACTCCATCATACTTCATGCCAGTGACTACGTCCTCAAACGAATCAATGTGATCCATAGGCTGCTCCGTTGGGTAACCATGAAATGCATTCTGTCTCATCAGCGAGTAGTAGATGGTTTTGATCTCAAAATCATTCCTCTCGAAAGCAGGAAGTACTAAAGCTGACCGGTTTCTATGAAACGCATCCGGTCTGTTGTAGTCAGCTAAAGTCCTCTCACGTACAACCATCTCTCTACCTTGGGCTTGTCCTTGACCCTGGTTCTGCTCCAGTTGCTGTTGCTCAGGAGGATCAGGGATGACATTCCCTTCAGCATCAACCCTTTGCCAAGCAGCATTGTATGGGTTGTTATCTTGGTCCCTCAGGGTACCTTCAGCATCACGTACCAGAATCAAACGCTCTCGTACCATCCTTTCTCTTCTTTCTCTTCTGTTAGCTCTCTCTAGACGTCCAAGTTCTTCAAGTCCGAGATTAACTAAGCTCGAGTTCGGATTACTTCTAGTTTTCTGCGTCTGCATAAACTGTCTGTAATCGTCCAGCAACGACCGATGCTATCAGTGCAACGATCGATTCAATCTCAGAATCGCCTAGTGACGATCGACGCAAGGGATGCAACGATCGACGCAAGGAGAAAGTCGTACCTGCGACAGAAAGAAACAGAGAAAAAGTTAGCATATTATAAAAATAAAAACGAAAAACAAAAAAATAAAAAGAAAAATTTCTAGTAAAAACCCTAAGTTCGGTCCTATCGAAGACTCAAAGAGTCCCCGGCAACGGCGCCAAAAACTTGATAGGTTCTAAGTTTTACCCTATTCTAAACTGCAAGTGCACAGTATCATCAAAGTAGTATATAGGGTTATCGAATCCACAGGGACACTTGGTCTCAATAGAATCAGAAACATAGAGATCAATACTAGAAATAAAGCAAGTGGTGAATGAATTAAAAGCAAGGCAAGAAAGTAAACAGTAACAAGTTGGTTGTGAAAGCAATAAACTAAAAGCGTCAAGCCTAGGGTGTTCTCAGGAAATCAAACAAGCAGACAAGTTAATCAGTCAGGATCAAATTAAACTCAGTTCTAGAACTCAAATCACGAAAATAGAATTAACCAAATCTCTTTGCGAAAATCCTCTAAGTATAAGTGCAGTAACCCAAATCTCTTTGCAATTACTAACAGATTAAACTAGCATTAAGTTCAAGTTTGATATGTTCACAATTAAACTAAACCAAATCTCTTTGCGAATAATGTAATTGCTCAACCTAAATAGTTCAGATTCTAAAACACACTCTCGTGTCGAATTTAGCAACCTAAGATCTAGATTCTAATTGATCAGGTTAGAACTCGCTTTAAGCACAATTTAGTTTGAAGAACATTCTAATCATATGAATCCTTAACTGAATTAAACAAGTCTAGCAAGTCATCAAACCCTAATGAGAAACCCTAAACTTAACTATGGATCTACTCAGACATGATTGATGAAAACATAATCATAGAAATAATAGATTGCATATAAGAAATTAAATAGATAAAGGGGTTCGAAATCTTCTTCAAAATAACTGAAGTACAGGATTAGATCAGCCCCGAAAGCTCTAAAAATCTCTTAGCTCTAAGTATGAAAGCGTATCTAAAATAAAAGCCAAAACTCTAAATATATAGGCATAATCTCGGCTGGGGCTTCTGTGTAAATACTGGAACTATTCTGGGCTTCTCTGCAATTCTTCATAACTTGTTTAATCGACGCGTACGGCCCATCTCGCTAGTGTGTCGACCGATGCACAATGTGTGTCGGTCGATGCATGATCAATAAATCGGACAGTGAGTTAAGCTCTCGGCCAAAACGTCCCAAAAGTCCCAAAATGCTCCAAATATCTCCAATTAGTTCCAAACCTGATTAAACCTGTAAAAGACTCTAAACGAACACAAAAGACACTAAAAAAACATCTATATCATGGCATAAAATGGGTAAAAACCATGATATATCAGTAATCTGTAAGTTGTAGACTTACTGCCAGTATTATATGATCCTATAGGGTCACACACCTAAGCAATCTGGAAGCTAACATATGGGAATGATCATTTGATAATGATCACGTTGATGTGTATTGGATACACATTGACATAAAGTTTTATGATGTATGTGTCGATCGATACATGAGTGTGTCGATCGATGCATATCGGGTTTTGACATAAACGAGTCGGGCTTATCCGACGGTTTGGTGATGTCATTTCCAGGTCGATATATAAAGGTTTATATGGTCGACCTGAACCCTAGCCGTCACTGTAATTCTCAGAGAGAAAAGCAGAGACATCGAAAACTCATTCCCTGAATCCGGCAGTAGCATCCCGGCGTTCCAGGTTGTGTGAGTGTGTGCTTGGTAGAGGCGAAGCACTTGATTCGCTAGATCTCGTTCACCATTCCATTCCGCTGCCAGATCTGAGGTAAGAACGAGGTTGGTAATTTCAATATAACAAACCCTAGATCCTAGGAGATTCAACAGTCGCGGGGAATGTGTCCAAAGTACACCCCATAACGGGAAGGGCACTGATAAAAAAAATAAAATGATACCCAATGGGGAAAAATCAGTTGCTAAGGAAGGGAAAATAGAAGAAAGGAACTAGAAAAAGATAGTATGGTGGTCTAGAGCTAACAGAGTAAGAATCCATGTGCCCTTTGATCGATAATCCTTAGGTGAGACCGCACTTAATAGCTTATAGAAGTCAGTAGGGTGAATTTGAATGCTTTGGATTGATTGTGGAGTTTACTCAGGACAGTTGCTAAGTGTGGGGGAAGTATATGTTGGTCTTGATGTCTTGCAGGTGAATTTTCCATGTGGCTTACTAAGGGGAATCTGAGTGTTGTGCTTCTAAGATGAAAAGAGTTTCTGAAAGTTTTCAAACTTCTTCACCACATTCTAGTTCTCTGTTTTGCTTGAGGGCAAGCAAAGGCTAAGTGTGGGCGAGTTGATATATCATGGTTTTTACCTGTTTTAAGCCATGATATAAGTATGTTTTAGAGTCTTTTGTCGTATCTTTAGAGTCATTACGTGTGTTTATTAGGTACATGCACGTTTGGAGGATTATTGGACATAATAGAGCATTTTGGGCAAGTTTTGGAGCTTAAGCCGAGAGATCTGATTTCACCAAGTCTGGACGGCCAATGCATCGATCGATGCATCATTGGCATCGATCGACACACCTCTGCGCCAACACATTAATGAAGACTTTGGAGAATTGCAGTTTTGCCCCAAGAAGTTCTAGTATTTGAAAAAGACCCAAAGCGTGATTAAGACTTTATAATTAGGTTTTTGGTGTTTTGTTTTAGATACACATTCATACTAGTAGCTTTTTAGAGAGAGAGACCGAGAGGCTGATCGTTCTTGTACTCCAGAGAGAAGATTTCGAACCTCTTTTACTCTTACTCTTTTTATTTTATGATATCTATTTATTCATTGATTTGTGTTTCATTGTTCATGTCTGAGTAGATTCATAGTTAGGTTTAGGGATTCTCGTTAGGGTTTTCATGACTTGCTAGAATAATTTATCAGTTAAGGAATTCATATCTTATTTGTTCTTCAACCTGAATTGTGCTTAATACTAGCTTTTAACCTGATCACTTAGAATCTAGACTTTAGGTTTATAAATTGACACGAAAGTGTGGTTTAGAATCTGAACTATTTAGGTTGAGCAATTTAATTATTTGCAAAGAAATTTGGTTTAATTGAATTGTGAACAAATCAAACTTGCACTTAACGCTAGTTTAAACTTCATTCGAATATTTTTGTTGTTGTAAAATTGATTAAATGTTTTAGGGCACAAAAAAACTTTTTTCTTTCACGCATCGTCTTCTCCCAGGCGCCTTTGCCAAGGTAAGTCGACGAGTCCATATCTTCTCATCTCCTACGGCGGAGGGCGTGGTTCATCGCCGCCGGAGGAGGATCTGTGATGTTTACCTCTTTGTCGGCGCAGTTTCCGGTCGTCTTCCCGTTTCTCCGGTTCGAGATCTGTAGATCTGTTCTCCTTGCTGGCAATTTGAGAAGCGGTGGTTCCTCGCGAAAGATCGGGCTTCTGGTGTCGCTTCTCCAGCTGTAGCAGTTGCGTGCGGCCTTCCTCTTCTCCCTCCGTGCTTTCAGGCGTAGTTTCTCTTCACCGATGGAAGTCTCAGGCGAGCTGTTCGTCGTGGTCGTGTTCTTGTGATGGTTCGTGCTCCTTTACCGGAGTCTCGTGCGGATGTGGAGAGCCACGTGTGGTGAGTTAGGTCTTTGTTCTTTGCCGTGGATATTTTGAGGGAGGCGGTTTGGTTTAGGGTTTATGACTGGTCTAGATTTGGGTTGGGCTCTGGCTCCTCTAGTCGGTTTTATGTGTGGCTTGTTAGGTGGTGGTAGTTAAATTTGGCTGTAAGTATGCACTGGGCAGATCCTTGTTGAGTGACAGCTTTATGGACTGGTTTTCCTGCTGGCTCTTTAGCTAGCTCGGTTTTCTGGTGCATTTGTTTTGGCTGTAGTGTTAATCGTTTAGATTGCTTCGGCGATGATTTTCTTTTGCTTTGGGAGTGTGCTTTTCCTTCCTGTTGGCTGCAACGACATAGTTCATGCGGTTCATTTCATTATTTTCTGATTTGGGTCTTCTACCCTCGGCAAGGGATCTCCGGCCCAACCTTAAGGAATTGGGGTTTCGACCCTCCTCGCATCAAGTCGTTTGTTGGCGAATGGTAAACAGTTTGGTCCTTCGTCTTCTTTGGTCTGGTCCGCATACGACCTGCTCGTGGCTCCTTTTGGTGGAACAGTATAATGAGTGTTGGTGGGTCAGCCGCAATAAATCTCGGCTTCAGATGTTACACTCCTTCTCTCTCTCCCAGTATTCGGTGGTCGCTGCTTCTTCGTTGTCATGGTCTCTTGTTATCGATCTGTCTTGAGCTACTTGTTAGTTGTTCTTAGCTGTTATTGTCTAGCGGATTTATGTTTTATGGTTGTTAGTTTTTGGATCTATCTTGTGTATATGTTGGCTCCGGGGATTGTCTTTTAGTCTGCTGGCTTTCTGGCTCTGGTATCGTTGTGTGGTAGCTTGCTTTAATCTTGTTTATTTGACTCAAGCATGAAAAACCTTTGAGTCAAAAAAAAAAAAAAAAAAAAATTAAATGTTTTAGGATCTGATTCGGATTTGGATTTGATGGAAAAGGAAGAATAATTCGTGAATATTTTATTTAAAAGACGTAATTTTTATTTAAATATATTTATTATTAGAGAAAAAGCGAGCTTGAAGTTCATGCTTGTAAAGGTGTCAGCTGCAGCTCACTCTCGCCATGTTCTCTCTTCTCGCGCTCTTTGTGTGTTCCTCGGAAAAACTGAATGTACATGTCTTCTTGCTGTGAACAGTTGGGATTCGGATTCTGGTACAAATTAGGGATTTTGTTTTGAATGCTGAGAAGAAGATGGAGGAGATGGTGCCAAGAGGAATACCTACGTGGCAGGACGAATTAGCAAGTCTCATGGACGGAGGAGGAGGAGGATTACACTACGACGAAGACGGATCTCCGATCGATCTGACTTCCAGTCCTGATTCCAGGTCAAAGAGTTCAGGTTTCGGGTCGGTGGATGGATCCGGGTCTGGATCCGAATCAGTAGAGAGTTTGAAAGATCAAGTGACTGGGTTTATCAAGTCATGGGGAGAGATGCTTATGGATCTCGCAATAGGATGCAAGGACGTTGTCCAGCAGACTTTGGTCAGTGAAGACTCGGTCGTCGTGCGTAAGCTCCGTAAACCAGCTGCTAAGGTATCGCAGAAGCTAAGCTTCCTTAACGAGTTCTTGCCTGAGGATCGTGATCCCGCTCATGCCTGGCCTGTCATTTTCTTCGTCGTCCTCATAGCTCTAGCAGGTATTGGATATCCATTTGTGCATCCTCAATTGAATTTCTGATTACTTAATCAATTAGTAATCACTGTAGGGCATGATTACTTTAAAGCTATCTTCTTGCAATGCCATAGTCATACACTGAACAGTTACTCAAATGTCTGCTGGAAAACTGTGGATTGGGGGTGAATTCCTTAGGTTGTTATGTGTTGCAATGCGTTTATGTTGGTTCAGTATCGAATAGATTCTATTTTAGTGCAAGAGGCTTGGATCCTTTCTCTGACATATCCAAATTTTGAACTGCAGCATTAAGTTTTAGTTCTGACAATGATAGATCCGTCCCCGTGTTAAAGAGAATCCGTCTGCATCCTCCTGGTGCAAGCCGTGTAGAGCTTCCTGATGGTAGATTTTTGGCTTACCAGGAGCTTGGTGTTTCAGCTGACAGAGCTAGATACTCTATAATTGTCCCTCATTCGTTTCTTTCTTCACGACTTGCAGGTATGATAAAAAAAAAAAAAAAATCATTTTCAGCTACTTTTGATGATGTACTTACATCTGATTTGCCCTTAATGTTTCAATAATATCTAATCCAGGTATACCTGGAGTCAAAGAATCATTACTCAAGGACTACGGTGTCCGTCTAGTGTCATATGATCTTCCAGGGTTTGGAGAGAGTGATCCTCATCGTGCTAGGAACCTTAGCTCATCTGCCTCCGATATGATTGACCTAGCTGCTGCTCTCGGGATTGTTGACAAGTTCTGGTTACTCGGCTATTCCAGTGGCAGTATGCATGCCTGGGCTGCGATGAGATACTTTCCTGATAGAATAGCTGGTAACATTCATTTTTAGAATAAGATATGAATCCATGGCATTCCCTATTGTGATAGTTTCGAAGATTGACGCAAAATAAAATGGCAAGACTTTTGATTACTGCACTGTCTTTATTCTACAGGAGTTGCCATGTTAGCACCTATGATCAATCCATATGAGCCAAGCATGACCAAGGAAGAGATGGCGAAAACGTGGGAGCAGTGGCTACGAAAGAGGAAATTCATATACTTTTTAGGGCGTCGGTGGCCAATTCTTCTTCCTTTCTTCTACCGTAGGTCCTTTCTCTCCGGTTATCTTGAGCCGCTGGATCAGTGGATGTCAATATCATTAGGAGAAAAGGTAAGTCTGTATATATCAAGGGACTTTTCCCGCAGTTATGGGTCTTTTAGTATTACCAAGTAGAGTAGCTTCCTCAGAGTTATGTTCACACTTTCTACTTCAGGACAAACATGTGATTACAGATCGAGTCTTTGAAGATCATTACCGAAGGAACGTGGAAGAGTCTGTACGCCAAGGAACCGCAAAACCATTTGTCGAAGAAGCTGTGTTGCACGTATCAAATTGGGGCTTTAATCTTCCTGAGTTCCGCATGCAGAAGAAGTGTAAAACCAACGGGGTCCTTTCTTGGCTAATGTCGATGTACAGCGAATCAGAATGTGAACTTGTAGGGTTTGGAAAACCCATACACATATGGCAGGTTTGTTGGCAATCACTCTAAAAATCTCCATCTTAATGATCCTTTTTCTGAGTTGTGAGTTCTTCATTATGCTTGTGCTAACATAGGGTATGGACGACCGCGTAGCACCACCTTCAGTGACTGATTACATTAGCCGGGTCATACCAGAAGCCACGGTACATAGACTCCCAAACGAAGGCCACTTCTCTTACTTCTTTTTCTGTGATGAGTGCCACAAGCAGATCTTCTCTGCCTTATTTGGAGAACCACAGGGTCCGATAGAGTTAACAGAACAAAGAACAGACACCCATAAACCGGATCAACCGGAGACTGGTTTGTCGAACGCTACCAAAGAGTAAGTAAACAGAGTTATAGGAGAACTATAGAAACACGTTGTTCTTCATCTTCGTTCCATCATGAAGAACTGTGTAAATAACACCAAAAAGATGTTTTCTTTTTTTCCTCTTATTGATTTTTCTTTCTTGGTTATAAAGAAGCAGACTTCATTTTAAGATCGCATTTACCTTTTTTGAAGCGGCTATATTATCAATTTGAAATCACTGTTTCCTTGTTTAGTTTTTCTGATTCCTTGTCACAACTTTTTGGGGTGCACATATTAAAATCAATTATAGTATAACAAACCAATCTGAATTTTCTGTTGAAACTGAGTCTAAGTGAAACAGTTGATACAATTCCAAACTGTCTGCTTCGCTAAGTCAAGAGCACTGTCCAAAGGCAGCCAAGTAATGCCTGAGCTCCCCATATAGCTATTATGGATATTACCGCGCGGGAATGCATGCATTCGATCAGTTCCAAAACCTTGACTCACGTAATTTGCTTGGCCACAACATCTCTTGCATCTCGGCATGAATAGCGGATTCTTCAAAACCCTCCTGTGGACAAAGCTGCACAAATCACTTGTCATTACTATATCTAATCTAACTCAGACTGGTGTTAAGGCCAGCAATTTTAGAAATCACAGAGAATTTGAAAACTGATGGCTGATGCGTTTCCCATTTGAGTTATAACTGTCTCAGAATTAGGTACTGAAAAACCGAGTTGCAGGTATGTATAAAATGACAACTCGATCTACTCTTTCACAGTGGTAGAATCTGCTCATAGGTTCTTAACAGAAAATCCTAACAATTGATATGTAACCTTTAATGTAAGATGTTCTATGAGATTTTCGAGTTACCTAAAAACGCCTGACCAGCTTGGGAGACAATAAAGAATCAGTGCTTATTCTCCCGCTCTCTGGATGTTCCACAAGAATAGGTAAACTCCTCATCCATCTCAAGGGTACCTTGCAGTGGAAGTCCAACCTTTAAGACCTAATAGGTGCTCCAAGATTAGCAATCGAAGATTCAAACAGACATCCAGTGTTCCTTAACGGTTTGGCTGTCAAACTCCGTACTTTCTTGAATGGTCTTTCCCGTTATCTGCAGAAACAAACCAATGATCTATTATTGTAAAAATATTTCAGTCGATCCTGAATATGAGATATGCTTAATGCTTACCCGCAGTCGCTTCCTACTTCTCATTGCCTCTGCATCGTGTTTAGACTCATGGGAACCATCAGCAACCATGTTGCTTTTCTCAGCTTCACAAACATTACTAAGTTTGTTATCCGAATATGAACAAACCTCAGAGAGTCGAACACCACATCCTTTTATTTTGCAATGAGAGTCAGTAGTGAATTTAATCTCTATATCCACTCGATCGTAGTTCAGTTCAGCTAGAGAATCATTGTCTTTGTTTAGAGGGAAACGGCAGTCGAAGATAACTAGATGATTATCCATCTGACCTGGAAAATCTATGGCAAGGTGACATTCAGCTGAACCAAACGAGCTCTCGTCTTTTCCTGTGAAGTGACAACTTATAATCCAGCTACAGGTGATGGATTTAGGCTCGTTGGCATCAACCACAAGGCAAGCCCTAAATCCCAAGAATTGTCGAGAGAGAGAGCTTTGAAGTAGACAGATGACCAGGGAGCTTCCAGTAGCTTGGTTGGTGAAATATGAAGGCACTTTTCCACCTGGTAAAATCAGGTACTTGAAAACTGATTGTTGAATGAGAGCTTCTTGATCTAGTTCGAAGCAGTTGATGAAATTGAGCGCTGGCTTAGTGTGAATACTGTTTGCTTCTGTTGCCACCACACTTGGACGGTCAAGCCAGCTAGCATCAGTCAATGCCTCACAGTTTGAAAAGTTAACCTTCTCGAGCAGTTTCAGTTTGGAAATGTTTGGGGATATATAGTTTAACCTTTTGCATTCCCACATTTCTAAGCATACAAGCCTAGAGAAGTTCTCAATCCACCAAGGAACTTCTTCGATAGCGGTTTGGTTTAGAATAAGAAATGAGATGTTTGTTGAGATATTAGGAAAACTCTTAAACCTTGAGCATCCACTGAGATCAAGCCGATACAGAGATTCCAGGTTGATGCCGGTAGGAAAAGCATCCAGCTCTGTGCAATCTGTCATGTATACTTTATTCAGCTTCCCAATAGAATGAGGAACTTCCACCATATCCTCGAGGCATGTAGATAACTGAAGCACAGATAAAAACCAGAAGTTACTCATCATGTGAAAGGGATTGTCAACAATTACTCTCACAAGTTACCTCAAACTCTTCCCATAGTTTCTCGAGCTTGCTGTTCCGCATTCTGAGCACAATAAGATGCACAGCATGAAAGCGTGAAGGCAAACATCGCATTGGATATCCATCCCAACAAAGCAACTTGAGATTAGGGGACAAATAATCAAGGCCTCCTGGTAAGTGCAATCTGACTTGTTTATGCAAGTCCAGTGAGTCCTTGTAGATTCTCAAGAAACGGAGATTAGGTAATCTACTGAAGGCCTTCTTATCAATGCTTAACAGCTCATACAACTCTGCTAGATTCAATGATATACCCAAAACCTTTTTACTACCCTGAAAAAGAAGAAAACATAGAAGAGATCAAAGTCATTATCTTAAGTTCTTAACAAGTGGCTACAGTTTTTCATTGAACTAAGACTTTAATCGTGTTATGGAAGGAGCACTTACAGAGTTCTCATTAAATAGACCACAAATATCCTTAGAATCCACCATGAACTCCCGTCTTCTAGGCTTGTTGGACTGTGAACGTACGATTTCCTTACCCATTTCTTGTACCAAACAATGTATATGTACACTACTCCCTCTTTCATGTGTGAGTGAGTTATCAAGTAAGTTTTTAAGCCCGATATTAACATCCAAGCCACTATCCGCAAGTAAAAGCCTGATGTCATTGGCTTCCATACCATTGAAAAGGCATGCAATGTGACAAAATAGTGCTTTATCTTCTTTGCTACCTAACCCGTCATAGCTAACTCTGAGTGCTTTTACAATTTTCTCATCGTGTCCTTTCCGAAGCCTAGGCAACATATCCAACCAATCTTGTTTGTCTCTTCCTCGCAAATACAACCCTAAAACGTTAAGACCCAAAGGAAGATTACCCGCAAGTTTTGTCACTTCAAAAGCAAGCTCCAGAAATGCATCATATTGGGAGTTCTCCCTGAAAGCATATCGGCAAAAGATATCTAGAGCTAGTTTATCAGATGGGAGACCAACCTCATAAATACCATCAATCCCATGAGCTCTCAGAACATGCTTATCTTTTGTAATCACAAGAATTCTGCTCCCACATCCAAACCATTGAGTTCGACCCACCAAGGCATCTAGCACTACTTGATCAGTCAAATCATCAAGTACTATAAGAACTCTCTTGTGCTTTAGCTTCTCTCCCACCGCGCTTAAATGATGTACCTTTATATCCTTTTTGTTTAGAATCTCAGACAGGAAACTTTCTTGCAAACGCAACTTCATGTTACAGTCGTCTGGATTGGCTGTCTTATAGATTTCCATAGTCTTAGATACGAGAGCCCTGTCTATGAAAACGCTACTTTGGAAGTGACGAGAGATTCGACCAAATAAAGCTCTTGCAATGGTAGTCTTCCCAATCCCAGAGGGACCCCATATCCCAACCATCCTCACTTCATTTGATTCCAATTGCAACAATAAACTCATCTTAGCCATATGATCTTCAATCCCAGCAAAGTCACCAAACTCCATTGACGGTGTTAAACTAAGTCTACCCAGAACATCATTGGCGATTTTTTCAGTCAGGTTTGCTTCGTTATTCCTGATAAAGAGAACCAGACACAAGACCTTCAACCAAGTATCAAAAAGTCAACAAGTATGTACCAGTTCTCAGAGTGATATCCATGGAGATTTGCTACATCGGTCAAAGCTTCTCTCCACCGAATCGGCAATCCATCTGATCTGTTCTTGCAAATCTTTTTAAACGCCTTTCCGAATTCGCCCGTCTGTTTCCTGACATGAGATGGATCCAAACCGTAGAACACTGGAATCACCATTTGCCCTTTCTCTTCCTTGCATTTGACGATCTCCAGCAATTCGTTTAGGCACCAGCTAGAAGAGGCGTATATCTTAGAGAAGATGACGATTGCGATCCTTGAACCCCTAATCGCGTGTGATAGCTCCAGGCCGATGGACTGGCTTCTCTCGATCTCGTTGTCTTTGAAACAAGTGATTAATTTGCGATCGAGTGCCAAGAGAAGGTGGCTGAGGAATGTTCTACGGACATCTTCTCCGCTGAAACTCGGGAAGACGTCGAATACCCAGTTGCAAGAGCTGGAAGAAGAAGTAGCCATAAAGGGAGAGTTTGAAACAAGAACCATCAGCTGAGCTTCGTCATGATTGTCTCTTATCACTTGCGAGTAACAGAGTCGCGCGTGTGACAATTTCATGAAAGTTTCAACCTGTGTTTATTGGGTCATGTCGCGCCACGACAATCCCTAGTCCCTACTCCAGGAGTCATGACCGGGACTTAAGTTGACAAACACTCACAAATGAAGACACGTTCAATACAAATAATTTAATATCAACTGAAAGATACATTTTGTAATTTTGATGAATTCTATGATCAAAATAACATTCTGTAATTTTGCTAACAGTTATTCAAACTGAAAAATACATTTTGTCAGAGAAAAAAACAGGAATGTAAGTCAAAACAAAATCAAACTAAAGTCACTTCCAATTTGGTTCCTTTCTTCAGTAACTTAATCTAGCTAAGAAACATACATCAATTTTCTTTCACCTTCTTCTTGATCTAAACTAGTTTTACCACATGACTATGTTAATGAGATCAATCAATCTCACCAAAAGGTTTTAAAACGGAGAACCAGAGCTCTTGGTTTTGCCAAGCATCATGTCTTTGGCTTCGTTGATTTTAGACGCAAGGTAATGACTTCCTCCTGCGTCTGGATGATTAGCCACCATTACCCTCCGGTGAGCTTCCTTCACTTTCTCTGCCGCTACACTCTCTCTGTTCAAACAACATAAGTGGCATACTTGTCAAGCCACAATAATATCGCAAAAACAACAACAAAATGATATGCAAACACAACAGGAAACCTTGTGTAAGAACGTAGCTACTGCTTATTGATGACCATTTACCAATCGAGAACCTAAACAAATGTTAATGGTTCGTTCCTATTCTATGAGAAATGAAGAAGATGAAATCACTAGAACTACCCAAAGATCAAGCTATCTAAGTACCAGAGTTCCAAGCCAAGATAACTATTAGTATCATCAACACGAAGAATCTCAAAGTCCGTTCTTTTAAATACCAGTTTATCAGTGAGGCAAGAAACGTACCTAACACCGAGAATCAGAGCGGCTTCTCTTCGCGTCATTGCAGCTTGGAAACCACCTTCGTAGAACTTGCGCAGTTTAGGCCTTGGTGGTCTTGCCTTGAATGCTTGCCATGCCTCTATTCCGTATTTACCAGCATAAGCAGCAGCAGCAACAGCAACCCCTGCAATTATCGGCACAACCTAGACAACGAAACCCATGATCTGAGACAAGATGAACCACGAAATTATCGTTGTAGGAAGAGCAAAATGGATTCTTTTAGACACCCTAATCGAATCAAAATGGATGCTTTCAATATCATCAAATGATTTTGAACTGAATCACATTAATCGGCGCAACCTAGACAACGGAAGTATAAAAAAAGAGCCTTAATCTAACAACACACATGAACTGAGAGAAGATGAACCACATAGCAAAAGGGATTCTTTAAGACATCGTAATCGAATCAAAATGGATGCTTTCAAATGATTTTCCAGAATCAATCAGCAATAAAGAGCGGAAGACACCAAATTTACCATCGTCGGGGATGATTTGAGCAGGAGCAAAACGCGATCTGATGAGTTAGGCAAATAACTCTTCAACGTTGGATTTTCTCGATCGATTTGAGGATTAGGGTTTTAGCGTTTGCCTGGCCTTTGCCAAATAAGTGAATATGATCTGAGCATTTCGGTTTTCTTCAACCCAGAACACTAAACCGTTATCTACAGCTAATTTACTGGTTATTCTTTTTTCATCCGGTTTTGTATTATGATGTTGGTACGGTAGCAAATAGGTTATTGTTTAACCGGTTTTGATTATCTACAGCTAATTTACTGGTTCTTCTTCTTCTGATAAACCTCTCGATCACTTTCGTCGTCAGTTGCAGTTTGAAATCCGGCGACTAGCCGGAGGAATTATCATTCAAAGCCATACTTAGCTCTTGCGATATATGAAACAACATTGTACAAATTTTGTTGAGCTTTTCCACATAATCCTGTTAAAACTTCTCTGTAGAGGATAAAAAGGAACGGAGATAGGAGGTCTCCCTGGCAGATTTCTTTGTTTGGCCTTATGCTATCTTTTGCCTCACCATTGATTTGTTTGGCGATCGTATGTCTTGGACATGTTCGTTTTGACGGCCATTGTATAGTGTTTGGTGGCTTGAGTTCTTCAAATGATGCATCATTTCGTGTGTAATTAACATGTTGTCCGTGATGACCCTCTCAGAGACAAAGGTTGGCTGGTTCTCTGTTACCATTGAGCTCATGATCGGTTTTAGACGCCTTGTAATAATCTTGGAGAAAATCTTGTAATACACATTGTAAAGGGCTAGGGGTCTATAGTCTCTTACACTCTTTGGATTGTTAATCTTTGATATCAACCTCAAATGAGTTGCATTGGTATGTTGGGGCAGTCTTCCATGAGTGAAGAAACCTTGAACCTCTTTTGTAACCTCATCTTTTATCAATTTCCAGTGTGTATGAAAGAAGCTAGCTGATAGTCCATCTGGGCCAAGGGCTTTGTCTGGATAAATGGAGAAAAGCGCCTCTCTTATCTCTTTTGCGTTCGAGATCTTTGTCAAATTCACATTCATCTCCTCCGTGATCCGCTTGGATAGAGCTCTTTCCACTATTTCCGTTAAATTATTCCTGTTGGATTGGAAAAGTTCTGTGAAGTAATTGATAAAAACACCTGCTATCTGGTCCTCCTCGTAGACTTATGTCCTTCTTCGTTTTCTATTATAAAGAACTTATTCACCGCTCTTCTCCCCATAGTGTATGAGTGGAAGTATCCGGTGTTCTTGTTTCCTAGAGCTAGCCATATTTGTCTGCTTCTCTGCTTCCAGAATTCCTCCTCCTATAAGTACTCCTTCTACAATTTCTGGTTTATAGTCTATATCAAGTTTTCTTGTCCAGTTAGGTCTGTCATGGCTGCATTTAATTGCTCTTTAAGCTCATTGATCTTCTTCCGGTGGTTTTGATGATTTTTTCTTGTTCCAGCTCATCAGTTTCTTACTACAGTTCTCTAGCTTCTCTCTTACTGTTTTATAATTCCTTTTTCTCCATGCTAGCTTAATGATCTCTTTAGCCGTCATGTTTTTTCTCCATCTCCTGTCGTATCGGAACATTTGCCCTTTTTCTTCTTTGGCAGTGATAGGTGGGTAAGAAGAGGTCTATGGTCAGAGGCTTCAAAGTTCAAGTACTTGCTTCTGCTTTGGGGGAACTTCTCAGCCCATTCCCTGTTTGCCACTGCTATGTCTAGCCTGCAGAACACAAGGTGGTCTCTTCTTTTTCCTCGCCATGAAAAAGTGTCCCGAGAATCTGAGATCATACAAATAATTCTCAGCCATAAGGCCCTGAAATCAGAGAACGTTCCTTTCCCCCTTACTGGACCTCCTTTCTTCTCATCTTCTCCTATTCGGTCGTCGAAATCTCCAGTCAAAAAACATGGCTCCTATTTTGTCTCATTCATTTCTGAGAGTTTGTTCCATACAACCTTTCTCTTTGCTCAATCTGGTTCACCATACACAAAAGTGGCTTTGAAGATTTGGTTCCTTAGCTTGATTTTCGTGTGAATGTAGTTTTGGTTCTTTTCCAAAATCTCCAGCTTAACTGACTGTTCCCAGAATAGTGCAAGGCGACCTCCACCAACTCCATGCGGTTGTACGAAACAAATGTTCTCATATCCCACTCCTTCAGTTTGTTTTCTCACTACATCTTCAGTATTCTTTGTTTCCATTAGAAAGAGGATCTCAGGTTTGTGTTGTGCATTGAGCTCCTCCACTCTCCGAGCTGTTGTGGGTTGTTGATCCCACAACAGTTCTAGCTCAATAAGGCTAAAGAACCGGGCAGGCCTCGTCCCAAAAATCCCCCCTCTTTCTTCGTTTATTTTCTTCTTCCTCCTGTTCAATCCCCCCTTCGTTCCGAGTCTCAACTTGGTATGATGTTCCTTCACCATCTCATCCTCCTCTCGTTGTTCTGACTCTTGCGTGTTGATCCTGGTCTCTCAGTGATAAGCCAGTTAAGGTTTTCTTTCTCCTTGGTGTTGTGTTCAGCGATATCAGTCTTTCCCTTGCACTTGCTCCCACATGGAGGTTTTCATTATTATTGTGTTTGCTTGTCCTGTATTGGCTTCCTCTTTCATTTGGCGTGTTTATCCTAATCTCTTCTCTGTGGTAGAGTTCTTCACTGATTAAGGGGTGTTCTTGTGGGTAGTTCCTTTGTTCCTCCCTCCTTAACAAGCTATTTGTTTGGACCAAGACCTCTCTTTGTGCACTAACACTTGCAAGTATGTTATTTGCCGTTGTCTCCATCAAGTGTGATTCGTAATGATGAGTGACTCTTTGCTGTCTCTCAGCCCTCTCCACCGTATCCTGGAAATTCACATAGTTGTAGGTAGCTTCTCTTTGCTCTTCCATGATCTCTTCTCGTTGGGTTTCTAGAGCTCCCATTTGCCCTTCTTCAAAGTTTAAGGCACGTTCTAGCGGTTATCCAAACAAGTTCAGTTTTTCACGATAGGATCTCTCTCTTATGGAATCAAAGTCTCTTCTATTTGTTCCCAGGTTTACTGGTGTCCTTTCCAGCCAGCCATTTCCTCGGTGCTCTTCTCGTGGTCTTTCTCTACTCTTTCTCTCTCCCATCACTTCATCCTCTCTTACTAAAGGACTTTGAGTTGATGAGTGGTGATCTTCTTCTGTCTCTTTCTCTTTGGTGATAATTCCATAGTTTTGTTTCCCGCTTTCACGTTGGTGACCTTCATGGTTTTGTTGTTTGTCTCTCCATATCCTCTGAGTCTCAGGGTGGTCCCTTGTCTCCCTTCTCTCTATCCAAATGAGCTCTCTTCTTGGTTCATACCGCCTTCTTCTTCATGTTTCAGTTTCCTCTCTCTGAGGCTAGTCTCTTGGTCGAGTTTCCATCCTGCTTCTGTGAGCTCCTTCTCTGATATCTCTATGATGGTACTCTCTGTCCCTCTGGTTTCTCTCCATTCTAGTCTCATTCCTTCCCATGTTTCTCCTGCTCTCTGTATCATCTCTCCTCATCATTATATTCTCTCCTCCTTTGTTTTTCTTCTTATTCGGGCATTCATTGGAGAGATGGTAAATGCTCTTGCAAATAACACATGGGTTTTCCCAGTTTTGGCTTGGCTCCTTCCTTTGTACTGGTGTATCTCTGTTTTTCTCCCTTGTCATCGAAGCGCTGTCTTGGTTTGCTTCTATCTTGGCCGGACAGTTTCTGGATTCGTGAGTTAAGCGCATGCAGACATTGCAGTAGTTCTTCAATCGTTCATAATCCAGCTCAATCAAAGCTTCTTCCTCAGTCTCGAATTCCACTATAGTCTCTCTTACTATTGGTTTTAGTCCGTCAATCATTACTCTTGCCCTAGCATAGCTCTGATTGATTTCAATGTTCTGCACTTCTCCAGCCTCTCTTGAGATCTTGTCTATCATCTTTCTTGCCATAAGTGCAAGGGTAGTCCCTTGATTCGAATCCAGAAAGGGATCATTGAAGGAAAGGTACTCGAGACTACCAGTTCCCAGCGTTGAATAATAACCATCCAATAGTCGAACTGATAGGGTTTGTTATCTAAGACATGAAGTAAGTCGCCTTCTCGTTCAAACCAGAATTGGAAGCATCTCTTACCCAGGTCAGATCCGTTAGCTCTTCCTTTGAGGTTCCATCTTCGTGTTATGAAGGGGATGAAAGCCCAGATCCGTTGAATCTGCGGGTTTGTCAATCTTCCTATCAGGGACAGTCTGTTCTCCCTCACCAGATTTTTCGTTTCCATTTCAGGTGCTCTCACTCTGACCCTCCTAGTAGCTTCCTTCTGCAGGTCGATTCCTTTACCCTTTTCCTCTGATGTGAATCTTCGACTCATTTTCGCCGTTTTGATTTCTGCTTTTCTTGTTTGTTGTTGTTGTTAGTCGAAAGGTTGTGCAGTCCCTTCCTCGTTACCTTTAGTTTCTCCTTTTATTTTGAGCTTGGAATGTTTGGTGGTGTCGTATATGTTGAAAGATCCGACCACGACGAGCAACCTTTGCCGTGTTAAAGCCACCACCGCTTTAAGGCCACAACCATGTTATCTAAGAACCATTAGTGTACACATATTTTAATGATAACATGTTTAGTAAAGTAGAAACATAACTTTAAGTAAATTCATAGTGTCACAACTGTAATGAGCATGTCATAACCGGAAGAGCAAGGCTTCCCCTATATCACCCAATTCTAAATGACCAATGAACGCCTTGGGTGGTAATACTTAAACTGAATGGATCCGCAACCATCATATCCATCATTATGTGCTCAAAAGACACTACACGTTTCTACACTTCCTCTTTAACAGACAAGTACTTTCTATCATGTGTTTTAACACCCCTCTAGTACTTGTCATTCTTTATAAAAGAGGATAGTTGCGGAATGATCACAATAATTCTCAGCGGTCAGGCTATATTGTAGACATTCCAAAAAACCCAAGATAACGTTCCACAACCTCAATACATGAATTGTGGCCTCAAAGCATGCCACAAATTCAGCCTTAATAGTGGGAGTAGCAATGACAAACTACCTTCCACTCTTTCATGATATTGTTCCTTTACTTTACATGAATAAATATCTAGTGATCTTTAGAAGATCATATATCCTATATGTAAGCATGAGCTCATTGGTGCATTGTAAGTGTATGAGCACCTTCTTTGCAGCTTTTCAATAGTTTATTTCATGATACTTTGATATCGACCCAACATACAAAAAAATGTGATATTTGGCCGTACACATGTCTGAACTTAGTTCAAATTCCCAACCACTAATGCGTATAGAATTCTTTACATTTCTTTTCACTCTAATTCATATCTAGGACGTTTTACTTTACTAAACTTGTCCCCTTTTATATATAAGAGCTATCTTTGTTGAGTGTTTTCCATTATGTATCTCTCTAAGATCTTATTGATATAACTTTTATGAGACAAACTTAACAATCTTTGCGATCTATCTCAAAGTTTTTTTTCGATCACATAGTATTTCTCACTCATATCTTTCATTTCAAAGTTCTTAGAGGGATATTCTTTATATCATGCAACATGCCCATGTAATTTGCAGAAGGCAAATTGTCATCAACATATAGGACTAAAATCACAAACATGCTCCCACTTATCTTAATGTAGTTACATCGATCAACGATGATCTCTACATAACTATATGACTTGATGTATAATTGAACTTTATATACCATTGTCTGGAAGCTTGTTTCAGTCTATATATTGACTTCCTCAGATTACATACCAGATGTTCTTTTCATGTGGCCAAAAACCCTTCATGTTGGTCCATCTATACTTCCTCCTCAAGCACTCCATTGAGAAAGGCGGTTTTCACATCCATTTGGTGGAGCCCAAGATCGTACTGAACCACCAATGCCAAAACAATCCTTAGAGAATCTTTCTTAGAAACTGGAGAGAAGGTCATTTTGTAGTCAATGCTGTCCTTTTGAGTGAAACCTTTATCAACAAGGAAATCCGTGTACCTTTCAATGTTACCTTTTGAGTCGCGTTTAGTCTTAAAGATCCATTTAGAACCAACAGTCTTGAAACCGTTAGGAAACTCTACTAAGTCCCAAACATAGTTCACTCATAAACTTTGCTTCTTCTTCTGCGGCATTAATCCACTTTTCAGAATTGTTACTTTCCATGCCTTTCCGGAATGAGTTCGGATCTTCATTAATGCTTAAGTCACTTTATTTATCAATAGTGTAAACCACATAATCATTTGAAATGGAAGATCTCCTTTCCCTTCCAGATCGTCTCAATGGCTCTTGTGGTGCACCATTCTCTTCTTGAATTGTGACATGTTCATTAACTATACTTTCAACTAGTGGAGTTTGCATATAATTTTGTTGTTCTACTGTGTCATTTGACTGTGATGCAACAATAGGAACAACAAACATAGGTGGAATTACATGTGGATGTTCTTCAACGTCAACCACCTAATGTCCACCTTATGTGGTTCACCACTCCCACTAGTTTCACCTTTCTCAATGAACCTAGAATTGCCCATTTCAACTATTCTCGTACTATGGTTAGGGCAATAAAATGTATACCCCTTTGATTTTTCAGGATAGCCAATGAAAATCCACTGACAATCCTAGAATCAAGTTTCTTTTCTTGTGGGTTATATAACCTTACTTCTGCTGGAAAACTCCAAACACGTAAATGTCTTAAACTAGGTTTCCTTCTCGTCCACAGTTCATAAGGGGTCTTAGGAACTGGCTTAATAGGAACTCGGTTCAGCGCATACGTAGTAGTCTTTAATGCATATACTCACAATGAAAGAGGTAAAGAACAATTACTTAACATGCTCCTAACCATATCCATTAATGTACGATTCCGCCTCTCAGCTACACCATTCTGCTGAGGTGTACCAGGCATTGTGTATTGTGCACAAATGTCCTTACTTTCAAGTAACTTTGCAAATAGACCTTGACATTGTCCACTTTCATTGAATTTTCCATAAAACTCACCACCTCTATCTGACCTCACAATATTTACTTTTCCATCTAACTGTCTTTCAACCTCACCAATGAACACCTCTAGGACATTCACAGACTTGGACTTTTGATGCAGTAGATAAGTATACCCATAACGTGAGTAGTCATCAATAAAGGTGATAAAGTGTTTTTTTTTTCACCGCTCCATGAAGGAGCTTCGAAAGGGCCACACATATCGATATGGACTACATTTGAGTGCTTCTTGTGGCTGGGTTCTTTACTATATATCTAGTCTGTTTTCCTTTAATGCAGTCTACACATACTAAATCACTAAAATCCAATTGAGGAAGAATATCATTCTTTACCAACCTCAGAATCTTTTCTTTGGAAATGTGACCTAATCTTTGATGCCACAAGAAAGCAGAACTTTCATTAGATGACTACGCTTAATGCCTCGATTTTTCAATATGAAATAAGGATTCAGAGAACTTTTTCTAAAGATTGAACTTGTAAAGTGATTCAAATAAAGTACTACCACCATAAAAGTAATCATTTCGGTACAATGAGAAAACACCATGTCCAACCTTAAAATCAAAACCTAAATTATCCAACTTACTTACTGAAACAAGATTTCTAGCACATTCAAGTACATAGAGACATCCTTCAAGATCCACATGACATAAAGTGTCCAGAACTAATCTATACATGTTCCCCATGAACAAGTACTGTTCAGGTCCTCTTATAGGTTGGATCGCTGATTCCCTTTCTTATCGAACCAAGTATTTATTTTAGGACAACTTTCTTGAAGTGTCTCATTTGCTTGCAAAAGAAACACTTCCTTTCCTTGTGAATTTTACTTTCAGGCTCTTTCACGAAAGACTTTTCCTTTGCCATTGTCCTTTTACTCGGTTAGATATGCGCGTCACATGATCATGGATTGGCTAAGCCGATTAAATCTTTTCGTAGTTAGCTCACTCAATATGTTTACCACAATCGAATTATCAGCCATATCCAAACTTTTCACACTCCCTGTTTTTTTTATAAGTTCTATTACTCTCTATGTCTAAGGAATATATGGCTTAATATTTTCTGTCATCGTCATTCTCATAAAGTTCAAGCTCAGCCTATTAGATCACTCACATCTCTCGTACCGAGACTTTTCAGATTCAGAGTTATCTTCTGTAATGGTTGAGGGCTCATCATCAGTTAGTATGGTGGAGTCCAATGTCTTAACACCTAGTGTAAATCATATCTAATTGTACTGCACTCCATAATTGAGCCCAATGAGCTTTACGAAATGCAAATGCAATTTATTTATTCATTTATAAAGTTGCAAGCTTTTATACATGCTTACTCATTTATGCTTTGAGACTTTAATAAATATTATTTATTTTAAATTTTAACTTTAGCGCTTGCATTTAAGCAATCTTTGGGCAATACTTAAATACAAGCACTTTCAGCGATGCTAAATTTATATACTTTTATGATTAATCGAATCATACACAAATGAAAGCATGTTACCTTTACTCTTGACTTTAGTAAAAGATAACTAATCCTTTTTATATTACTAACTATATTCAATGATACACCTTTGGGTGATCTCCTATAATATAGATAGTAAAACAATTGATCAATCATTTTTATGTCATTATAGCATCTCTTTAATCATGATCAATCGATAATTTTATCACTTTAATATTTATATGTAATATAACAAGACCACTTTGATGACTAACATGTTATATGCAATATAAAACTTAATGGATAATTTAGCCTTATATTGTGTTCATAACACAAACTACTTATTTTATTAAAATACAGCGGAAACTTTTTAAATCAAACATCCATTTTATAATATTTTAAATTAATAAAATATCAAATATACCTATATAGGTCAATATAATGGATTCAATTCACGTTCATGAATCCCATGTAGGTATTTTCTCCACTAACGTTTATCAACACAACTTAAGGTGAAAAACATTATTATGTAGAGATTTCTATTATTCCTTAGATACTGCAATTTAATGGTGTTTACTTTAATTGAGACTTTTCTACAAATAAAAAGTAACCACCACACTCACTGAAACGGTGATTTTAATTTTTAAACAATTCGTTTTAAATAACAAAAACACCAGATTTATAATGCAGTACAAAGCGTTCATGATTATACACACAAGCCTACGTGTATATATATATATATATATATATATATATATATATATATATATATATATATATATATATATATATTGACAACAAAAGCAAATAAAAAAAACTATTTCTCTATCATCCATATCGTTGTTCCGGTCCGATATGTGTGCTTGGTGACTGCCTGAGACGAGCACTCCGTGCTAGTCTATCCGCCGTCTGATTATGTGTACGTGATATGTGCTTGAGGTCAAAAGTTGTGAAGAACTCATTTCTCGCATTGTACTCTTCAAGCAGATACTATCTTCACCACTTCCGAACAATCAGTTGCAAAAGTGATATTTCTTTGATAAAAAAATGTCATGCTTTCCATAGCCCAGATCAATGCTTCGAACTCCGTGTGTAGCGGCGAGAGGCTTTGTCTAATGTCCATAGCTCCCATCAATACATTTGTACCCCCCATCATAGCAACTGTACCATCCTTGACCAGTAATTACATCTCTCTCCTTCCAAGACCCACTCACAAAACACCATTGACCTTGTTGCACCTAGAAAGTTGAATATTACCTTGATTTCCCAAAAGTCTCCGATTATTGTTTGGTATACTTGTTTGTGTTGTTATACTTGTTTGGGCCCCTTCCCATGACAAATATTCCGTCTCTGCAAGCTTCAAAGCCTCATTGGGGTCCCGGTCAACCTGATTAAATACCATTTCATTTCTACTTTTCCAGATGTACCATAGAATCCAAGGGAATTGGCAATTTGTTTCCCGTGGAGGCAACCTCCAAAATAAAAAGTCCATATTTGTAAATAATGCCTCAGTAGGAAAACATATCGGGTTTGTTGGTATCCGTGACAGAGCCCATGTTTGAAGTGCTGGAGGGCACTCAAAAGGAGCATGGTTTATCCTCTCCTCAGCACCGCATCTGGCACAATATGTGTCACATTTAATACCTCTTGATTTTAGATTCTTGGATACCGCAAGACATCCTGATACTATCTGCCATATAAAGTGTCTCAATTTTGGTGAGCAATTTAGCTTCTATGAATGTGATTGTAATCTCTTGATATCTGGGCCCAAGACTTGGACATGGTTACCAGTATCTGGATATTCCCTCTCCGTAAGATAACCTGATTTTACCGAATAGCGACCCGATTTAGTAAAATGCCATCCAAATCTGTCGGATATAGCGATTTTACTGATTGGAATGCTCTGAATCAGCATTGCATCTTCTGGTATTATTACAGCATTTATCAAGGATTTGTTCCATGTTCTACGTTGTTGATCAATCATTTGGTCGACCGTATATACATTAATGTTCGTGTCATGTTTACGAGTTGCTGGTCTCGGGCGAGAGACTGGTATCCACGGGTCATTCCAAATTGAAATGGACGCACCTGAACACACCCTTTTAATTAGTCCTTTATTAACCAGAGATCTAGCTGAGATTATACTTCTCCAACTATAGGAGGGAGAGTACAATCGTATTGGATCCAGTGGATCCGTTTTCCGGAAATATCTTTCCTTAAACACTTTTGAGAATAGGAGATCGGTTGATCAATCAAACGCCAAAGTTGTTTAGCTAAAAATGTTGTATTCGTATCATTGAAAGCACGAAATCCTATTCCACCATTATCTTTATCTTGACATAGCTTATCCCATGCAATCCAATGCATTCCTCTATTTCCTCCTCCCGAGCTCCACCAGAACTGGGAACCCACACTTGTTAATTTTTTTTGTTACAGTTGCAATCAAAAACATGACATCCATGGTTCAGTAATGCCGTAGCGACCGATTTTATTACAACCTCTTTTCCCCTTCGTGTTAAGTATTTAGTCGTCCATCCATTTACTCTTCCATTGAGTCTGTCTTGAAGAAAACTGAACACATGTGTCTTAGCTCCTCTCAGACTCTCCGGGATACCCAAATAAATTCCCATCCCTCCTATTTTTGTAATCTCAAGAATATTTTTCACCTCCTCTCGTATCGGTTCTTCCACCTTATAGCCAAATTGTAGTGATGATTTCTCGAAATTTATTTGTTGACCCGATGCACCCTCATACTCCTTTAGTATCCTAAAAATCGTCTGAGATTCTTCCTTTGTAGCCTTACAGAAAAATAGACTGTCGTCCGCAAATAGCAGATGAGATATCGCTGGACTTTTCCTTGCTACCTTTAGCCCCGTTAATTGCTTCATTTTGGTGAGAGAGGATCCCCTTGCCTCAACCCTCTCTCCGGGACAATGTGCCCCTGTGGCTGGCCATTGAGTAGTACCTTGTATTGAACCGTAGTAATGCACCACATTATACGACATATCCATTGTTCGGCAAATCCCATCTTGCCTAGGACCTTCTCCAAAAATCTCCATTCAATCCTATCATAAGCTTTACTCATATCCGTTTTGATTGCCATGAACTTTCCTTTGCATGCTGGATTCGTTCGTAAGCCATGAAACATTTCCTGGGCGATCAAAATATTATCTGATATTAACCTGCCGGCCACAAATGCTGACTGTGTTTCCGAGATGAGATTAGGTAACAAAGTCTTAAGTCTTTGACATAAAACCTTTGAAATTATTTTATAACCCACATTACAAAGGCTTATTAGCCGTAATTCAGTCATCCTAGTAGGTCGTTCCGTTTTAGGAATTAGGCAAATGTTTGTAACATTTAGCCGTTTATCAAAATCTCCACTCCTTAAAAAATCATTCACCAATTGTACCACATCTTTTTGATGATATCCCAAGATTGCTGGTAAAATAGAGAAGTCAGTCCATCCGGCCCCGGAGCTTTCTCTGGATGCATCATAAACAAAGCTTTCCGTATTTCCTCTTCTGAAGCTTGTGTCATAAGTTTGTTATTCATTTGGTCTGTTATCAACATTGGGACCTCCTGCAGGAAACCTTCAAACTCTGATGGGTTCGTAGTTTCAAAAATCTTTGTAAAATAGTCTACTGACACTCCTTCAATCTCAGAGTCTTTTGTTACCCACTCTCCCTCCGAATTATGTAGGCCCACTATTCGGTTTCTTGCCCGCCTCTGCTTTGTCAATGCAAAAAAGAATTTAGTATATCGATCTCCCGATGTATGCCATAAAGTACGGCTTTTTTGTTGCCAGGAAAATTCCTCATCCCGATAAGCTTCCTTCAAACTGTTTGAAATTGCCCATATTTCTTCTTGTGTTTTTTGATCATCTTTTTGAGCCATATCTACTACATCTCTTTGTAGCTCGTTGATTCTCTCTTTTCCATACGGAATTAAACTTGTCCTCTATTTTGAAATCTCGTGTCTACACCTTCCAATCTTCGAGAAAAAATCATTCCTTCTATTGTCTTTCTTATCTTCCCGTCCTAGTTTAATAGTATCCATGAGTCCTTCTTTTCCTATCCATCGTTTATCAAAATGGAACTGACTTTTCCGCCTTTTTTTTTACTCCTCAATTGTGGCAACCAAGGGTCGGTGATCGGACCCTACCATTCCTAAATACTCCACAAATGAAAAAGGAAACAACATATGCCAATCTTCATTTGCTAACGCCCTATCAAGCTTACACCTTACAACTTGTTTCCCTCGTCGCCCCCTCCAGGAAAGGGAGTCTCCCAGGTGTGGAAATTCAATGAACCCTCAATCTCGAATCATGTTGTTGAAGGACAAAAATGTTGATGCATGCCTCAGAGTTCCCCCTTGCTTCTCATGATTGCATGTTATTTCATTTAAGTCTCCAATGATAAACCAGGGGGTAAGTCGCTCCCAGACTTGATCCCTAAGTTTCTGGACCGGATCTCCATAGACGAAAGAGATAGCTACTCTTTTACCCTCTACATCTGCTTCAATATCAATGAATATTTTTTCGCTGGAGTAAATAATATCTACATTTTGAGCATCATTATAATATAGAGCTAAACCACCACTTGCACCTCTCGGTTCCACCGTGTGTAATCTATCTTAGCCAAAATGACCTTTAAAACCATATGTAAACATTAAGTCCTGTTTAATCTCAGATAAAAATAAAAAGTCCGGTTTATTTTTATGCCAGATTTCTCTGAGATACCCGATTGTCTATTTGCTTCCCAAACCTTGACAGTTCCAGCTAATAATTTTCATTTAAAATCAAGCAGAAATGAACCCATTTTTAACATTTGTAAACCATATTTCATGGTGATCCTTATTGTTCTCACCACTTTCCGAATTTCTGCCCGAGGAACAGATATTATCCCATATCCCCATTTCGTAACATGTCGTAACAAGGCTGGGTTCGCACTCCTTGTCATTATACATGGGGGAAAACAAAACCAAATTTTAGTCTCTCTTGATGAATTATCCAGCTCCGTATAACCATAGTATTGGCAATACATGAACCAGCGCAACCATCTATCAATACATTTTTCCCAATAAAAAGCTTCCACACACGTAAGTCTCATAAACGTGATCCTTATATTCTCTTGCGCTGACCGATACTTGTTCCTCATGAATTCCAAATTATATATGCATCCATGAATCTTTCTTGACCTCTCGACCGCAAGTAGTTTTGACCTCTCCATCTCTGTGGCTATCGTCAACGGCCTCACTGCATCCAAGTACCAATATAACCCTCTCCAAATTCTTAAAGGGTCCAAATGGTGGTTAGTAGAGGAACTAGTGGAATTGTCTCGAGAGGAAACTGAATTAGTGGAATAGGGAGGTTAGAGGAAATTTTTTATTCCACTCATTCCTCTCCAAATTAGTAGAGGAATACATTCCTTATTATTTTCTTCATGTTTTGCATTTCTCTGGCAGAATTGAGTGGAATACATTTTCCACTACTTTTGTTTCAAATGGTAAAATTCTAGAGGAATATGAAAAAATACATGTTTTCCTCTGTTTTTGTTCCTCTAAAATACATACCATTTGCACCCAAAGAGACCCGTGCTTCAAGCTCTATAAGAGCTGTCTTGCAAGAAAACATGTTCACCCGTAAAGAAAACACAGAGGTTAAACCAATCCTTTTCCTGACATAAAGAATATCTAAGCATGTACGTCAAAAGACTTAGTATTACCTTGTCATCATCAATAGCCATAACAACACACCACAAAGCAAATGATCTTGTATTAAATCGATATCGAAACAATACAAGCAACGGCTCAACCGTATATAACTCTGAATTAGAAAATAAAACTAATAGCAAGTGCCTCCTACTAGCTTGAAAGAACCCCAAATTAATATTTGAACATTTCCGAACTACAATCTGGTGGCTTATTGAAATCATGAAAAAACTCTTAAAATGCTTGATTGTGATGGCTTACTAGACCAAAGCCTTCTCACTGACAGTCTTACTCTTGGGGTTCTTGGCCTCCCCTACCATCGATTCCTTTTCCAGTCTTGCCTCCTTTCCTGGTCCTACACTTTTATGGGTGACCTTCTTCCTTGGAGAGGTAAGAATTTGTGCCATACTCCGTTTTGAGAGTCTACCCATAAGGACATGGTTCCCTATTCCTGTCTTCTTCTTCCCCTGTCCCTTTTTCAATTCTCCCTTCTTTCCTAAGTCCATCTCTGATATGTCTGCTCCATCCATGTTATTTTTATCGCCAGTGACCTCCTCATGGATATAGTCTGATATCAGTTGGCCATCTT
Organism: Orychophragmus violaceus; assembly: GCA_030180135.1. Lineage (NCBI taxonomy): Eukaryota > Viridiplantae > Streptophyta > Magnoliopsida > Brassicales > Brassicaceae > Orychophragmus > Orychophragmus violaceus. Next base: position 93,027,597 of record CM058240.1, read on the forward strand.
CCCCAATGTATCCCAGAATCTGATCCTGAAAATTGATGGTCTGGTTTGCCTCTATCCCACCTTCATCAATACCAAATCCATCTGCTCCTTCATTTTCATTGCCTACTGGCTCCAGTAACTCCATCAGAGCATCAATGTTCCCAATATTCTGGAGCTCCTTACCAACATCCATAGACTGATAGTCTTGAATATCAAATGAATCCAAATCCGCATTGAAATCTGGAACCATATCAGAAGGATTCTGAGAACTCACTTCAGTCCTTTGTGAGTTTGTATTCACCAGGGGTTCCTGCATCAGACCTGATTTCCTTGACCACATCCCCCTCTTTAACACCCTCCTTTGATTTTGCCAGTTCCATATCAGATACTGACGTCAGTCCCACCTTCACCGCATTTTTAGCCCGGAATACTTCCAAGACAGCTTTCTCTTGCTCATTCAGAACAAAAGTCTCCTGTTGATTACCCACAATCTCCTTCTCCTTATAAACCTGCACCGGTTTTGTGTTGCTTACGACTGGGTGAGTATCTTCTCTTTCCCCTGGAACTTCCTCCTCCATGTGGTCGATCATACCTCTTAGCATCGTACCTAGTCTCTCGTCTAGGTGAATCTGGCCTCGGTTGTTCCTTATAATCCGCAGCCCTATCCCTCCCTCTGTGATTACGTGATGATTCCCCATGTCTTCCAGTATCCCTTCTGCTCTCCCGAGAGTCCCCTTTTCTTCCCAAAGTTACAGCTCCTTTATAGCTGACTCCACCTGATCCGCCAGAAGATCCCTTTGGTTCTTTATCATCACTTCTACCCATAACGTCTTCTACCGTCTTCATCTTTGTCGTTGTTGGGCAAATTTATGTTTCATGGCACATGCTACCACAGGTTCTGCAGTAGCCGTGTAATCTCTCATACCTCAGCTGGACCACAGTCTCTTCTCCTCCATTGAATTCAATCACAGTGTCGAAGACTGGTGGCTTAAACCCATTCATCAGTACTCGGACTCGTCCATTGTCAAGATCCACTGTTTTTGCCTCCCCAATCCCATTCCCAATACTCATAAATGTCTGATCTGCCCAGTAGTGAAGTGGAACTCCCATCACTTTCACCCAAAATGTAATTGCAAACGGATAGTTAGGATCCATGTTCGGCTCCCATCGCACCATAGAAACCATCCATGAATCAAAATGGAAAGGTTCCATTGCCATAACTTCCACAACGTCTTTCTCGTCATCGAAGTTGAATTGGAATCTTCCAAGACCGAGATCAGCCCCGGCTATCTTCTCTTCCTTATTCCAAATCTGTGGAAACAGATGAACCAAGGCTTTCATTTCCTGTTTCTTCGGGTTTAAACACCTCCCAATTATGGTCCTTGCATAGCTTTTGATCAGTTCGGTATTATCAAACCGCGGAACTGAAATCTTCATTCTGTGTGTGGTTGTTACCACCCTTTTCCCCTCGCTCTTAGATACGATCACATTGGCTTGTGACATCTCAGCTGCTTCAACTGATGCTCTATGTTGTGTTTGTATGGTTTCGCATACCCAAGCTCCTCCATTTATACTCAATGCCGTGGCCCTCATCCCTTTCCTTATGCGATTCTTGGTTAATAACTCTCGGATTTTCCATTCTCCTTGCTTTCCATAAACTCATGTATTGTCTGTCAATTATAATGCCGTGTCTCAAAGAAATCGCCAAGTGAATATGCACATATTGATAAAAAAAATCTCCCAAAAATCTCATATTTCCTTAAATTAAAGTCGTCAAAGTGTCGTCCAAGATATTTCCTTCTACAATCAAGTGGTACATCAGTAATATCAATCATGAAGATATCAAATCCACGAAAGCTGTGAAGCATATCAAGCTTAGGATGCCGAAATACCTTATTTGTATCCATAGAAACTCCTTGATTCCCCCTCGCTCCGTATCGTGACTGCCCTAATCTGTTTCCGTCTCGGATCTCAGTATCTTGGTCTGATAATAACCAATTTAATTTTGAGATCCTCATCCATCCCATATCAGAACCCGTATCAAATCTTCCTTCGATTCCCTCCAAAATCGTGCCAGCGAAATCAATCTTTGCCTTGAAAGCATCCGATCTCGAACGTAAATCATGATTCCCCACAATAATCCAAGCCGAGCTGACCTTAAAATCTCGCCACATCGAACCCTAAAATCCTCTTTCGGTCGCCATCGAGAGAGAGAGAGAGAGAGTTTTATTTATTTTATTCTTCCAACTCCCTGAATGGTTTAATTACTTGGAAATAGTATTAGTAGTTTATGAAACACATGTCAATATTTCTGTTTATTTTTTCCCCTTCGTCCCGCTTTCTAGCCTACGTGTATATATATGTAATCAAATTCATGCGATCTTAACAACGATTCAATGTCGCCGATGCCTAAAACATTTATAGCATCATCTTTCCAGAATTTGTTACTAACCTGTAACACTCATTCATGGTGTCTTACTTTATTTAATGGTGAATTAAATAAATTTAGTATGACTCTGATACCAAATATAAGTTTACTTTTATGATTTCTATTAGTTGAAATCTATTCCCAAAATCTATTTAGATTTGTCTTAATTCAACCCTAACCATTCTTATAGAAAAAAAAAAAGAAACACTAACCTTGATCTATGCTTTATTTAGGTTTGTTATTAGTCAATGCTTCAATTGATCTTCTCCTCCCTTATTCCTCTTCTCTTATTGATTCCTTTGATGGACAAAGAATCAGAATCCTTCTCACTATAAATCCTTACAGTAGCCTTTTCTTTTATGTGATTTTGTTTTAATGATTGTAATGTTACAATCACCACCCGTAACCACCAGGCACCACCACATATATATATACATATATGTATACAAAATTGCATCTATTCATGATACGTCCATACACACAACTATATGTTAACATGTATATATATTACAATATTTAGAAGCTGGCACAACAGTGTCCCATGGATGGCGAGGAGTGTTACTGGGGAGAGACGTCTTGAAGAAGGGTCTGAGCTATGTGATAGGAGATGGGAGAACGGCCAGACTGTGGGAGGATCCGTGGCTCAGCTTGGAGAAACCTGAGAAACCAATTGGCCCGGCAACAGAAACATCAAAGGACTGGACAGTCTCTCGGCTATTCTATCCAGGGACCAAAGAATGGAACATTGAACTCATTAGAGAAATCTTTCCAGAAAGGGAGGCAGACATAATGAAGATTAAGTCTAGCCAACAAGGTGCAAGAGATAGACTGGTGTGGCTTGATGGCTACTGCGGACAATACTCGACGAAGAAAGGGTATTACAGTGTGATAGAAGAGATGAATGAGCTTAACGAGGATAATTCACATCACCAGGAGTTCGAATGGAACAAACATATATGGAACATCCGGACGTCACCAAAGATTCAAATGTTATTGTGGAAAGCCATGAAGGGCTCATTACCAGTTGGAGAGAATCTGAAAAGGAGAAAGGTGATTACGGATGACAGATGCAAGAGATGTGATGAGGAAGAAACAACTGAACATGTATTGTTCCACTGCACGTACGCGACGGAAGTATGGGCGAGAGCTCCATTCAATGACGGGATTAGAAACGAGACATGGTTAACCCTAGGAGATGGACTGAACAAGATGAAAACTCTGAAGTCTTTACCCCCAACAGGAGTAGAAGGGGATTCACTTGCAGCCTTTATTGTGTGGAATTTATGGACCAGTAGGAATAAGCTTGTCTTTGAGGACAGATGGTTAAGTGTGACAGAGCTATGCACACAGGCTGCTACAGAGGCTCGGGAGTGGAAACTAGCTCAGGAGGAGGACATGAAGGAAGTACGGTCAAAGGAGATAATCAGAACCGAACACTTCAGGGCTGTTGATACAGGGGACGAGGACACAACCAGAGTATGCACGGATGCTGCTTGGGATGCTAATGCGAAGAGAGCAGGGATCGGGTGGACAATTAAAATCAGAGGAGAGGTGCAGCACAACACGGGATACAAAACGAGAGACAATGTGAGGTCAGTTCTAATGGCCGAGGCTTTGGCTTGCTTGGAAGCTTTGAAACACTTACGCGATCAATCGGAACAAGGTGATGCTATCTTCGGATTCGCTTAACTTAATCCGCGCTTTAACCAAGAATGAATATCCTTTGGAAATCTATGGAGTTCTTAGCGATATTGAGTTAATCATGAGAGAGTCAAAACTTGTAGGCTTTTCTTACATTCCCAGGAAGGAGAACAACGAAGCTGATGGGTTGGCTAAGTTGGCTCTGTTCTTGTCGAATGAAAATGATGTTGTAACGGTTGAACCATTCGGTTAATTTGCTTAATGAAATTTTTCTCAGTTCAAAAAAAAAATTACAATATTTACATACTAGTTATATATAATGTATTTTATGTAGTTAGGCTCTTTAATTAACTATTATATATATATAAGGCAAAGGAGGGGAGGGTTATCAATACACATGAATTCTAATGCTGTTAATGTGATCGAAACCGATCCATCACGGTATTTGTTTTTTATATTAGAATTCTTAAAAAATAATGTGAACTCGATCCTTATACTAAACGAGACACATATGTCACATAAAAATATAAATATTTTTACATTTTTCTCTCAACCAACTTTGGTGGCTAGTCTAATATTTCCGGTGGTGGTCACAACGGCTCAGCGGTAGATCAAAGGAAAAGGCGTGGCTCCGGTGCCGGATCTAAGAAGATAAGATTTAGTCGGTCTTTTGGTCCTCCCGTGTTTTTCTTTCTCCTTTCTCTGGTTGGGCTCTTGGCGGTGGAGGTATTTTCCTTCTTTTGGTGCCGCTCACTAAACTCCAATGTTGTGTACTTGCGAGGCGGCGTGGTGTAGGTTTGAGAAAGGCTAAATTCTCCTGATCCCGGTTCAACAGCATGAGCCCACAAATTCGCATGTGCTCCATATACAGCTCTTAGTGTTGGGGAATATGCAATCACATACTATGATTTTCCCCCCATATTATGCAAAAAAGAACAACTAAAGATCAGACCCAACTTGAAGACTATTAATTCAGTTATATACATATTTATCACTCAACACCTAAAATACCTTTTTCTTTATTAAAGCAATTATTTAATAACAAGAGATTCATTTTATTCCGGCTAGATAGTACCATCAAGTTGTTATTTAGTTAGGCTGATTTGGAAACAAAATACAATTTATAGTAAGACATGTTTTCTTTTAGTTAAAAAAATGATTCTAACCTCGTGTCCCTCCTCGGCTGGGTATGGAACTGCCTGGCAACCAACTCGTGCATCCGTTAAATGCCTTATTTTACTCGTGCGTTTGCCTATGGCTGTGTTACGTCTAATGGGAACCGTTTGGTCCGGACAGCTTGTGCCGTTTTGGTTCCACACCTCTCCTACTTTTTTCTCTTTTCATTTCGTTCATCATCTTTGATAACATGGCCGGCTAAGATGGGGGACAAAAAGTGTAGTGCCCCAGGGTCCAAGAAAAAGAGCCCATAGTGAATTTTTTATTTATTTGTTGGTTGCGGTTAATAAGAAAATAATGTTGAGGAACCAGGAGAATGATCAAATGATTGTGTTAGCATAAAGGATTTTGAAGGACCAAACGGTTAAGCCTTCTTCAAAGGATTTGCGTACATAGAATTTAAACTAGGGAATAACGCTATAAATACATAGATTTTCCAGGTGGTACAAATATTTTCAAATATTTTTGGATACTTTTAGATTGTTTGGATAGATATTTTATGGAACTTTCAAATAATTTAAATATACTTTAGAGTATTTTGCAATTCGTTTAGATAAAAAAATTGGAGTTTTTAAATAATTTTTGATAATTTTGGATACTCGAATATGAACCAAACCTACAAAGAATTGAACTGAATCCGACCAAAAAAGTTGTAAATTAAATACCAAACATGTTGTATAGTTATAAACAATCGAACCGAACCCGAATAGGTACCTGGACGCTCTAACCACATTGCATAACTTACATTAAATAGTTTCATTTTGTTTTGTATTTTATTATATTTTGATCAATTTTTACTTGTATTTTGCTTATATTTTACTTATATTATGCTTATAATATATATTTCGTTTACAATCAATTAATTAGTTATTTATAAAATCAGTTATATCTAAGTATTTTCTCTAACCTTTACATCCTTTGATATGTTATTTGTAGTGGTTTAGTGGTTATACTTTAAACCATTTATAGTTAACAAACAATTATAAATAAATAAACAAATGATCGTATATAACTTTATGCTTTCCCAAACTTCTGTGTCAACCAGATCACATCGAAGGAATCTTTCCAATTACGATCAACAATTCTATCTAGACTTAAGTGTTCGTGTATATGGTCGTTTCGGATCAAGTATTTAGAACCCGTTCGAGTATTTGGTTTGGTTCAGAATTTATCGGATTTGAATCAGATATAATAAATTAAGTAAAATCCTCTGTTATCTGAATAATAATTTGGAACCCGTTATACCAGATATTTTTGTAACCGAAATTATAAATTCGGGTAATATCAAGTTTGTTTGAGTATTTTTTTACCCAAAATAATTATAAATACAAATACATAAATTCAAAGTAGAAGGTTTTAGCTTCTTTACATAAATATATAATATGTAAAGGGGGCAGTGCTATATATGTTACACTTAGTGGTACCCACAAATTGATCTTTATAATTAGTTAACCAGATAGTTCAAGTTTAAAACATGTACCAAAGAGTTGGAGTTATTTACCTCGATGGTTAGGATGGGTAGCGTCTTGCTACCGATATAGCTTAAACATATGGCAGTAAGAATGTTGACGAGAAGAAAAGCGTCCATGCCTAATCTAGACCGTGTAGTACCTTGGAAACAATCGCTAGCTCCTAGAGATTTGCTGATACAAGATGCAGTTTTAGGTTAGTTTATAAGTGAGGCTAGCTTACTTTTATGTTTTTTGTAAAGCTGACTTTGGTTTTCTTAACTCAGAGGTCTGAAGTGGTTACTATATATAGAGTAAAGAATAAATTATGCTAAAACTTTTGGGGAATATCCTAAAATGAAAACCTGTGCACCAAAGTTATAGGTGATTCGATAGTGGACAACAACCACGTATGTATTTATGCTTCTACAGACAAAAGGTATTGACTCAAAGGGATAATTTGGGTCGGACGGATAAGATAGAATGACCTCGAGAAGAAATACACATTTTTGTAAGGACAAAAAAATCGAGTCGTCTTCCTGAAGAAGAGTGAGGACAGAGAATGAGAGATGCTGATACATGAATCTTTTCCATAAAACCGAACCTTTTTAATAAACATATTTTATTATATTAAAAACCCCCGTAAAACGGGGATAACGAGGCAACACAAAACCGGTTAGCCGGGATATAAAACCGGCGATACAAACTAAGATTCCGATGAAAAAGAGGCCAATAACAACTAAATCTACGGATCCGGCTCCGGAGGTGGGTAAGAAGACACAACGCCCTAAGACATGATCTCCGCCAGAAAGAAGTGGTGGTCGAGCCTCCACGAAATGGTTTCGAACCAAGTAAGCCAATCTTTCCAAAACTGACACCCAATCCAACCACTACCTTGCTAACTAGGTGTTTTAGATAAATCCTGCTAACACTAATAATGTTTTTCTCCACGGTCATCAACATTTCAATCATAGTTTTCCATACTCGTTTTTGTTTTACCTTGATCTCAATTATTTTTCTACAACAACACAAAATTATTTTTCGTCAACACATCTTACTTATCTTTTGTTATTTCTTCCTCGTGTTATTTCATATTTATTTCTCTAAAGTTTTTTATATTTTGAATAACTTTGTAAGTATTTTCTAATTGATTTGTGTTTAATAGTGTTGATACATATAAACAAATTGTTACTTACTTTAAATTTTGGTAATAATATAGATGAAGTTGGAATAAGTATCTAGTCATGTTTTTTTACAAAATTTGACGTATCAGACTTTATTGCATTTCAGTGTGTGTCTTTTTTGTCATCTGATGATTTATAGATAAGGCAACGGTCGGATTTACATACATCCCAGCAGGGGACACTATAAAGGTGAAAACAATTCACCAAATCAAAAACAGAGACACTCCTTTGTGCCAATAAAACAAAGCCTATGTGACAAAAGAAACAGGGCATTAAGCCAAGAACAAGGAAACTTAAGAAGAAGCAAGTTCCCTCTCATTTTCAAGAATGTCATTAAGCCAAAAAGGAGATCCCAAAGCCACGTATGAGAGAACATTTTGGTGAGCATCTCGGATGACACTATGAGCAACGAGATAGGAGCTTCTATTTGAGTTCCTGCAAGAACTTTCTAACCTCCAATTCCTAATACTAGCCAAAAAAAATTTAGTTCACAAGAGTGGAAAGCGAATTTTGGCCATACTTTGGTCTTAGAACCGAACTGAACAAATCAGCAGCTTTTGTCGCAAACATAATGTTATCTCGGTAATGATCCGCCATACTCTGAATAGCCCAGCAGATAGCTTTCAGCTTAGCCATGTTCCAATTAATAATTCCAGAGAAGGCTCTTCTACTATGCAATATCACCTCACCTACACTGTTACGAAGCATCCACGAACAGCCTGCAATTCTCGACTTGTGACACCAGTCAACACCTACATTGCATTTAGTCCATCCCGAAGGAGGCCTTTTCCAACAAGAAGATTTGCTTAAGGCATCAACTGCCACATGTGAAGTTATCTCTGCGTCAATCGTTTGAGAGAAAAACCATCGAATATGAACTTGTTCCTGCATTTCCAAATCAGCCACAAAATCCAAGGGTAGCTTCTTCTTATATTTATAGGCACCTTTATATTTTTACCCATCAGCAAGAGATAGTGGATGTTAACAAAGATAGAATCTGGATGAAAACCTCCTTGCGGAATGGGAAAGGATGTTAACGCCCAGATTTGTCTCGCTATGGTGCATGAGAAGAGGACATGATTAGCTGATTCAACCCCAAGACCGCAAAGTTGGCATCTAGGATCAGATTTCATTCCTCTCGAAATGAAATTATGTGCTACGGGGAGAGCCTCACATAGAACCCTCCAAAGGAAGGAGCGGATCTTTGGAGCTGTTAGAATTGTCCACACCTTTTCCTTCAGCTCGTTAATGGAAGGGAGAGCAGCTGCTTCTTGGAGGACGGCAGAAGAGGTCAAATGGCTGGCAAGCCAGAAAGCCGATTGACCGTAAAGTCACCACTCCGGTTGTGTTCTGTCCACTGCCGGATTGATTTTGAGAATTTTAACCACATCCACAGGAAAGAAAAGATCATTGAGAGTCAGTAGATTCCAGCATCTATTCTCAACGTCTATGAGGTCACACACTCTTAGATTCAGGTTGATGAGTGTGTTCTTAATCCACAGCACTCGAAGCCCATCATCCTCTAGCCATGGATCAATCCGAACACGGATAGAGGCACCATCACCGATAGATTTGCTAGTCCCTTTGAGCAGGAGTTCACGGCCGTGAAGAAGGCTGCACCAGCCGAAGGAAGGTCTTGTACCAAGCATAGCGGAGAGGCATTTACCGTGAGGGAAATACCGGCTCTTGATGACCATGGCGAAGAGTGAGTCCGGTTCTTGTAATAATTTCCTTGCCTGCTTGGCCAAGAGAGACTGATTGAATCTCTCTAAATCTTTGAAGCCTAGACCACCTAAGTCCTTCGGTAGACACATTTTTCCCAGCTTACCCAGTGCATTTTCTTCTTGTGTTCCACATAATTCCACCAAAATGAAGAAATAGCGCTGGAAAGCTTCGAGATGGTGCCTTTGGGGAGGCAAAAGCAAGATATGGTTTGGAGGATCATAGCCAAAGAAACCGATTTTAGGAGAACTTCCTTACCTCCTAGCGAGAGAGAGCGAGCATACCACCCGGAGGTCCTCGAAAGCATCCTATCTTGAATGTAATTTAGGAGATCTATTTTTGATCCGCTGAAGCATTCAGGGAGGCCCAGATAAGACCCTGCTCCACCTTCATTGTAGATGCCTAACGTGATGTTCAATCTGTCAATGATCACATTTTTGCCAAAAGAGATGGAAGATTTCTCTAGGTTGATTACTTGTCATGTAGCTTCACCATAGGGAGAGAGGATGTCTTGTAACACTTTGCTCTCTTCCAAATTTGCTTGACACAGAAACAAGCTATCATCCGCAAATAAGAGATGATGAATAGAGGGGCCTTCGTCGCTGAAACTGATGCCGTGAAGGAGTCCTGAGGCTTCTGCTTTGTTGAGAAGGTGGGTTAAGCCTTCGGTACATAAAACAAAGAGCGATGGAGACAGGGGGTCTCCTTGACTCGGACCTCTCTCCGGGAAGATCTTGCCATGTTGTTAATCGTTAATCATCACTGAGTAGGAGACTGAGGTAACACAAAACATTACCCAATCAATCCAAACATGGTGGAAGCCTAGCGCTTGCAACATGCATCTTATGTAGTCCCATTCCACTCTGTCAAAGGCTTTTGACATATCAGACTTAACGGCCATAAAATCCATTGAGATCCTGTCTTGAGTGCATAAGGCGTGGACAATCTCATGGGCTATCAGGATGTTGTCAGAGATCAGTCTTTCCGGGACAAAAGCAGAATGTGTGGGAGAAACAATGTCTGCCAAAAGTGGTTGTAGTCTTCTAACAAGAATTTTTGAGATTATCTTGTAGAAAACTGAGCAAAGGCTGATGGGTCTTAAGTCCTTTAGCTTGGAAGCGTTTATGGTCTTCGGAAGAAGGCTAGGCAAGGTGAAGTTCCATTCCACTGGAAAATGGCAAGTATTGAAAAAGCTTTTGATCTCCACAGTCACTTGATCACCCACAATGTTCCAAAATTTTTGGAAGAAGAAACATGTCATTCCATCAGCTCCGGGAGCACTTCTTGGTTTGATGGAGAAGGCCGCACATTTTATTTCGTCCGATGTAACCTCACAAGTTAAAGCCTCGTTCATGTGATCATATACTCGCTTGGTGAAGCCTTGGAACAGTTCTGCAACGTGATCCGGTTGAGAAGATTTAAAGAGCTCAGAATAATAGGTTGTTTCAAGGGCACATGTGGCCGATTCCGTTCTATGAGTCTGCCCGTGCTCATCTTCAAAGAATTCAACACTTCTATTCCCTCTATTATCCTTGACTATGTTGTGAAAAAAAATTGTGTTCTTATCCCCGAATTTTAGCTCGTTTTAACTGCTTTTTTGGCACCAGAATGATTCTTCATCCTTTTGTGCCCGGATGAGACCTTTTTGAGCCTAATGATCTCAGAATTCTTCGGTAAGGAAGAAGATTGTTCGGCTTCTAGCTCCACTTGAAGTTGCTCGATTAAGATTATTGGATCGCTTTTCCTTGCTAAACGCTTTCCTGCATCTGATAATCCTATCCGAGACTGAGTTACCCAACCAGTTTTTGCACCAGTCCAAGCATTCTTGACGACATCCGAGATATTAGGGATATCAAGGATTCTTTTGTCAAAACGGAAGGTGCCTCTATGGGGATCTGAAGCCGGCAATAAGTTCACTAGGACCGGACGATGATCGGAGCCTCGCTTGTCCAGAAATGATTGACTTGACCTTGGGAATTTTTCGAACCAGGCTTTGTTCCCAAAACACCTGTCAAGCTTGCTTTGGATCCATAGATCGCCTCTCATACCTCCCCAAGTGAAGCCATTCCCTAATGACTGAAACTCGTTCATTTCACATGCTGAGAGCATGTCGTTGAAGTGGGTAAAAGAAGCCATGCTACAAGACGGACCCCCAAGCTTTTTGTCTTTATTGCATATCTCATTAATGTCTCCTAGAAGACACTAGTAACCTTTACTTGAGACTCCAATGCGAGTGACTCTCTCCCGTAGGTGCCGCCTTTTACTTATCATTGGATCTCCATATATACAAGTCACGAAAAGGAAGACATCACCATAACCCAACTAAAGATCTATTATATTCTTGTCCGCATAATTTACATTAACATAGACTGATTTTTTCCAAAACACAGCTAGACCGCCGCTACGAGCTTCATGATCAATAGTATAGACCCGGTCGTAGCCGAACCACTCCTGAAGATCTACCAAAACATTGCGTTTATAAATAGTTTCCATCAAAAATAAAACCTCAGGGAAATACTGATGGCGCATCTCCTTGAGACGGGGAATCGTTAAGTCTTGAACACAGCCCAAGCCTTGGAAATTTCCATACAGTAGCTTCATTTAGATATTGGACAGTCCCTCAATTGGGACTACCTTTTTGTGATACAACCAGTATCATTAGCTTTGTAATCAGTAATCTCGAAGGCTTTCCTTATCACTGAAGAATTCACTGCCGGTTGCTTTCCTTCACGATGTTGAAACGGAGCATCAGTTACTTTTTTCTTGTGATAGCTCCTTGGTGGTCTGCCCCTTTGTTTCAATGTTTTTGCTTTAGAGCCGGAAGAACCGGCCACAGAGAGACTAGATTTATTAACCGTATCTCCAAAGAAAAAGTCATCAAGATGGGGCAGTGACTTATCAACACAGCCTTCAGAAAGAACTTCCACTGGAATGGCATTACCATAGAAGGATCTTCCAGCTTTGAAGGCAGAGCCCATAAACTTCGAGCGGTTGGAGTTGGAATCATATTCCATCGCCATATTTGGACCATAGTCGAAGACCACTCCTTTGCCTTTGTCGGCATCATTTGACACTATTGGGAGTGGTTCAAGGCGAAGCAAAGATTTCTGAGCTAGAAAATCGCCTTCCATGTCCGCTAGAGATTGCTTGACTCTTAGAATCTGAATAGAGAGGTCATCCCCATTGTCCACAGTAAGGTACTTCCGCATTTCATCCAAGACTTCTTTAGCAATTCGAGGACGGCCAGATTGTGGGTTGATGCTGATTTGATTTTCTGTCAGAACTCCAATAAGAGGATCATAGTCTAATCAGAAGGCATAATGAACCTTGACCGGTGGAGCAGGTAAAGGAGTCGAAGGGTCTGATGCTTCCAATAATTTCCTTTTTAGCCATGGGCACCTCGATTGCTCATGAGTGATGCGGTGGCACACATATCAGCGTTTCTGCAGCCGTTCATAGAAGTACAAAATCGAGGTTTGTTCTCTGGAAGGAAGGTTCACCAGTTTGGATCTACGGAGAGGCTTTGTGATATCAAGCTTGACCCTTACTCTGACGTATTCCTTTTCTTGCGGTTTAAGAGGGTCAAAGGCTACTTCAATTACCTGCCCTGCGAACTCGCCAAGAGAGGTTATAGAACCCGTTGTATAATAGTTCATCGGTGTGTTCTTTAGCTGGACCCAAGTTGGCATGAACCTAAGATAATCAGCAGGAGGATTTGCCATCCATCTATCAAAGATGATGGACCATTCATTATAACAGTAGACAGACTTATTCAAAATATCCTCCATGTCTTGCTCATACTTGAAGAAAAACTGGAATCTTTCTCTAGTGAGCGCAACACCTCTAACGCGGTCGTAAATTTGCCATTTCTTTGGCATCTCTAAGATGAAGCTAGACATCTTCTGGAGATCCGGGTTGAGAAGCTTCTCCACGATGCTCATCGCATTTGAGCTACTGGAGCAGAATTGGGGAAGGTCTGGTAAGTCGAAGGGTTCGTCTTCTTCTTCAATAGACATCACTGACAACACTTTTTGCGGGGAGGTCGACATCGAAGAGAATGAAAGAAGAATTACAGGAGGATCCAAGGTGGAAACAGTGAAAACCTAGCCAAGAACAAGAAGCTTCTTGCCATGAACAGGAAAATATAGATATTTTCTGCTACATCGTCGATTTAGGACCACACAAATCTTATCTTCAAAGGGAGTGAAACACTCTGATTGAAGGAGAGAGGACTAAGCTAAAAAGCGGGTTTGAAATGCGATTTACAAAAACGTGTGTACTATCTTATGAAAATGAAAGGGAGAGAATTTAAAAGGTTGTTTCAATGTGTGTCTATAGGGGTGAGTTGCACGTAGTGTATGTTTTTTATTTTTTTGTTGCAATGTGATATGTTTTGAGAAGAGTTTGCAGTTCTATATCTTTTTTAGTGATTTGAGCTTGTGTAAAGACTAAAATGCCCCTAGTAACTGTAACTAAAACATCCAACTAGAGTTTGTTTGTAATGGTCAAAGTACAACTAAATCTCTCATTTCTGTCTTCCACCGATTCTGATTTTGGTTTCTGTCTATTTCAAAGTTTGCTTCTTGGTTGTGTTGCCGACTAGAATAATCCCAATTAATATCGGGTTAATTTCGATCCTCTTCCACCGCGATTCGATTTAATTGTGATATTTGTCGATTTAGTTAAATATCATGGGTACACTGAGTCCAATATAAGGCGGAATCGAATATGGGAGAATTAAAATTTGGTAGGAATCTCGTGATTTACGGCGAAACAACTAAAGAAGAAGCTTGTTGGTTGTCCGCTACGTGATTTCGATCCTCTTTCGATCGCTGTTGCAGCCAAAGAAGAAGCTTGTTGGTTGTCCGCTCCGTCGTCGGTTTTGAATGCATTCCCGACTTCAGGTATTCGGATGATGGAGATGATCGAGAACAGATGTTAGAATCCCGACAATAAATGAATGGAAATATGGACTTGAGTGGTTTCGAGGCATGGATAGGCGGTAAAGTTTATAAATTGTGTATGGACAGAAATGTTAAGATCTCTTTAAGACTTTTTGATGTTCTTTTCGATTATTTATCGAAGCGTATAACAATTGTTTTAATGGATAGCAAATTCACTGCTATGGAGATTGTATATGAAGGAGTATAAATATGATAGAACCGCGCAAGGGTAAGACAATATGGCTATTTTATACACAAGATTGTGGACAGATGGTGGCACATGTTTTTATTAAGTTATTCATATCGACGATTGGGGAGATCTTAAAAGAAATCTTAGTATAATATATGAGTATGTTAGTGTTATAACAACATTTTGTTAGAACGCATATATATTAATAATATTTAGCATTTTTTTATTTACATATCTATATGATATTCTCTTATAGAAGAGGTAAAAATGGATAGGTATGATAGGAAAAGGAGTTGAATGCGAATGAGTATCTATCAAAATAACAGAGTCGACTGTTTTTTCTTTTGTAATAATGAAAATTTTATGTTTAAAAACTTAAATGTGCAATGGTTTAACACACATTGTCTGATGTTTGTAATAACAGTCAAATAGAAAATCATGATTTACAAAAGAAGCAGTGGAAGGGATTTGATAGGAAAGGTAGGATTACTGAAAGGTGGACAGTTTGTGGTTCGAGTATAATTTAAACCGCGGTACTAAATTAAATTAGTATTATACAAAAAAGGAAAAAAAAATAGTTTTGAGTGTTAATCAGAAGGCGTGCGCCGCCTGCGTTGGAACTCTAAAACTGAAAAAAAAATAATTGATTTGACCGTTGAGTTATGGCATGGGGCTTTGCATTACTAAAGAGTAAAGATAATTTGTTCGATTAATTTTATATATTTGTTTTAACAGATTGATGGCTTAATTTATTGTGAAACGATATGACTGGTGGATTGTTCGAAGTAATGAATAATATAAACATATATTACTTTGTGGGTTGAAATAATTTAAGAAGTGGATAGGTATTTAATTACGTGCAATTGTGGTATAGCGAAGAGATGAAACGTAACATCGTTTGGGAGAAAACAAAGTGTTGCGTACTATCAAAGATGTATAAAATGATATCAACCACATTAGGGCTGTCCACAATTTCATACGTTGAAACGGGTAAAAAAAATGAGCAGTTTAAATTTTCTGGATCTGCCGTCAGAAATTAGAAGGATGATCCTGACGAGGAATGCTAGTGAGAATATCAGGGAACACTTCAGAGTACGAGCAGTGTGCAGGACTCTTAGGAACGACGCTAACCACGTGGATACTCTTTCGAAAATTGATCTTGTCCAGGAAGTCCCACGAGAGGAAGCACGCGATGAAGTTACAAATTTATACAATTTGTGCCTGGCTGCAAACAACATTTCCGCTGTTTTTTTTAGAGGAATCGGCGATTTCATGTACACACATGGAAGAATATAAGGTTTTATGAGAGTCAAGGAATGCGCCGTGAAGGGCTACAAACCGGCTGTCTATTGTTACGAAGTAATTCGTCGGTCTATCTCCCCCACTTTGGATATGGATTCAATGATTCCATTTCTTTCTCGGGATAGTGTACGTGCTCACAGGAGGCACGTTAGGACTTTCGAGAAACACTACTGGAGTGTCCCAATATCGGTGGAGCTTGGAAAGATAAGGAATGTATTTGATCATGGGGTAATTAGGACTTGCCTGTGTGCGGTTTATCGGTATTAGTTAAACTACCTCAATGAGACTGTGAAAGGGTATGGTATGTGTGATGTTTGCTTCTGGACTATTGAAAGTTTAGTTTTTTCGAAATCATTCCGCGAACTTTTTTCGAATGGCCAGAGATATTTGAGATAGGGGAAGCGGGGGTAACGATGGTTGGGAAAACGTGAGGGGGGGGGGGGGGGGTTGGAACGACGGCCTAATGCAAAACCAATGAAATTGGGGTGAGGTTGAAATAAACAATGGATATAATGGAGGATGGGGCAACGACGGATGGGACTGAATGCTTAAATTATTCTCCTTCTTCCACCAAACTAACTAGGTTTTATTGAAATCCAAATTCGAATCAGATTCGAAAACATTTAGATCCTAATCGAATTTACAAAAATATCCGACTGATATTTAAGTTTAGGTATTTCAAGTATTAAATAATTAAAAATCTAAATTTAAACTGAATTCAAATGAATATGTGAGACACTTCAAAATCTTATCTATTTTTTTTTAATGATGTTATTTGTAATATTTTTGGGTAAACTAAATAGCTTTTTTATCAGTTATTTTAGTAGGATCGACGTTTTCCAATATTTTTAGATATTTCTTAGTTAGTTTAGATATATTTTGTTTACGAAATATAACAAATTTTAAAGTATACATAATTTGAAAAAAGTTGTTTTCGTAATTTCGAGTATTTGAATACAGTAAGTTTCGATATATAAAAATATCTAAAAAATCTATAGTCTTAAATCCGGAAATTTTGAAAGTCTAAAATACTTAATTTGAATCCGAACGGATACCGAAACATCCAAGCCTACGTTAAACTATTGTAGCCGCAATTGACAAGAGCTTCTTTCACCTTATGTCGGATCAATATCAGATTTAAAAATATAATAATAATAAGTAATTGGAACGGATGAACCGGTGCGTGTCATGCGCAGTTCCTCTTGCTATGCTTTTGTCTGCCTTTTACCAGCGGATAGTGTGAGATAATAAGGTACACATGACTCGGAGAGGAATGTTGAGGCAGAAATCGACATGAAGCTAGAGTATGCATGCCTCACTGTAAGTAGTAGTAGTGTTCTATATAACCAGGGCCAAGGTTGGGTCTGAAATTTTGGAGACCACAAGCCGAAAAGTAAAAAATATCCAAAAAAATATTTTGACATTGGCGGCCGAATATATACTTATGTTAAAATGGGGGCCGCAACGCATGCTTCTCCTTATTCCATAATTCATTTAGTAAAGTATAACGAAGATGATTCTTCGGTCAAGTTTGGAAAAAGTTTATGAGAGGAGTAACGAAACAAAGTTTCACGGTGGGATGGATGGCAATAGTTGATAAGATCACTAATTTCAGCTGAAAACTTGATGTGTTCCTTCATTTTTCGCTACATTCCAAGCTACGATCCACATGATATGGACATAATAAAACAGAAGACACATAACGAGAAACCAAGATCAAAGAAAGTGTTGATGAGTTTGATACATGGGATGCGTTCCTTCATGAATGAGATGCGTTACTTTTTGAGACTGAGTTTATGAGTTTCTTGATAATCAAGAATTATGCATGATGATTTCTTTTGTTGTTGTAACCTTTATCTGGTTCATTGTTGTGATCAACAAGTAAACACGTTATTACTCATTTTATGATAGTATTGTGATGTTCTTGGAGTTTGTGGGTCTGTTATAATATTTTAAAATATTTCTTCCATTCGAAGCTTTATATTGTTTTTTCGTAATTAATTTTGTTCTCCCATCTCTTTTTTGTACCTCTCACACATTTTTATTTGTCAACAACCTTATATAAAAGTTGAATTTGTATTGGTAAAAATGCAGTTTTACAACAATAAAAACAGAAAACATTAGACCAACAAAAAGTAACACATATTTCCCTCTATATTTTTATTTTACAACTTAGTTACTGTCCCTTTTCCAATTCTACAATTTTTGGTGGTCCATTTCTTCTTCTTCTTCTTTTTGCAAAGATATCGGCATGAACATTTTTCGTACGACTAATATAAATGCAGTCGCTTCTTAGTAGTCAGTAAAAAGAAGAAAAAAATGGCGTTTGAAGAAACAGTTATCTTGGTCATATGTGTAGCATTGTGCATTGGGTATTTCCTTGGCTTCATTAAGCTCATGCTTCTTGTTGTTCTCCTCCTAGCCCTTGCTCATCCTTATATATGATTTTCAAAAGCACTATCCAAGCCTTATATAGTCATGTAAGTAAATTAAAGAATGAAAATTAAAGATGATTGTATATAATCATCACATCTCCCATCTTCCATCTTCCATCTATCTATCTATTTTAAATGTGTGCTTTTTCTTTTCTTTTCTTTCCAAGAAGCATGTAATGATTCTATGTGGCTTGGATTAATTAATGAAGAAAGTATTATTGTTAAGATTATATTTATATACATCTAGTTTACACATTCTATCTCTTTGCTTTTGAAATTTTAACAATTAGGTTTTTTTAGTTGACAAAAATAATTTAGGGTTTGTTCCAGAACGCATATACGTATTTATGATGACAAATTAGATCGAGATTCTTCATTGTTTTTTCTTTTACCATGCAAATGCGAATATTTTGCATACATTACTTTGAATGAAAATGAATATATATAATGATGGAGTTTGCAACCCATTTGTAGGGCTTCTAAAAGTACACATCCTTCTGAAAATTAATAAACCCCAATTAAGCTATATCATGTAAATTTGTACATTATATTTATATACATATATATCGCAAAGGGTCGCGATTCTAATTTAGCCAACATGCATTGATTAGGTTATGGTTTAGGCTCTGGGTTTGTCCTGCATATGAACCGGCATTTGACCAATTATTGATTCATTAATCAAACCGGAACCTAGCTAGAAGGTATCCTAAAGTGTTAAATATTGAAAACAATAGGTTCATCACTTCAAAACCCACACAAAAGATGCAAGAAATGGAATGGACAGTAGTTAGAGGACGTGGAAAACGCGGTCGTGGTCGTCCCGGAGGCAGCGTAGGCTAATGCTCAAATTCCCCAACTATTCTTCAATCTGTAACTTACTCGTTCTCATATATTTGCGTCAAATGTATGTCCTTCTTATCCTAAAACTGTATGACTCAAAAAAGTCATAGCTTGTGTAATCTTCGTTTATTTAAATTGCAACCCTTAAGAAAAGTATACAATGTTATTAATATGAATGTCCCAAAAGATGTCTATGGTTATACGTTCCGATATATTTATACTAAAAATGTATATAATCACATATCCTCATATAATCAAGATAGTAAACAAATCACTATTTATTTATTTGTATATTTTAAGTTGTATAAAATTAGAACTCTAGCCAAAAATGAAAATCATAATTGTGAGGATTTATCTATGGATTCTACTTTGAACATTCCACAGATTGCAAGCAAAGCACAATCAATCATATACGAAATCAGAACAAGCAAGAAATTTAAAGAACACAAGAGAATAATTGGTAACCCTGAGTTCACCCAAATCCGATGTGGATTAGCTACGTCTCAGGGGAGAGAAATCGGTCTCTCAACCATCCACTATAATCAATGAGATTACAGTGTTCATCACTGGAGGTTTTAGTCATCTCTTCCTCACACTCTTGGTTATAACATTAACCCGAGCTACAAGAAGAACAGAGGAAGAATAACAGGATAACAAGCCTAGATACACCGAGAATCTCTATCTCTCTCTAGCTCTCACCAACCCCAGCCTCCATTAGCGTTCTCTCTCTCACGCTCACCCTTGTTCTGTTACGTCTCTCGTCGAAGAAGATGATCCTGATAAGAAATAGGAGCTTATGGCTAATTACCCTTTTGACCTCTTATGAATTTAACTCATAACCCCCACTCACGTGTTTCTCACATGTGTTACTTATATTGAATGAAAATCCTTTAGCTTCAGAGTGTTTAAGCACGCCTGAGAGTACATGGAGATAGATCGTATGACACCATCTCTAACAATCTCCACCTTGTCATCGATCTTCTTCATCCCATCTTGAACTTTCCCTCCGGTGATACTTGAAGAAGCATACATGCTCATCTTCTGCAGCTCCTTACAGTTTTCTGCATCTTCTAGCAGTCCCTGAGAAGTACTCTTCTCAGCTTTATATCATCTGAGCAACCTTACCCAGCTGTGAGCTTCAACGCTCAGCTTCAATGCTCCCTTAAAACTTGTTTCTTCCAAGCTTCTTATTCAGTATCTGTCTTGATACAACCTGAAGACTTCCTTGCATTTGTCCCTTAGAGCCTTCTATACTCAGCTCTTGCCTTGACAACTTCAAAATTTAAGTACTTAATCAACCACCAATGAACCAGACTTGAGAAATCCAACAACTCTAGCTGTAACTTGAATCACGTCACTATTACAAGTTGTTAACATTCCCATGTCTTCTTAAAGTTGAATCACCAACACTACACAAACATTGTGTTATGCTCAACTTTCTTCATTGATTCTCCTTTGGCATTCTTTTTCCTGAACCTGGAAACTTGGGATGATCACTCAGCAACAACATCAACACAAACTCCATAAGCTTCACCATTAACTAGTATAGATCAGCCTATTAGTCCTTTCTCAATCATAGAAATCCTTATATGATGACTAATGTCATAAAACTTGTTGCTGCACTTGTAGATCACCTAACACTCTCTACCAATACTTGATTCTGATGCTAGCTTGAAACCACTTGAAGAAACTGAATCACCACTATCTTAAACCAGAAGCTCTTTGAATCAAAAAACTTGTAAACAACCTCAACATTTAGTAAACACCCACTGCTTATCCTGAGATATCCTTTACAACAATCTGCTTGAACAATATCAGTTTGAACATCACTCTGCACCGCTGCTGTTGCCAACAGATCACCGCCTAACTCAAACTCGAATAGGAAGACTTTCGATACAAAGATCTCTGCTCAACCTCTGTTCAAACCAATCTGAAACAAAGACACTTCAACCAGAAAATTTGACCACCTGTTGGCTTCTTTATCCCTGTCTCATACTCACATAACTTGTGGCAGTCCTGAAACACTTTTGCTGAAGCAACAACCTTCCATTTCTCAGACTTTACTGAGATCTCCATTTTTCCAGTAGCACACAACTTCTAATATTGTCTTGAAGTCATCCTTATAACAGCCCAGCACCACCTGCTCTTTGACTCTTTCTTGCTACTCTTAGCGAACTCTCTGAGACTTTGTTCAGCTTGAATATTTACTCAAGAAACTCCACCTTGAGCTGAGTCTTTGTTCCTGTGAGAAACCTGCAAAATCAAGAGCTCACAAATCATGTTAGATAACAATTGATCATACCTGCTTTTGACTCTGCCTGGATGTCCTTGTACTTCATACTCTCTTTGAAGAACACTTACGACATACTCCCTGATATCCAATAATCACTGAACCCTTATACTCCATCTGATTATAACATTGTTCATACATTGAACTGATGACACACACTTGGCTTTCTCTTCTTCTTGATACCACTAAGAACCAACATGAATCTTTGTAGCTTTTGTAAGCTTCTTAGCAGGTCCTTTAATTCATTATCATTGAGATAATTAACTGAGATAATCTGAGAAATCCGTCTGATAAACATAGCTCCACCTGAAGTCAAAAAACACCTGTTGATGTGCACTACAGCCTCTGTAGAGACAAGACTTCACCTGAAACAATAACCCATCATACATCCATGCATTTCTCTTCACTTCTCAGATTTAAACTTTCCTGCACTTTTCTTTGATCCATAAAACCGTTCTGTATCAGTGATTGATTATACATGGCTTCCTTTTCCTTTGAAGAATATATCAAGTCTTATGATATCCTTATCTTCATTATGTAGCCACTTCAAAACTTATACAAGAAGCACCACCAAGCTGGACGAGCTGACCATCTTGATTATGTTTCAACTTTCTATAGCTTCAGAAAACCAGAAAACTTCTTATACCATCCTGAATTTAACCCAACAGAACTCATACCCTCTGCACTTGTCTCAATTGATATTACAGAAATCCCAATCTGACTTAGACTGAGGTTTCTGAGACTTTCAACGAACCTGAGTTGAAGTAGAAGACCTGAGACATCTTACGCATACTTAGACTTGTAAACTTCATGTCCAAATGAAACTATAACCTGCAACATCAACTCCATTGGTTCCTTTTTTCTTGAACCAACAAACCAGAAACATACTCTTTCTCGTTGTTTCTTTACCACTGATTTTTTATTCAGTGTTTCCCAAGAGTCCATCACTTCAAGTCTTCTTTAGAAAACTCTATTTTTCTAAAGAACATACAAGCTTGAGGTTGAATACTCAAGTCAATTGTAAGTGAAAGAACTGATTTTCAACTAACCATTAAACCAAGAAGGCTATTTTTTCTAAAACAATCGATTAAACCATCTCTTGATTTAGACCAGCCTTCAGATGACATTACCAGTCGAGTTTATGCATCAATTGAATTTGATATCCATTATCAAGACTTCAACAAGCTCCACCTTGATGACTATCAATTTCAATCTGCTGTTCACTTCACTTCAAACTTGTACACCTTAAATCATCACAATCTGAGCCTTTTAGATTCACCAGAATCTGTCCCTTAGACTTTGTGACTAAACCTGCAACCCAAACCTTCTGAATTCTGAACCAACCTTGAATCCTCAAAGTACTGACCCTGCTTGCTCCCCACTGGTTATACTCATCATGTTTCCAACTTCTCTGCAACACCCTTTCAACTTGAATCCTGAAACCTTTAATCAATATCCAAACGGCCATTGACACACATACCAATTCAGTTTATAAGGCGTCCCTTAAACCTGAGATTCATAAGTGCCACCAACTGCTATTCTCTTAAACATTTTGAAACCACAACAACATGTAGCTTCCACAAACAAATAGACCAACACAAAATTTGACACCAAACATAAGCCTTGATCATTTTCTGTGAAGCTAACATGCATTCCATGTGATCTATCAAGATTTCACTCCTTATACTTAGCAGAACATGAGTAACCAGCCATCACGACATTGCTTTGTGACTGCAGCAGAATGAGACTGTTTGTCTCCAAGATTTGAGCCTTAGATATTGATGAATTGACTTTGATCCTATAGCCTGCCTGACCTTGACTTAATCTGAATGAATCTTTAACATGTGATAACCTCCACCACACATAAACATCAAACCAATTTCTAAGCTGCAGATCAAGAACAATGTCATATATCCGATTGTTCTAACTTCAGTCTATGGACCTTCCCAATCCTATGAACACCACAACATCCCTTGCGAGCCTCTTAAATCAGAACTCACACCAGAATATAACTCTAGAATATGGAGAGAGAGATTAACTTACTGCTTCACTAGATTTCACAAACCAGAAACCATCCGATCATGTTAGATCATCCTCCGTGAAATTCCTTTCCTCCATGTCCGACGTTTTCTGCCACAAACAAACGTCATCCTCTTGATTCTTCTCTCTCGACATTGCATATCTTGCAACATCCCTGATTCGTCACTCTTGAAAAGCGTTACGATCGAAACTTCAACTCGTCCGATTCATCTTTGCTTCTTCGTCAAAATCGATCCGTCTCTGCCGATAAATCCGTGATCGCCGAAACCACGGCTCTGATACCAATTTGTGAGGATTTATCTATGGATTCTACTTTGAACATTCCACAGATCGCAAGCAAAGCACAATCAATCATATACGAAATCAGAACAAGCAAGAAATTTAAAGAACACAAGAGAATAATTGGTAACCCTGAGTTCACCCAAATCCGATGTGGATTAGCTACGTCTCAGGGGAGAGAAATCGGTCTCTCAACCATCCACTATAATCAATGAGATTACAATGTTCACCACCGGAGGTTTTAGTCATCTCTTCCTCACACTCTTGGTTATAACATTAACCCGAGCTACAAGAAGAACAGAGGAAGAATAACAGGATAACAAGCCTAGATACACCGAGAATCTCTATCTCTCTCTAGCTCTCACCAACCCCAGCCTCCATTAGCGTTCTCTCTTTCACGCTCACCCTTGTTCTGTTACGTCTCTCGTCGAAGAAGATGATCCTGATAAGAAATAGGAGCTTATGGCTAATTACCCTTTTGACCTCTTATGAATTTAACTCATAACCCCCACTCACGTGTTTCTCACATGTGTTACTTAGAGCATGATTAGTGGTGAACCCCCATTTGGGGTTCTTAACTTCTTATTTTATTAATTTTTTTTTTTTAGCTGGAAAAAAAAATTAAAAAAAAATTATAATGAATGGGGTTGTGCCACGTGGCGAACCCCACCCTCCAAAGGTTCTTCCCTAAGAACCTCTCCCTAGAACCTCTCCCTCTCTCTCTCCTACTTTTTAATTAAATATTACTATTTTCCTAAGAACCCCCCTAAGAACCCCTAAAAACCCCCCACTAATCATGCTCTTATATTGAATGAAAATCCTTTAGCTTCAGAGTGTTTAAGCACGCCTGAGAGTACATGGAGATAGATCGTATGACACCATCTCTAACAATAATCGAACCAAACCAAGACGAACTACAAATGATTTCCTTTGGTAATTTTTCTTATAAAACCGAACATCCACGATTCCATTCCTATGAAAAATGAAAGAAAATAATCACAAATAAATCTACTATACACTTTGACGCGTAAGTAATTAGTTTTCCTTGAGTTTTTTTTTTAAAGTTCAAAATATGCGTAAATTGTTTTAAGGATTTTAAATTGGAATTAATATTGAAACACACAAAAGACCAAATTGTACATATTCTTATGTATAGGATGAGAGCCAGTCACTGTCGACATAACATTACCACATACAACCTTTAGAACAAGGTTTTAGGCATGCAGGGCCATGATGAATTAATATTTTTGGCGCTTCTCTAAAATTGGAAAGATTTTAAGTTTCTCAAGTTCAACTCTAACCCAAACCCAATCCGAATAGTCATTTCGTTGCCAAATTATATAGTGTGAACACATGTATAATGATCAGTATTTTGGACTAGCTGGAGCAGTCTTGTGACTGGTGAAGTTGAAAGGTCCAACGCTAAATAGCTTCAAGTTCTTGTCGGAGTAGAAACGGAACCCGTACATCAACAACGGAACTCCGGTTATACTCTTGTTCACAATTGTCGAATTGTTGCAAGTCTCAACCGAAGATGTGTAGAGTTTGACTCGACAGTGAGATAAGTCCTTGATGTCAGTCAACGATACGCGCAAGTATCCCTTAGAGTCAGTTGAATCCTTGTAGACCACATCCTCCTCCTTGTTGGTCTTTTATGACAATCTTTTCCTTTGCTCCTACATGAGTTCAGTTAACCAAAAATTGTATAGTTAAGTCTCATCAACAGTGTTGTCAACGGTAGCGAACGTTTAAGTGGAACTATTTGTTATAAAAAAGGTTAAAAGTATTTAGCGGGAAGAAAGAGCAATAATTGATAGTGGAATATTTTGAAAATGTAAAAGACAGCGATTAAAAGTTGTAAAAAGTAACAAAATATTTCGTAACCGTTTTTGCAAAGGATGATACTATCAGCGGCTTTAAGAATCTGTAGGACGTATGGCTTAGTGGGTGGATAGAAGGTTGGTTTTGGTACATATGGAGTTGGAGACTTCTTGTAGACTGGTGGAGACTAGGTTGGTTTGTAAGCTGGTGGAGTGTAAACCGAAGGTGAGAGAGTTGGTGCGGTGTAGACCGGAGGAGAAAGGGTAGACTGGTGGAGTGTAAACCGGAGGTGGCAGAGTTGGCGTGTAAACTGGTGGAGTGTAGACCGGAGGAGGGATAGTCGGTTTAATTAGTGTAAACCAAAGGGGAGAGTGTAGGCTTGTAAACCGGTGGAGTGTAAACCGGAGGAGGGATAGTTGATTTAGTGTAAACCGGAGGAGAAAGAGTAGGCTTGTAAACCGGGGGTGGGAGGGTTGGCTTGTAAACAGGTGGTGTGTAAACCGCAGGTGGGATAGTTGGTTTAGGGTAGACCGGATGGGAGAGAGTAGGCTAGTAAACCGGGTGTGTGAGGGTTGGCTTGTAAACGGTGGTGTGTACACCGGAGGTGGGAAACCAGCGCGGGCTTGTGAACTGGAGGAGTGTAAACCGGAGGTGGTAGAGTTGGCTTGTGAACCAGTGCTGGTGATTGGTAAACAGGAGGAAACGAGGGAATGTAGTAATCAACGGTATTAGCCAAATTTCTCATAAATTTTTTAGATTTTATTCGTTAATTGTTTCCCTTAAAATGTGGTAACAATATGTAAGAAAACAACCTTATTTTCTTTCGGCTATAATTAGCAGATGCAAAAGCATAATAGAATCAAAGTAAAGGAGAAAAGTTGCGAAGGGTGGAGCCGGATTTGGACATAGATTTGGAACATTTTAAATGGGGGTTCCACTTTATAAGGGCTCTATTTTTTTATTAAAAAAATATATATATATATATATAATGTAGTATGTAAACAAAAAAAAAGAGTTGAAAAAACGAAAATTTTGATGAGTCATATATCTATACTATTAAAATAGAAGTACATAATAAAAATTACCGCTGGTTATTCTTATAATTACAAAGGTTGCCATTAAACTTCTTTGTTAAATTTCAAATACATTAAGGATAAAAATGTATTTATAGATGTTAAATATAATATAATCATTAATTATAACTACAACAATATCACAATATCTTGTGATTATAGAAATTACTTTAATTACCATATCTATTATATATCTTTAAGTTAGTGTAAGTTAAAATCGTGAGAAGTATAAGGAACTGATTGAGATTTGTATAATAAAATTGAGTTGTTTTTACTTTTTAGACGTGTGTCAAACCTACATTTTTGGGAATTTTTTTCAATTTTTATTTTATATTAATTCATTAAAATAAATTATAATTATTAAATAATAACATCATCAAATATTCTTTTTAATCTCATTCTAAATTGGAAATGTGCCTAGTATTAGGGATTCCATAACTCATTATTGTAATTATTAACTACTAGTATGATTTGCTCGCACATGGTGCGAGCACAACTATTAATAAATAATTTTAAAAAAACATAAATTCAATATTAATTATAATTATTCATATTATAAATATTATTATATTTAATTTTTATTAAATCATTTTATAGTTTATATTTAAAATTAATAGCAGCAAAATAAATTATTATCTAAATTTATATATATTAATCTACTCTATAGAAATATTTTATATTTTATAATAAATTAAAATTATATATATATGTATGAACATTAATATACATTATCATTTATATTTATCCAAATTCAAAATTTATATAATAATATGATTTTATTATATAAAATATTATTATTTACAACAATCATAGTTATCAATAACTAAATCTAT
This sequence comes from Orychophragmus violaceus, assembly GCA_030180135.1. NCBI lineage: Eukaryota > Viridiplantae > Streptophyta > Magnoliopsida > Brassicales > Brassicaceae > Orychophragmus > Orychophragmus violaceus. The sequence continues at coordinate 93,055,221 of CM058240.1, forward strand.
AACTAAAAAGTATTTTCGTATTTATCTTCTTATTTTTTTATTAAATTGTACTTATCTTTAAAGTAAAATAAAATAAAATTGTCAATATTAATTAAGGCTAACATAGTAATTAACTTAATTTTATTAATGGTAAATTAGTAATCAAGCATTTTGAAAACGAATATAAGGCCAAAAGCACTTCCCAATTAATATAAAGATTTCCAAAAATTATTAAATCTACATTTAGTCAATATAATTTCAATTTTTCTATTTTTTTAAGATTTTGTTACCAAATGTCACATATTTGAAAATACTCATATATTTTTTTCCATAAAATATAATTTATTTCGAATTATTTTCAAAAATTCTTTGGGCCGATTTAATTTAATATTTTTTAACCCTAACATTAATTTTCTATCTAACTTGCTTCTTTATAGTAAAATAAATAAATATCAGTTTAGTTACTAAACATTATTTTAATGAGAATATTTCTATTCAGATCATCGGAATTTCTCTCCAAATTTAAAAAATTCTTAATATTCTAAAACGTTCACAACAAGTTAAAAAACATCTCATTTGACTCACTATATAAGATACACCACTTTAACAAGCTAAACATACTTTTTGTTATAGCTTCATTATACATATTTGTTTCTCAAACAACTTTGTTCTTCTTCTGATTTAAGCTTTTATCTTCATGTTCAGTTGGTTCGGGTTGAAGAGGGCTAAAGTTTGTGAACTGGTCCAAGCTGAAGGGGATGAGATTGAGAAGAAGAGGACGAAAGTTCGTGAACGGATCCATGTATAGTTGGGTCGGGTCGAGGAAAAAAGGATGGATAAAAGGACGGATCCATATACATTATATTTGTTCGTTTCCTGGGTCATGTTCTCTGAGATTTTTTGAATTTGTGAATCTGACGAAGAATTGGTGCAATTAGCATGATTGTTGCAGGTTTCTTTTGTATCGATCATATTTGTTCTTTCATGTGCATTTATAAACTGATTAATGATGTTGAAGTAATTTTGTGTCTTTTTTTTTACTTGTGCTTTTAGGCAGAAGAAAAAGCGAGGATGTCTTTCATTTAGTGTTGATGCACATAATAAGAGTGAGTTTGAGCAAGGAATAAGGCCAAGTCATGTCAGCCAAGTCCACATGGTGATATATAGTATAGTATGACAAGATTATCTGGTGAGGTTTTTTTGTCTTTCTTGCTTAGCAATTCTCAGTTTCTGAATTATATTACTAATATAATAACTTTGTACAACAGTCAACAGAGAAAAGTAGGCGGGGTGATCTGGAATCTCTTGGCTATGTACTTATGTATTTTCTTCGAGGAAGGTATAAAATCTAGAAATCTTTTATTTATCTATTTTCTTCATTTGTCTCATGATTTCTGTTTGCACATGCTTTCCTTGAAAAGGTCTTCGTGCATGTAACAAAAATTAGAAGTACGACAAGATCTGTGAAATGAAAAGATTGACACCAGTTGAGGTATATTTGACTTGTGAGTTTTTTTTCCCAGTATTTCGAACTCAAAAGTTTTGAAGTTGGAAGTCCATACAATCTTTGTTCTCTGTAAAACCTTTCAACTTAAGTTCATGTCGTATTTTCTCTATGTGTTCGTTACGTTTTGAAGACAAACCATGTTTTTCTTACTAAAAGAGGTTTTTCAGACAATTATTTATCCGAGGTTAGATAGTTGTCAAATTTACTTATTCTGCTGCACATGTTTGATCGATTCTCTATATGTACAGGTTATCAGTTTGATTATTTATTCGATTAGACAATTTTGAGGTATCTGCAGTTCGCTTCCAGTTCCAATTCCAATTCCAAACGTTATCACATTATCTTTCTCGCACCCATTTTGCGTTTACTTTGCTTCCAATGCCAAGCTTAAAACCAGCTGTGAATATTCGGGTACCATCTGTCGATAAAATGGAGAAGTCTTCAAGTAAGCATCATATTTTAATCTTTTAAAAGAACTGCTTATACATAAATACTTTATCTTTTAACATTTTTAAGATATTAACAAACTGTTCTTTTTAATTTTATATACAACTAGGCAGGTGAGTCACGAAAAATTCTCGGGTATTTTCGAGGCATACACTAGAAGCACAGGAACCAACAGCAGTTAAGCTAATTGGTAGTGCATATTCTGAGATTAAGACTAAAGAATGATTGATTCTCTAATATGTCAAAGTAGGTGAAGAAACTATTTCAGGTAAGAGAGAAAACAAAACATCTTTAAAACTCTGAAATGTTATTTGAATATTCTTTGTTCAGCATTTTTCCTTATTTTCCTCACTTTGATATAGGTTTTGGTTATTTAGGTAGATAGTCTAATTATACAACATAATTCGAGATCGGGTTACATAAAGCACGGGTAAAATAAAATGATATCGGAAAAAATCATCTAATTAATATCCCCAAATCAAAATATATAATGAGAGATTGTGCCATTCATTTTCGAGATTACATATCAAGTAAAACATGAGACAAAAAAATATCTCAAAAAATAAAAAAAAATAAATCAACTAACTTATATTCCACGTTGAGCGCATGTCAAAACATATAGTGAGAAATTGTGTCATTCATTTTCGAAATCACATATTAAAAAAAGTACATGTTAAAAACTAATTGTAAAAAAATTATCTAATTAATCTCCCGCGCTCAAGACGGATCAAAATCTAGTAATATTATTAAATGTAAACCAAAAAATATTAATTCTGTTTTAAGCTCTTTACAAGAAAAGAAGTCGTTTCAATTCTTTTTTACGTTTTTTTGTTAGAGAAAATCCAAAAACATTTACTTACATTATTTTTATGTAGTGTAAAACATAAAACGGAATCCCACCTTCAAAAAGAATTTACTTACATTGTTTTTGTTAGAGAAAATATGTGGTGTAATATGTTTTTTTATAAAATTAAATAATATAATAATTTATGAAAGTTTAAAAATAAATTAAATGATTGAAACAGTTTGTAATTTTTATAAAAAATATATAATTGTTAACTAATAATAAAATAGTAAAATATTTTAAATAAAATAGGAAATAATATATTAGTGAAATTTTATTTTGCATTTTTATTATTTTAGGTGAAAAATGCAATGGAAATATCTATTGGAAATGGTCTAAAACGGTACCACACTATCCTAACCCTTGTTCGGAATTACGTTAGGCGCTATCCGCGCGGTTAACCCGGGCCTAGCGCCTAGTACGAAAATCGGGGATTAATCGTGGATTAATCGGCGATTAGTTTTAGGTTATATATATACATTTGCGTACTATAAACATTAGTACAACTTAGCTCAGTGGTCTATCCGTAGGGAAAACCAATCACATGTCACTAGTTCGAATCTCAGTGAGCGTTTTATCCTTTTTTTTCTTTTTTTAGGTTAAATGATTTTAAAATGACAAAAGTACCCCTCCCTCTTCTTCTTCAACCTGCGACCTGCAACCCTTATTTCTGCGATTTACTTTTTTTTTCCCAAGCTTTTCTCGATTCTACCCGATATTCTCAAGATATTTACATATTTATGATTATTATACAATGAAACAACCGATTTCGTGGGTTAAACTCAAAAACAATTTTTTTTTTTTACTGAATCCCGATTTTTCGACCGAATAGGTCCAAATCGCGGCGGGAGGAGACGCTTAACGCCTAGTCGCCGATTTTCCGGCCGCAACAGACGCGTTTTAGAACAGGGATCCTAACTCACCCATTAAAACAACAAAATTAATGCCAAAGGAAAATATGACTTCACTCTTAATTAGTTTGCACCAAAGATTTGGACAATGTCATAATTACAAAGTCCTGATTTGGTTTTACCTTCCCAAGATTGAGAAACAGAAATGCCATTATACCCTTGGAGCATTATTAATTAGTTGTAGATATACTTCTTTCGTTTCATAAAGATAAAAAAGTATGTTTTAAGAAGAAAAAAAATCATTTCACAAAAATACAAGTTTTGTATTTTTAATGTAAAATTTGGAGTTATTTACCTATTTTACCCATGCTAAATAAATGAGAATACAATTTTTCAAGATCAAGTTGGAAATAATAATAATATTGTTGAGAGGTTAAAATTGGTATTACAAATAATTTCTTAAAATAAGTGAAAATGTTAAAACATGTATCTTTGTGAAACGGAGAGAGTAGTATACATGGAAAGATTTGGAAAACGCCATAGCTATACCAAGTCCTGACCGGGTTGAACCGCGAACCGGAAGCATATTCGGGTTAGGTTGATCATAACATCCAATGGTAGTTAGACCAGTTAAAAAATCGGATTGTATCGCCAAAAAACCGGAAACCGGCAACCCATTAAACCATATCAAACCAGATTTCGTAAAAAATGTTATTTAATTTTTGTTAATTAATTTTTCTTTCCTAAACAATCAAATATAGCTATATTATTTTTAAATATTTATTAAAAAGTAAGATTAAATGTGTTATTATATCTTATCTCGTTGTTGAATTAATATTTAAACTTTTGAAATACTTTTTTTTAATAATTGTTACATATATTTTCAAAATTATGATCATTGTAAAATCTTATTTAATAGTTTGAAATTTATAACATATTACAATATATTTTATTCCTAAATTATCATCAAATCCGGTCGAACCCGGTTGTACCATATTAACCCATGATCCAAGAGTTTTGCCGGTTCAGTCGCCGGTCCAGATTTAAAAACACATTCCCAATATTAAAAAACAAAAATTCCATTATACCCTTGGAACATTATGATTTAGGACAGTGGTAGAAAATGTAAATATAGATAACATTAGGCTCTCTCTTTCTTTTACTAAAGATAACATTAGGCTCAAGACATGAAGTAGTCATTGTTTCAATTATTAAAAAAAAAAACAAAATTTGTTAGAGAAAATTAGGAAAATTTACTCATTATATACATGTAAAGGTTTGAAAAACGCCATAATTACAAACTTCTGATTTTGATTTTACGTTCCCAAGATTGAGGAAACAAAAGTTCCATGATATCTTTGGAGCATTATGACATGACAGTGGTAGAAAAGGTAAATATAAAGGCTTTGATTGGGAAAGAGAGGAAAAAATGAGTGGGAGAGAGAGAGATTTTATTACTCTCTAATGTTGGAGAGGAATAATTTTTATTGCATACGATAGTTTCTAGTGGGATGCATAGTAATTATTTTTCCTTCCTATCTAATGTGATTGGTGAAAAATAGAGTAATTGGGAGAAATATTTTTCCATCTTTTCTCTTCCCTCTAAAATATACAACCAATCACATTCAGAGTGAACATTAGGCTCTTCGGAAGGGAAAAAAAAACAAAGACATACATGGCGCCGTCATCGTTTTAATTCTTTTTTTTTGTTAAAGAAAATCCGAAAAATAATATTTATCTCTCCAGCATGATGATAGAAATAAAGAGAATGGATATTAATTACTCCCCACCATGATTCTCAATTGCCTAACCATGAGGCATGCTAACAATGATATTTAATCAGTCTGAATTCGATCATAAACTTTTAATTTTGATTAGTTATTTTTCTGGTTTCTTTTTATTTTGTTTTGTTTACCGTCTATCGAGGTTAAATTAATTAGTATTTTCTTTTTGTTTTCTTCTATAACGAACATAATATAAAATACTAAAATCTTCATTAATAATTTTCATTAGAAATGATTACAACGACCATTAATATCATCTTACTACTAACAACATTTACACTTCAATTAAAGGAAAAACAACAGACGCAAAAAGAAAAAGAAAGAGGAAAAACAACGGACACAAGGAACAATAAACTGATTAAAATCTTCATTAGTAGAAACCTCATAGAAGCAGCTTTTTTAAAAGTTGGCATTTGCGTCACTAAAAGCCATACACACTAAAACAGAGAAAATTACAACAAGAACGATGCAAACGGCTATGGGATCAGAGTAGAAGTGAATGAGAATAAAAGCCCATAGACCAACATCACGTCCATGTGAAACTTAATTGTAACACACCTGTCAAGATAATCATTATCAAGAAAACCAACCTTAACCAGAAGGAGGAAGATTGCACTACCACATAAACTAATGGTTGTTTGGTTGTTGTTATCAACGTCAGTAATGAAGGTTGAAGCATAGAGAAGAACATATAGAGTATTGCCACTGGAATCCGTAAGACTCTCTCTCTCTCTATTTGTTAAAGCAGACTACAAAGTAATTTCTTCCCTCTCACCCTCACCGTTCTCCATTCTCTCAGATCTTTTTGTTTTCTTTATCAAATCATCTACAGTAGTAGAAGAAGAGACTGCGAGTGAGCAGAAGTTAAATACAACAGATAAGGGTAATTTTGTCTTTTGAATATTCACGAACTTGCTCGCCAAGTTTTTAGTGGCACACTCCGTAAATACAACGACAAGTAGGGATTTCTTATTTTTGACACAAACCAAACGATTGGAATAAATGTTTGTGGGCTTTTGCTATTAGTAAAACAAAAAGCCCAAGCTCGCAAGTATTAATTAACAAGCTATCTAAACCGCATTATGTCACAAAAGAGGAGAGAGTCAATTGGATAACCAGAAATAGAATATCAAATCCAAAACATAACTCAAAATATTGAATTATGTTATGAACAAGTCAACGTTAACTTATGCTTCTCCTTACTTCTTAACGTAACATAATCCAATTATCTGTCGTGACTTTGTTTACATTATAGTAATGTGAAAAGATTTGGAAAGCATACTCTTCTGTTTATATATATTTGTCTTTCTTTACATTATACATGTGAACAAAATGGAAAACTTAACCACCAATATCTAATGTATATAGCTAATTATACTTTATATGCTTTTAGCATTGATATGAAATATATATATATAAGCTTTTTCTTAACATCTTGACTGCAAGTCTACATTTTCTTAACATACATTCTAACAAAAAAAAACAAACAAAATTTTTATAATCATACATATATGCATTGTATTTTCAATTTACCTTTTGCATGGTCATGCACATAGTTAAATCATTTATAACAAAATAAATCATTTAGAACCTTATCTTAAAATTGTCTAAATAGAAAAAACTATGATCTGTTTGACTATAAACTAAAATTGTACCACAATATCCTAATTCACTAATTAAAACAACATAACTAATGCAAAAAATATGATTTTACTCTTAATTAGTTGCACAATATATGTACATGCAAGGATTTGGAAACGCCATAATTACATAGTTTTGATTTGGTTTTACGTTCTCAATATTGATAAACAGAAATTTCATTATAGCTTTGGAGCATTATGACTTAGGACAATGGGAGAAAATGTAATTAGGCTCTTTAGAAGGAAAAAGTAATAAAAGACATGGAGTTTGCCATCATTTCAATTCATTTTTATTTGTTTTTAGTGAGAAAATTCAAAAAAAAAAAAAAATATGGTCCACCATGATTAGAATTAAAAGAAAATTGATATTAATTACTATTTACCATGATTCTCAATTGCCTAACCATAATATTTGGTCAGTCTGAATTTGATCATAAACTTTAATTTCAATTTGATATTTTTGGCTTCTTTTTCTTTTGTTTTGTTTACAGTATATCCGGTTAAAATAAATAGTATTTTTCTTTGTTTCTTCTATCCCAAATATATAAAATACTAAAAATTCATTAATATTTTTCATTAGAAAGTAATTACATCGACCATTAGTACCATCTTCCTACTAACAACATTTACACTTCCATTAAGATAAAAAGCAAAATACGTAAAGAAAGAGAAGAAAACAAACTGATTAAAAACTTCATTAATAGAAACTTCATTTAAGCAGATTTTTCAGAAGTGTACACCAACCTTAATCAGAACGAAGATCGCAAGACCACACAAACTGATCGCTTTGAGTGTGGCTTGGTTCTTGCCATCGTCGTGATCCATGAGCGTTGTAGCGAAGAGAACAAAGTAGAGCATCCCACCGGAATTCGTAACGAGTGAGAAGGGGTTAAATACATAGACAAGAAGAATTTTGTATTTAAAATATTTTGGAGTGTTAGAATATCAAGATTAGAATGAGTGAATGAAAGAGAACACACAAGAAACCAATTAGGGTTCTTGGAGCCACAAGAGAGAAGAGAGTTTAAGCTTTAGGGAAGAATAAATCCCAAAGTTAACTTATCATAAGTGTTTACAAGAGTATATATGTGCTAGACAACTAGGACAACAAAAAGAATAAACAAAGAATAAGTGAAAAAGACAAAAGACAGCACATGTGAGAAAGGATGAGAGTGGTAACGGTCATAAGGAGAGTGACAGCTTTGGACAGCCTTTTTCTCTGTCGTTCTATTCTATGTGAAGACGGACAGATAGAATAGAACCATCCATGACATCGTCGATTCTATTCTATTATCGACGATGACATTATCGATGAAGTTCATAATCTTCTTCAGCATATATGTCGCCAACACCGTCGGTGACACATCAAGTCCAGACTTAATCAATGTTTTGTATCTTGAGATGTAGCTTGGAGTGTGCAACTTGTGATCTCCATTTCAATACTCCCCCTCAGGCTTGACTTCAAAAGGTTTGGAATCAAGCTTAGAACTATGGAGATCTACCTCATTAAAAACCTTCATGAAGAAAACCACATGGGATAAAACTTCATGAAGGGAAAAAGAGTGTAGTCTCCACGGTCTTAGAGGATTTAAGAAGGGTAATGAGTCTGAGCTTTGTGTGAATGGACTCACACACCTTCAAGCTTGCTGCCTTAGTGAAGACATCAGCAAGTTGATTTTCACTTCTTTTAAAACATGGCAGCACCACTCCTTGCTCAATCATCTGTCGAACCTTATGACAATCCACTTCTATGTGCTTGGTTCTTTCATGGAAAACTGAGTTTGAGGCAATATGAATGGCTGCTTGATTGTCAAAATTTATGGTAATTGGCTTTGATGATTCAATTCCCAAATCCTTAAGAAGAGCTTTGATTCATGCCAACTCGGTTGCTAGCTTCCTTATTGCTCTATATTCAGCTTCAACACTTAAGCAAGAGACTACCTTCTGATTATTGCTCTTCCAAGTGACTAGAATGCCTCTAATGAATGTGAAATATCATGTGGTAGACCTCATGTCCACTATATCTCCTGTCCAATCAGCATCACAATACCCAACAACTTTTGTGCTTCCATTGCATCCCATCCAAATGCTTTGACCAGGAGCTCCACTTAGGTACCTTAGTATCCTCTTAACCATACTCCAGTGATGCATCTTGGGGGATTGCATATGTTGCCTCACTTGGTTTACTGCAAAACATAAGTCAGGTCTTATTATGGTTAGATAAATGAGCTTACCAACCATCCTCATATATTGTGTGATGTCCTCAAATGGTCTGTCTTCAATCCCCCCCCCCCTCTCTTATTACTTTGTAGCCTTCTTCAAGAGGTGTCTTAGCTGGTTTTGATCCTAGCTTTCCTGCTTCAGATAACAAATCAAGTGTGTATTTCCTTTGAGATAAGAAGAGTCCATCCTTAGATCGACAAACCTTTATCCCAAGAAAGTATTTTAGAGCACCAAGGTCTTTTATATCAAAAACAGGTTTGAGATAAGCCTTAGTGTCTTGTATACTTGACTTGTTGCTTCCCGATATGATAATATCATCAACATACACAAGAATGACAATGATAACTTCATGATCTCGAAGAGTAAACAAGGTGTGATCTGCCTCAGACTTCTTGAATCTTCTTTGCATAAGTGTTGAGCTCAGATTATGATACCAAGCTCTAGGTGATTGTTTCAGTCCATAGATAGCCTTCTTGAGTCTTAGCACCTTCCCTAGTTTAACAATGTCTTCAAGACCAGAAGATGGTGTCATATACACCTCATCCTCAAGCTCCCCTTGAAGGAATGCATTCCTGACATCCATTTGCCAAAGTTCTCAATCAAGATTTTTTTTTGCCAAAGACATGATGATCCTAACTGTATGGAGCTTAGCTACTTGTGAAAAAGTGTCCAAGTAATCCTTCCCATAGGTTTGAGTAAAACCTCTTGCAACCAGCCTTGCCTGGTATCTTTCAACCTCCCCATTGTTTCTGTATTTGATAGTGAATACCCACTTAGAACTCACTGCCTTCTTTCCTTTTGGAAGTTCTGCCTCATACCAAGTCTCATTGTTTTCCATTGCTATGGTTTCTTCATTCACAGCTTCCATCCATCTTTTATCTCCCTCGGCTTCTTCATAGGTAATTGGCACTTGTCCTTGATCCAACTGACCAATGGGGTGAGCTACTGCATTGTTGTAGAAGTAGATGAAATCCTTCTTCCATTTAGATGGGTCTTCTTCACCCTTGTGCTTCTTCTTAGCACTTGAACTTGCTGATCAGACCCAACAATCCCCATATATTTTTCTTGATGTTCTTCTACACCATCTTGATCATGGATAGAATCAGATTGTTGCTGTTGCGATTGTTTTGATTCTTGAGTGTCCCCCTCATAATCGAGATGGGGTTCTTGTGTAGCTGGAGATGCATTAGGGACTGAGGGTGAATGAGCTTGAGCTTCCTTGGCTGGTTCCTTTGGTAGGCTAATCCCAAGGCTATCCATGATAAGCCTGAGGTTAGTGGCACAGTCTGATGGAGAGTTGGGAAGGTCCTTCAAGTTATCCCAATTCTTCTTCTCATAAAAGCTCTTGGATTCCATAAACTTGACTTCTCTTGATATCAACACCTTTCTAGTCTCATGAACATAACACTTATATCATTTTTGTGTGATGGAGTATCCAATGAACATAGTTTTAATACTCTTAGCATCTAGTTTATCCCTTTGTTCTCCTGGTATCAACACAAAACAAATGCACCCAGACACACGTAAGTGATCAACTGATGGATTGGTTTTGTTTAGTACCTAAAACGGTGATTGATCATAAAGAACTTTTGTAAGAGTTCTATTGATCAAGTAACAAGTTATCATGACTGCATCTCCCCAAAACCTAGGAACATTCTTATAGAACATCATGGACCTTGCCACCTCCATTAAATGTATGTTCTTCCTTTCAGCTACCCCATTTTGTTGTGGAGTATAAGGGCAACTTGTTTGATGAATGATACCATGCTTGGATAAATGTTGTTTAAAGGCATTGCCTTTGTACTCCCCACCATTGTCTGATCTAAAAATTTTGATCTTAGCATTGAAATGGTTAGTGACATGGTTCTGAAAATTCATGAAAGCTTCTAAAACTCTATCCTTAGTTTGCAACAAGGTTATCCAAGTGTATTTAGATTTTTCATCAATGAATGTCACAAAATACTTATGGTTCTCTCTAGATACAGAAGGAGCCGTCCAAACATCAAAGCATTTATCATAGATAGTTTTAGAAGTAGGAAAGACAGACTTGCAATGTTTTCCAATAATATAAGCCTCACAATCATCATTTTTGAAAGAAACAGAGGGTAATAAGAGTTTTAAATCCCTAGAGTGTGGATGTTCTAGCTTAGCATGCCAAATAGAATCATCCACACCAACATAAGTAGATAAAGCAGTAGATAATTCAGAAGTCGGGTTAGTGTCTTCAAGCATGTAAAGTTCATCCTTTGTCACACCTTTCCCAAGCAACTTACTTGTCTCAATATCCTAAAAATCACATCATTAGGACTGAAAATAACATTGCAATTAAGGTCAGTAGCAACTTTCTTGACAGATAACAAGTTTGATGTAAAACTAGGTATATAGAAATCTTTTGATTCTTTGCTAAACAACTTAAGATTTCCTATGCCTTGAATTGGAATCTTAACACCATTTGCAATCACAACATTACCAAAAGCAGATTTAATGTTATCTATCAACTTAGAGTCACTGATCATATGATGGTATGCTCCTGAATCAACAATTAATGGTCTGGTTCTATTTGAAGCAAAGAGAGAGTTACCAAGAGTCATACCAGAGTTCTCCTTGAGAGCTTTGATAAGAGCTTCAAGGTCTGACCTCCTTACCACATCATTTTGAACAGCCATAGCAGGAGCTTGATGAACCACCATTTCCCTACCTTCCTCACCAGCCTGCATTGAAGATGAACCAGTTCAGAAGCTCCATTTGGGTAGTTTTCTCTTTGGTCTTTGAACCGGTTGAATGATGATGGCCTGAGGTGAGGATGAAGGTTCCAGCACTTCTCTTTGAGATGTCCACTCTTCTTGCAATGATCACAAAACCAGACTGGTCTCTTATCACCACCATTGCCTTGCCTTTCTTCGGGCCTGAATGTACTCTTATTTGCAGTCACTAGCTCACTCTTTCCACCAAAGGAGCCCAAATGATCCATGCTCCTTCTGAATTTGAGCACAAACATCATCCAAGGTAGGAAGTGTCTCTGCCCTTAGCATGTGTTGAATTAGGCTGTTGTGAGCTGAGTTCAGAGTCAACAGGAGGGCAAACACCTTATCTTGTTCCCTTATTTCATGGAGAACAAGTGGATCAACAGTAGTTGGCCTTAACATCTCCAACTCTGCCCACAAAGCTCTGAACTTCCCAAAGTGTTGTTTGAACTCCATGTCTTCTTGATGAAGATTGTTGATAGCAAGCTTGACTTCAAACACCCTGCTCAGATTGGACATAATCCCATAAACCTTCTTGAGAGTGTCCCACAGATCATTAGATGTCTCACAATAAGAGTAAGATTCCAAGAGAGATGGTTCAAGAGAACTTTGCAGAATGGAGAGTACATTTTGGTCTCTTTGAACCCACAACTCTTCATCAACATGAACATCCTCTTCATGAGCTTCAGCACCCGCTTTAGCTTCTACCTCAGCGCCAGCCTTAGCTCCAGCTTCAACACCAACCCTAATCATCTTCTGTGGAGTAGTACTACTCATGATATGCTTCCACAATCCTCTGCTACCGAGAGCAGACTTGGCCATCCGAGCCCAACTAGGTAGTTGGTGCCTTTAAGAATCACATGGATTATCACTCTTGAGTTCTCCATTGCTGAGACTGATGTGTGGCAAAAGGAAGGAGTATTCAAGGTGAGAAAGAACAAACAAAAGTTCAGAAACCAAAGGAGAGAGAGCTTAAGAACAGAATACTCTCAAATATAGAACTCACAAACTTCAAGAACACAATAAAAGAAATATTTCAAGCTTTTAGAACAGAGATTTGCGGAATAAATGAAGGTATATGAGCTTATAGCTCTGATACCATGTTATAATATCAAGATTAGAATGAGAGAATGGAAGAGAACACACAAGAAACCAATTAGGGTTCTTGGAGCCACAAGAGAGAAAGAGTTGAGAGAGAAGAGAGTTTAAGCTTTAGGGAAGAATAAATCCCAAAGTTAACTTATCATAAGTGTTTACAAGAGTATATATGTGCTAGACAACTAGGGCAACAAAAATAATAAACAAAGAATAAGTGAAAAAGACAAAAGACATCTCATGAGAGAAAGGATGAGAGCGGCAACGGTCATAAGGAGAGTGATAGATTTGGACAGCCTTTTTCTCCGTCGTTCTATTCTATGTGAAGACAGATGGATAGAATAGAACTGCCCATGACATCGTCGATGTCATCGTCGATTATATTCTATCATCGACGATGACATTGTCGATGAAAGAATATAAGTCATCCAGACTTCACTCCAGCATCCGTGTCGCCGACACCGTCGGTGACACATGAAGTTTAGAATCTTCTTCAGCATATATGTCGCTGATACCATCGGTGACACATCAAGTTCAGACTTAATCAATGCTTTGTATCTTGAAATGTAGCTTAGAGTATGCAACCTGTGATCTCCATTTCAATAGCCATACAATACAAATTAATAGAAACTTCATTGAAGCAGATTTTTCAGAAGTTCGGGTTTGCGTCATCAATATCCATACAAATCAAAGTAAGGAAAATTACGCCAACAACGATGGAGACTATTAAGGGGTAAAAATAGTGAAGGAGAATCAAAACACCACATTAGCATATCCATTTTGAACGTGGTTATGATACACCTTTCGAGATAAGCATTATCAATCACACCAACCTTAATCAGAACGAAGATCGCAAGACCACACAAACGGATTGCTTTGAGTGTGGCTTGGTTCTTGCTATCGTCGTGAGCCATGAGCGTTGTAGCGAAGAGAACAAAGTCGAGCATCCCACCGGAATTCGTAACGAGTGAGAAGGGGTTAAATACATAGACAAGAATAATTTTGTATTTTAAATATTTTGGAGTAATCTCCACGGTGAATGGTGTAGAGTATTAGAATGTATTGTATTGATTATGACTTGAACATACAGCTGCATATATAGTACTCTAAGGATGATTCTAAAGCTATACAGTTAATGAGATAATATACAAATTTCAGTATAAGGTAAGAGTATATCTTGTGATATCTCTATACGCCCCCGCAAGATGGACGTCCGGAGGTGAGTCCAATCTTGGATGAATGTGATTCAAGCAGTGAGCGTGTGACTGGCTTTGTCAGAGCATCAGCGAGTTGATCTTTGGAGGCTACGTGAGCAACTCTTAGTACACCTGTTTGTACCAGCTCGCGAATGAAGTGGTAATCCAACGCGACATGCTTCATTCTAGAGTGGAAGATGGGATTGGCGCAGAGATATGTTGCACCCACGTTGTCGCAATAGATGACTGGTTGTGTTTTTGATTTCTGACCGAGCTCGTTGAGTAGAGATATTATCCAGCAGAGCTCTGCAGCAGTGTCTGCGACAGCCCGATACTCTGCTTCTGTGGATGAGCGTGCAACTGTTTTCTGTTTTCTGGATGACCATATCACTGGATGTGAACCGAGATAGACAATGTGTGCACCGGTCGATGTGTAGTCGTCGCGGTTCCCAGCCCAATCAGCATCCGAGAATGCGTGTAGTTGTAGCTGGTTGGTCCTGCGCATTATAATTCCCTTATCTTTTGTCCCAGCAAGGTAGCGTAAGACTCTTTTGGTAGCTTGCCAGTGGATGTCCGTTGGGCAATGCATGAACTGGGATAGTTTGTTCACTGCAAACGCAATGTCTGGTCTCGTGAAGTTGAGATATTGGAGACTTCCCAAGACCATCCTGTACTCAGAGCCGTCCTCCAATGGTGTTCCAGATGTAAGCTGCAGACGATCAGTAGACATCATGGGCGAGGACACAGGTTTGGCGGAGTGCATATTCGTTCGATGTAGTAGGTCATTGATATATTTCCTCTGATTGAGGAGTAGGCTTGATGGTGTTCGTATCACTTCGACACCAAGGAAATAGCTGAGCTCGCCAAGGTCTTTAAGAGAGAAACGTGTACCCAACATATCGATGAATTTCTGCACTTTCTTCTTGTCATTGCCCGTGATGATGATGTCGTCTACGTATATCAGTGTGTAGATGAGGGTTTTGTCGATGCGTAGGACGAACAGGGAGGCATCAGCAAGGGAATTGACAAATCCAGATTGAAGCAGGAAGTTCCGAAGTTCCAAATACCATGCCCGTGGAGCCTGTTTCAAACCGTAAAGCGCCTTTCGGAGTTTGCAGACATGATGCGGGTTGTCCTTATCTATGAAGCCTGCAGGCTGAGCCATGTAGACGTCCTCAGTCAAATGTCCTTGAAGAAATGCAGTGTTGACATCGAGTTGTCGTATTTCCCAGTCATTAGTTACTGCTACGGATAGGACAATCCGAACTGTGGCATGTTTGACGACTGGACTGAATGTATCATGGAAGTCGATGCCCGGTCGTTGATGAAACCCTTTGGCTACTAGCCTCGCTTTGAGTCTCTCTATTGTGCCGTCAGCTCATCTTTTTATACGATATATCCACTTGTTTCCCACCAGATTGAATTTTGGAGAAGCTGGAACTAGATCCCACGTGTGATGCTGTAACTGTGAGTTGATCTCTGCTGTCATTGCTCCTCGCCAGCCTTCATCTTTGAGTGCTTGACTCACTGTTGCAGGTTCATCTTCAGATTGGTGTTTCCCTGTGGCAGTGAAGGCATATCTTTTGTTAGGCTTCCTTATGTTGTTTTGAAGTCTTGTTCGCATCTTGTCTGTGGTAACTGCAACTGTCGGAGCTGGTTCATCCGATGGTGCAGGTGCAGGTGCAGGTGGCTGAGTAACTGCAGGTGACGGAGCAGGTGCTGGCGTTTGAGCATGAGGAGCTGGTGAAGCAGAGACAACTGGTGGAGGAGCTGTTTCTTGTGGATTTGTGGCTCCTGTCATGTCTGTGGAAACCTGTGACAGTGGAGTATCATCTCCAGACACGGCTGGTGAGTCGTTAAGACACATATTAATTGGTAAAGGATCCAAACCTGGGGGCTCTACTGCAGACGGAGGAGCAAGTGGCGGCACCGAGATCAGGGTGACTGGCGGGCACCACTGGTTGAGGCTGGGATTGGTTTGAGGGAGAGTTAATGACAGGAGCTGGAATGGAAATTCTGTCTCTACGAAGTGAACATGACGAGAGACAAAGATCCTAGATGATTTTGGTTCAAGGCATAGGTAAGCACTTTGATGGAGGGAGTAGCCAAGGAAGATGCAAGGCTGAGATTTGGGTTCTAGTTTATGGGATGTGTAAGGTTTGAGCCATGGGAAACAAAGGCAACCAAACTGTTGGAAGTTTCGGTTGATCCTGATTCAATTCTCATATTGATATCAACCTAAACATGCATTAGATCTAGGTGTTCTTATTTAGAAACATTAGATCTCACCTTTTACCTGTTTGTTTGCAGCGGAATTGAGAACAGGTCAATGATCAGGGAGATACACCGAGAGATGGATCCTCCAAAGGCTCACACACGCAATCACAGGAAACTGGCTGCTAGACCACGAGGAAGAGAGGCGCAGAGAGAGGAGAAAAACGGCGCTGGGTGTTAGGGTTGGAAGGAAAAACAGACTCAAGTTTTATTCATAAAACTTGTCTAATTCCTTTTGGGCTTTATGGGCCCAAATACCAATCTGATTAAATTCCATTTAATCAGACCCATTAATTCTTCTCTCTTAGTACGACAAATGCCTAGCACTTTTGTCGTACTTCTGCTAAGCCGTTCCAACATTATTTCCTGCTAGCTTAAGCGTGTGACCCATATGGGATCATACAATAAAGGCAATAAGTCCAAGACTTATAGATCATGAGCGGACTCTAGCAAGCCATCATGACCCCCAGTATTGTATGACTTATGTCTGATCACTGACATACAGTTACGTTATAGAGACAGTACAGAGATTGCTGGACACAATTCCAACAATCTCCCACTTGAACTGGAATCTCTGTATTCATAATCCCTTTCGTCTCAATATCTCGATTAGTCATAAGGCAAGATTAGTGTCATCCTTATAAAGCCTAATCTTGTTCATCGGACTCAGATTTGATACTGACAATACAAACGACTCGGGAAAGTCCGTTTGAGCATGGCCATGCGTTTTCCAGTATTCAAATCTCCGATTGGCCTAGAGATATTCACTCCATTTATATTGGAGGGACAAATCCCATCTTGTTCCATCACTGTAAACTACTCATTTCATGATGTACCCAAACAAGGTCCTTATAGCTATCGCATAACGATAGCGTTAGACAATGATCAAAGTGCATCAGTCCATATGCAGCCACATGCATGCGAACTCAGGTCTA
Organism: Orychophragmus violaceus; assembly: GCA_030180135.1. Taxonomy (NCBI): domain Eukaryota; kingdom Viridiplantae; phylum Streptophyta; class Magnoliopsida; order Brassicales; family Brassicaceae; genus Orychophragmus; species Orychophragmus violaceus. The sequence goes on from CM058240.1 coordinate 93,072,740, forward strand.
AGGACTATACTCTATAGTCGTAGTAAGAATCTCTTATGACACAGATATAAATATCCTGAAGAGTTCTTATTAGCGGGTCTTGTCCGGTCGTATGTTCCCAACATACACCTATGTACTGACTTTGATGCCGAGCATCTATGACACACTGAGACTTTGTCATAAGTCACGTACCAATCCAGTCTTACACGGTTGTTGGTGTTCCAATTTCAACAACCTTCGACTAGGGACAGGATGATATAAAACATTTATCAAATATAGGATCTCATGATCAAGCTAAATGACTTCGATGACTCAAGATCAAATCATTTACTTCGATGACCTATAAAATGGTTCATATCATTTTGGAACGATTATTTCATCACAGTTAAAATAATCTTGAAATAATAATTTCATTAAAACAAGAATAATAATGTTTTACAAGAACATATCAAATAACTAAAATAAAGCTCACAAAACTCCCACTCAAATTTAGATTACATTTCAATGTTTCTAATGCCTACAGCTTCAGTCAGGAACTCGAGCTTAGGCCTTGGGAGTGGCTTTGTCAACGGATCAGCGACATTATCATCTGTCGGAACTCGGCTGATCTTGACTTCCTTTCTATTAATGATGTCACGTATCAAGTGATATCTTCTTTGAACATGCTTGGATTTCTGGTGTGATCTTGGTTCCTTTGCCTGAGCTATAGCACCATTGTTGTCACAAAACAGTGCCAGAGGCTCAGCCGCATCTGGTATCACACCTAGTTCCATAATGAACTTTCGTATCCAAACAGCTTCCTTCGCTGCTTCTGAGGCGGCGATATATTCAGCTTCTGTAGTGGAATCAGCAACGGTGTCCTGCTTGGAGCTTCTCCAACTTACTGCACCGCCATTCAGACAAAAGACATAACCGGACTGTGACCGGAAATCATCTGTGTCTGTCTGGAAACTTGCGTCCGTGAATCCACTGACTTTAAGCACATCACTTCCACCGTACACTAAGAACTTATCCTTAGTATGTCTTAGATACTTCAAGATGTTCTTTACGGCAATCCAATGGTTTTCACCTGGATTTGACTGGTATCTACTCGTCATGCTCAATGCGTAAGCAACATCAGGACGAGTACAGATCATGGCATACATGACAGATCCTATTGCAGATGCATAAGGAATATTCTTCATGCGCTCAAGCTCAGCAGCCGACGTAGGGCTCTGCTTCTTGCTTAGCGTTGTGCCATGTATCATTGGCGTGAAGCCCTTCTTGGAATCTTTCATGCTGAATCTTTGTAGGACTTTGTCAATGTATGAGTCTTGACACAAGCCTATCAGCCTCTTAGGTCTATCCCGATAGATCCTAATTCCAAGAACGTATGCGGCTTCACCCATGTCTTTCATGGAAAAACAACTTCCAAGCCAGTCCTTTACAGACTTCAGCATTGGAATGTCGTTTCCGAGAAGCAGTATGTCATCAACATACAGAATAAGAAAAACGATTTTGCTCCCACTAGTTTTCTTATACACGCATTGTTCTTCTTCGTTTCTGATAAAGTCAAATTGCTTGATCGCTTCATCAAAACGAAGATTCCAGCTCCTCGATGCTTGCTTCAATCCATAAATGGATTTATGAAGCTTGCATACTTTCCCAGCATTCTTTGGATCTATGTAACCGTCAGGTTGCGTCATATACACATCCTCTTCCAGAATGCCATTCAGGAAGGCGGTTTTCACGTCCATCTGCCAAATTTCATAATCATGAAAAGCTGCAGTTGCTAGTAGAATCCGAATAGATTTCATCATAGCCACCGGTGAATAGGTTTCATCGTAGTCCACACCGTGAACTTGTCTGAAACCTTTTGCCACCAACCTGGCTTTATAAATCTGGACATTTCCATCCACGTCAATCTTCTTCTTGAAGATCCATTTGCACTCGATGGCTTTTACACCAGCGGGTAAGTCAACCAACGAAAAGACTTGGTTGACCGACATGGAGTCCATTTCGGAATCAGTGGCCTTGCGCCACCTAGAGGAATCTGGGCCCATCATGGCTTGATTGAAGTTCGATGGTTCATCACCATCAATGATCAAAAGATCATGACAGTCAGTCACGAGGAATCCCTGATATCTCTCGGGTTCGTGACGGATCCTCCCGGATCTTCGAACTTCAGGTACTACAGGTTCAGGCTCTACAATTTCTTGTAGATCCTCCTGCTGCTCTTCCTCATTAGGTTGAGCAGTATCCTGTTCATCTTGAATTTCTTCAAGCAGTACCTTACTCCCACTGTCTTTCTTAGAGAGAAACTCTCTCTCAAGAAAGTTACAATCCCGGGCAACAAAGATCTTGTTCTCGGAACGTAGATAGAAGTAATAAGCCTTGGTTTCCCGTGGATAACCAATGAAGTAGCATTTATCAGATTTTGGTGTAAGCTTATCTGAGATTAATCTCTTAACATAGGCTTCACAACCCCAAATTCTTAGATAAGACAGCACTGGAGCTTCTCCAGTCCATAATTCATATGGTGTCTTTGCTACTGCTTTTGATGGCGCTCTATTTAGAGTGAACACTGCTGTTAGCAGAGCATATCCCCAAAGGGATATTGGAAGGTCCGTGTGACTCATCATAGATCGAACCATATCCAATAAGGTCCGATTTCTCCTCTCAGACACACCATTCCATTGAGGTGTTCCAGGAGGAGTGAGTTGGGATACGATCCCACACTCTCTCAGATGATCACTGAATTCTTGGCTTAAGTATTCTCCTCCTCGGTCGGACCGAAGAGCCTTAATGCTTTTGCCAAGTTGGTTCTGTACTTCATTTTGGAATTCTCTGAACTTCTCAAAAGATTCAGACTTATGTTTCATCAAATAAACATATCCATACCTACTGAAATCATCAGTGAAGGTAATGAAGTACCGATAGTTTCCTCTTGCATTAGTGGACATTGGGCCACACACATCAGTGTGTATCAGGCCCAATAAGTCACTGGCCCTCTCGTTAGGTTTATTAAAGGGGGCCCGTGTCATTTTGCCCATCATGCAGGATTCGCATTTCTCACATGACTCAAAGTCAAATGAGCCAAGAAGTCCATTCGAATGGAGCCTCTTGATGCGTTTCTCGCTGATGTGCCCTAAACGACAATGCCATAGAAACGTTCGGTTTTCCTCATTAGGTTTAAACCGTTTTGTATTAATGTTATAAATTGGCGCGAATTGATCGAGTATGTAAAGCCCATTCGTAAGAGGGGCAGAACCATAGAACAAATTGTTGCGATTGAAGGAACATAATTTATTCTTAACTGAAAAATCATAACCTTCCAAATCCAACAAAGAAATTGAAATAATATTTCTGCTTATAGCAGGTACAAAATAACAATTATTAAGTTCTAAAATCAATCCCGAAGGTAAAGACAACAAGTAAGTTCCTACAGCTAGTGCTGAAACTTTCGCTCCATTCCCAACTCGTAGTTCCACTTGTCCTTGCTTCAGCCTTCTACTGTTGCTGAGTGCCTGCATATTAGTACAAATATGAGCCCCACAACCAGTATCCATGACCCATGAGGTATTATCAGAAGTAGTTGTATTAACTTCTATAACAAAAATACCTGATGAAGAAGTCTCGAAAGTCTTCTTCTTTAATTCCTTTAGACCTTCCTGGAATTTCTTGCAATCTCTTCTCCAATGCCCCAGTTCTTTGCAGAACCTGCACATGTCAGTTGGCCCAGCTTTGGACTTGGGCTTGGGCTTTGGCGTGTCCTTGTCCGCGACTTGGACACCCTTGGCCTTTCCCTTATCCTTAGCAGAAGACTTCTTAAACCCCTTGCCCTTTTGTACCATAAGTACATTGGGGTCCTTGGCGGTTTTCTTCAAGTTGGGCTCTGCAGTCTTGAGCATTCCGTGAAGCTCAGGCAGTGTCTTACTCAAGCCATGCATGTTAAAGTTCAGAATGAACTGATCATAGCTTGCAGGTAAAGACTGCAGAATGATGTCGCAGGCAAGTTCCTGGCTGATTGGGCAGTCGAGTTTGTGAAGATGATCGAGATAACCCATCATCTTCAACACATGAGGACTCACTGCCGCATTCGCAGCCAACTTACAGTCCAAGAGGTTCTTAACTGTCTGGAACCTCTCGGTCCTAGCCTGCTCCTGAAAAAGCGATTTCAGGCTTGCCATGATCTCGATTGGAGACAACACACTTTCGAACTGCTTTTGCAGCTCTGGAGTCATTGTCACCAACATCAGGCAATAAACATCATTTTCATCTGACGAATGCTTTTCCCAAGCATTGTGCAGAGTCCTGGCAGCATTGGCAAGAGGCCTCTCGGGGAGGGGATCTCGAAGGACATAATCCTTCTTCTCCTGCTTGAGGACCAGCCTCAAGTTCCTTGACCATGTCAGGAAGTTCGTTCCAGTCAGCTTCTCCTTCTCGAGAACAGACCGGATCGAGAATGTGTTTTGAGTGCTTGTAGTAGTCATATCTGAAATATATAAATAAAAAGGTTATTAGTTATATGTTCAAAATGATTAATCTCGCATTAAAGTATAATATGATTAATCATGCATTATATTCAATAACATAAGTTACCCTCAATAGAATATAATGATTCCAAGATCCACATATAACTAAGATCAAAGTGGGCCACTGGCCGTCACCCAACCTTAGCTTATATCGGTAAGCCCTATATCGGCTAATTATATCCGTGATATAACTCTTGGTTGTGAATCTGGGCCCGAGGCCCAATCCACTCTGATGTCTCAAGGCCCGGGACTCCCGATGGCCTAGTCAAGAAAACCGGACTATACAGTCATGTAATCATTAATGTCTGGGACTCCCAATGACATTTATGAATCACAAACCGTCTTACCCACGCAAAAGCAGACATCCTCATACTGTAAGGCCATGAATGCAATTGAATGGGCTTTGACAGCTGACATAGCCTGGACAAGACATCCAACGCTTGATATTGTTTGAGGTTCGTAGGTTTATTAAAATCATTCCCAAAATAGAAGATTACTATTTCGGGAAACTTTCTATTTATGGAAACCTACTATTTTTAGAAACTTTCTAAAATTGGAAACTTTCTAAAACCGGAAACTTTCTAACTTTAGAAACTTCTTTAAAATCCAAAACCCGCAAATTCAGAAAATTCTATTTTAAGAAACTTTCTAATTATAAAATTTCGGAAACTTTAATTTAAAACCGACTTTATAATTTTATAAAATAGATTTTAAATTGATCTGAAGAAAGACTCAATTAACTGGCCCAATTGTTTTAACTTCTTGGCCCGAGGCCCAAGAATTGGTCCATGTCCAAGACATGACCCAATTGTCCAATTAATTGACATAACCGGTCTGGTTCATTAAAACTGGTCTAACCAAGTTTTAATTACTACGATGACCACAATTGTCAACCGGTTATTTACTAAACCGGAATTTCTCAATTTATTTGGTCCAACCAAATCAAATTAGAAATTCCTGGTTTAGGCACTAAATCCAATATTTCTTTCGACATTGGATTTCTTATTCCGGTTTAACCAGATTTAATAAAATTATTAAATCTGTTTATTAAACCGAAACGTTGATTTTAATCAAGTTTTAAACCGAACCATTAACCGAACCGAACCGATTGAACCGTGAAACCCTAGCTTTCGGATCAAGCAATGATCGTCCAGCCGCAAGCCGTCAACGATCTGAGATCGAGACGATGCGCAGGACAGCTCGGGACGTTCGGGTGGGACGGTCGGGACGGTATTCGGCCTCGATCACGCGGGACAGCCGGGACGAGCAAGCCGCGATCGTCCATGCCAAGCTACACGATCGGGATGCTCGGGTCGATCACTTCCAACGATCGCCAAGCGATCGGGATCGATCCATCCGGCCGGCCAACATCTCGGCCATTCGATCCAACCGGCCAAGCCGATCGGATTTCACTCGGCCGATCACAAACCTGAGTCATATAGCTCAGTTTGCGATCTGTTCTTGTGTGTTTAGAGTTCAATTCTGATTCTTGACTGTTTTATCTTATCAGTAATTGATTCAAAAACAATTCTAAGCAGATTAAACAACCTAAACAATGAATCTAAAACAAGAAACCTAAGAACCAATGGCTCTGATACCACTGTTGGAAGTTTCGGTTGATCCTGATTCAATTCTCATATTGATATCAACCTAAACATGCATTAGATCTAGGTGTTCTTATTTAGAAACATTAGATCTCACCTTTTACCTGTTTGTTTGCAGCGGAATTGAGAACAGGTCAATGATCAGGGAGATACACCGAGAGATGGATCCTCCAAAGGCTCACACACGCAATCACAGGAAACTGGCTGCTAGACCACGAGGAAGAGAGGCGCAGAGAGAGGAGAAAAACGGCGCTGGGTGTTAGGGTTGGAAGGAAAAACAGACTCAAGTTTTATTCATAAAACTTGTCTAATTCCTTTTGGGCTTTATGGGCCCAAATACCAATCTGATTAAATTCCATTTAATCAGACCCATTAATTCTTCTCTCTTAGTACGACAAATGCCTAGCACTTTTGTCGTACTTCTGCTAAGCCGTTCCAACATTATTTCCTGCTAGCTTAAGCGTGTGACCCATATGGGATCATACAATAAAGGCAATAAGTCCAAGACTTATAGATCATGAGCGGACTCTAGCAAGCCATCATGACCCCCAGTATTGTATGACTTATGTCTGATCACTGACATACTCTTACGTTATAGAGACAGTACAGAGATTGCTGGACACAATTCCAACACAAACACCTTAAGTTTTGTGTAGTTTGGTTTATTCCCAAACAGGCGTTGGTATGGGGTGGAGAGAGACAGAGTTGGCGTGGGCAATCTGTTGATTAGATAAACAGCAGCTGCTAGTGCATAGGTCCAATATATGTTAGGAATTGAGGCATGGGATAGAAGAGATAAACCTGTCTCTACGATGTGTGTATGACGTCTTTCGGAAAAGCCATTATGTTGAGGGGTGTGTGGAGGTGTAGTTAAGTGTGAGACTCCATGGGAGGACATAAATTCTTTGAGAGCAATGTACTCTCCGCCATTGTCCGTGTAAAAGGAGATAAGTTTGGACTGGAATCTCGTCTCTACTAGTGATTTCCAACGGATGAAGGTTTCTTTTACATCTGATTTGCGCCGTAGCGGGTAGAGCCAGATGTAATGTGTATAATGATCCACGAAAATCACGTAGTACTTGTAGCCATCAATTGAGTGGATTGGTGAGCTCCAGACATCTGAGTAAACAAGTTCAAGAGGTTTTGTAGAAGACAGGGATGAAGAAATGGCAAAGGGATTTTTATGGCTTTTGTTTATTGAGCAATCGTTGCAATGAAAGTTTGATAGATTTTTGGAATCAGAAAGCAATAAGGGAGAAACAACAGATTTTAAAATAGGAATTGAAGGGTGTCCTAATCTTGAGTGCCAGATTGATATAGGACTTTTAATTGAAGCAGAAAAAGCTGTGAATTGATCTCGGCGTGGCCACTCGTAGCCTCCGTCTTTACTTGGTCCGGTCACCATTGGCGCCCCCGTGTTGAGATCCTTCACCTGAAATGTGTGGGGAAAGAATTCCACAGAAACGTTGTTGTCAGTACACAGACGATTGACTGAAACAAGATTTCGAGCTATGTTTGGAACATGAAGAACATTGTTCAATGCAAAGTTATGAGTGGGAGATTTAAGTGATGATGAACCCGTATTGGTGATCTCGAGGCCCATCCCATTACCAATCTGAACTTCTTCGCCGCCAGTGTAGGCAGAGTGAAGCGAGAGATTCGCCAGATCGGAGGTAAGGTGGTGAGATGCACCGGAATCCATCAGCCAGGAGGTGTTGTCGGGTTGATACATTCCAGCTTGATACGCCTGTGGTGCCGTCGGAGGGACTGTTGTCTGTGCGACTATGCGGAACATGGGACATCGTTTGACTCCATGCCCTTGCGTACCACACGACTGACAGCGTCCAAGGTATGGACGAGCTTGGCGATTGTCACCTCCGGCTGGTTTTGAGAAGGTCTGACCTCCAGTGTTGTTCGATCTGTTGTTGCGCCAGTTCTTTGTTCGTTGCTGGACATGATTTGCTGTGATTGGAATCTGTGGAGCATTATTGGTCGCAGCAGTAATGGCCAGTTCACGATTGATTAATTTCTCGTGAAGCTCGGCGAAGGATATCGGATTGTCACGGCCGTGAATCGCGTCGACCACAGATCTGTAGTCGTCTGTGAGGCCTTCAAGAACAATATCCGTCAGGTCTTCGTGTTCCATGGGACTGCCGAGTAATGCTAAGGCATCGGATTTGGCTTTGATGAGTTGCATATACTCATCAATGCTTTTTGTGCCTTTCACACTTTGCCTCAGTTGTCCTTTGAGTTGTTTGATGTGGCCACGCGTTGGGTTGGCGTAGGTTGATGCAAGAGTCGTCCATGCTTGGAGAGACGAGGTTGCTGTTGCAATCAGCGGTTGGTGTGCTAGTTCCACAGATCCGATGATGGAGCTGTAGAGCAGGTTGTCCTGTCGATGCCATAGAGCATACTCAGGGTTTGGTTCTTCCCTTCCGGCATTAGTGATTGTCTTCGGTGGGAGTTGGGTGTTTGGATCTATGAATTTGAGTAAATCATAGCCACGGAGGAGTGATTTTACTTGAACACTCCAGGTCAAGTAGTTGGTGGATGATAGCTTCGTGACGTTAACCATGTTAACGGATACAAGGGTTGCGCCGGTATGAACAGCTTCGGCAGCAGCAATGGGGTTTGTGGGATTCATGGCGTTTGTTGGAGAAGAAGAAGAAAAAGGAAAGAAAATATTTGAGGTCCTTAAGGAAGGAGCTCTGATACCATGTAGAGTTATTAGAATGTATTGTATTGATTATGACTTGAACATACAGTTGCATATATAGTACTCTAAGGATGATTCTAGAGCTATACAGTTAATGAGATAATATACAGATTTCAGTATAAGGTAAGAGTATATCTTGTGATATCTCTATAAATGGTACTTCCGATCCCGTCTTTAGTCAAGAACTTGGTCGCCAAGTTGTTTAGTGGAACACTCTTTAATCATCACCTACAACTAGGGGTTTCTTTTCTTATTTTGACACAAACCAAACGATCAGAATAAATGCGTGTGGGCTTTTGCTATTATTAAAACAAAAAGCCCAAGCTCACAAGTATTGATTCAAAAGAAAAGATCAACGTTATTTACATAGAGAGAGAGAGAGAGAGAGAGAGAGAGAGAGAGAGAGACTATAAAAGATAGCTAAGTTATCTAGACTGCATTACATCCCAAACGAGGAGAGTCGATTCTTCACCACATGATCAACGTGACGAACCAGAAAATAGAATATCAAATCCAAAACATAACTCAAAATATTGAATTACCATGCATAATTATGAAGAAGTCTACGTTAGCTTAATCGTTACATTAACTTCAAGGCATATATATTGATGGTAATCGACTTCTTCTAGCTTTTCTATGAAAAAAAAATCGCATTTCAAGGAATGAAAGACTTTATGAAAGTATAATATAGAAAATTTCAACAAAATCTCAACCGGAAACATAGGCAAAATCATAAGTAACTCAAAACATTAAACTGCATAACAAAACCGTAGCTAAAACAGTATACTTGTTCAGAGGAATGTCGATCACATCAGCATTTCTTCTACTTCTTCTATTTTGTTCCTTTTCTCCATCTCTATCAATTTTCTTCGACTTTTCTCCATCTCCATCACTATATATTTTTTCTTTCCTTTTTTGTAAAAATATGTATTTTGTCTTTCTTTACATTGTACATGTTAACAAAATGGAAAACTTAACGACCAATATCTAAAGTATATAGCTAATTATACTTTATATGCTACCATTGATATGGAAACAATTTATTTATATATTTTATGCATATATGAGTTTTTTCTTAACATTTTTAGGGCAAGTCTACATTTTCTTAACATACAATTTAACAAAAACAAACAAACAAAAATGTCATAATCATACATATATGTATTGTATTTCAGTATACCTTTAGTAATTTGTAGGGTCACACACATAGTTAAATGTTTTACGTAAGAACAAAATAAATAATTTATACCCTACCAGGTCTTATAAAAAGAAGTCCAGTACATTATTCATAGATTTTCTCTAAAAGTAACCAAATAAACAGAGATCGGTGTGCAACGAATCAAAATGAAATTGGAACAAAACGACAAAAAACCTTTTCAAAGGGACAAAGGTTCCAAATAATAAATTGATTAAGCGACTTGATGCATGATTTTTTCATGATAATAGGAAAATCATAATCAATATTTAGGACTAGCTGCAGCAGCGTTGTGACCGGTGAAGTAGAAAGGTCCAACGCTAAATAGCTTCAAGTTCTTGTCGGAGTAGAAACGGAATCCATACATCGACAACAGAACTCCGGTTATACCCTTGTTCACATTGGTCGGGTTGTTACAAGTCTCGATCGGAGATGTGTAGAGTTTGACTCGGCAGTGAGATAAGTCCTTGATGTCAGTCAACGATACGTGGAAGTATCCCTTAGAGTCAGTTGGATCACTGTAGACCACAACCTCTTTGTTGCTCTTTCCATATGATCTTGGCTCGGAGCACACAATCTTTGCCTTTGCTCCTACATGAATTCAATTAACCGAAAATTGTACAGTTAAGTTCCATTAATAGTGTTGTCAACGGTGGAATATTTTATATTTTGTAAAAGATAAAAGAATTTTTTAGAACCTTGAATTGGGTAGGTTTCGTAACCGTGTTTGCAAAGGATGATACCATCAACGGCTTTAAAAATCTTGGGGACGTATGGCTTAGTGGGTGGAGCGTATGTTAGTTTTGGTACATATGGAGTTGGAGACTTCTTGTAGACCGGTGGAGAATAGGTTGGTTTGTAAGCTGGAGGAGTGTAAACTGGAGGTGGCAAAGTTGGCTTGTAAACTGGTGGAGTGTAGACCGGAGGAGGGATAGTTGGTTTAGTGTAAACCGGAGGGGAGTGTGTAGGCTTGTAAACCGGTGGAGTGTAAACCGGAGGAGGGATAGTTGGTTTTGTATAAACCGGAGGAGAAAGAGTCGGCTTGTAAACCGGAGATGGAATAGTTAGTTTAGTGTAGACCGAAGGGGAGAGAGTAGGCTTGTAAACCGGGGGTGAGAGGGTTGGCTTGTAAACGGGTGGTGTGTAAACCGGAGGTGGCAGGGTTGGTTTGTAGGCGGGTGGAGTGTAAACCGGAGCAGACTTGTGAACTGGTGGAGTGTAAACCGGAGGTGGTAGAGTTGGCTTGTGAACCGGTGCTGGTGATTGGTAAACCGGAGGAGACGAGGGAGTGTAGTAATCAGCGGTGGCTACGGCAACCAAGGAGAGGAGGAGACAAAAGGCCAAGGAGGCGCGTGTGATCGCCATTGCAAATCTCGTGGCTTATTATTCGCCTTATAAACTTTTGTTCCTTTCAAATGGGATGATAAAAAGAATTCATCAAATAGGTATTTATAAGAAAATGTTTTTGATTATTGAAAACATTTAATAAAATCTCTTAATGGTGGCTTATTGATAATCATGTTTTGAGATTTGTATTAGTTTGGTGCACGATCAAAAATACATGTTCGCCATTTTTATACAATTCATGTACACACGTTGCCGACCAAAAGGATCAGAAAACTGAAAATGACTTTAATTGTCGGAAAAAAAAAACTAATATGGTTAGAGAGCTAATCATTAGTATTTTGATGACATTTAGACCAAAACGATTACAAATCTCCCAATGTTCGTATCATCAAATCATGCCAAAAAAAAACAAAACCAATTCATCGTTTTTCTAGAATTATTAATTCATCGTTTAATTTAAAATGCAGGAAATGTTAATAAATTACAATATTCATCGGTACCAAGAAAAGAAACACAAAGACCAAAACTAATTTGATATTTGATAAGACAGTGAATAAACTTTGGAAATATCAAACACATTTTGAGTGTGGTAGGTTTGTAGAAAAATCAACAAAATCTCATTTTATGAATACTTCAACACAGAAGAGTTCATCAAAACAAAATCACAATAACAAAAATAAATACAACAAAGTAGGTACATCAGGTCATCACATCCTTTCTCCTCCTCATTTACCAATCATCAGGAATCGGTTTCTATCTCTCCCTCCTTTCAGAACAATCGTGTGGATGTCGATGCGGTTTCAGCGGAGGGGTCAAGACAGAGATCTCACAGGCAACTCAGAAACCCTATGTCTTACTTCATCTTGTTTTCCTCTTCTGAGCTTTGATTTTTACTTTGGCTTTAAACCCTATGTCTGTTTTCCTCTTCTGAGCTTTGATTTTTACTTTGTTTAAGCTTCTTGTTGATCCGAAATTCTCTAACTAATACTTATGAAGCTTTAGTTTTAATCAACTCTGTGATCCAAAAAGGGTTTAAATCAACTCTTGTTAAGTTGAGACTTGAGAGTTTATTACCTGTTTCAAACTTTTGATTAAACAGGAGTTTGTTTCTATTTGATCAGGAATTTTTGTCTACGGGTCTCCGGTTTAAAAGATTTATGAAGTTATTATGGAGGCACGTATTAGAGATATTGATTGGAGGACAAGCATAAATGAAAAAGGAATCTTGAAGATATTTGGAAGATTTAATGGGATTGAGAAATATTAGTTTGAGAAAGTTAAATCAAAAACATTTGAGTAATACTTGGGTTCACCCCTAGAGGTGAACCTTTTTGTTCACCTCCACTTTTTTTAACCAATCAAATAATTCCACATCATCTAATATTAAAAATAACTAAAATTTTAAAAATGTTTTAAGAATAAAAAAATAAAAAACGAAAATAAAAAAAGAAAATATATTATTTCGGATAAAACTTCAAAATAATTTTTTTTTATAAAAAATACTAAAACCTAAATCTTAATCACTAAACCCTAAATTCTAAACCCTAAACCCTAAACGATAATATGAACCTAAAATATTAAAATTAAAACTAAATCCTAATCCCTAAACCCAATATGTAAATCTTAAAAAATAAAAAACTAAACCCTAATCCCTAAACCCTAAACCCTAATCCAAAGAGCTTAAACCCTAATCCATAAACCCTAAACCCAAAGAGCTTAAACCCTATACCATAAACCCTAATCCCTAAACCCAACATGTAAATTTTAAAAAATAAAAAACTAAACCCTAATCCCTAAACCCTAAACCCTAATCCAAAGAGCTTAAACCCTAAACCCAAAAAACTTAAACCCTATACTATAAACCCTAATCCCTAAACCTTAAACCTCAAAGGTTTACATTCAAAGGGTCCTTAAAATATTTGAATGTCTTTAATTTCTTAATTTTAATTTTATAATTTTATTTAAAAATAATATTACATGGCATATTTTTATTGGTTAAAAAAGAGGAGGTGAACAAATGGGTTCACCTCTAGAGGTGAACCTAAGTATTTTCCAAAACATTTTCACATCAGCAAACTGATAACTTGACATCCACTAATGCATGTGTAATTTAATTTAATCATATACTAGACTTTAGACTTTGATCCGCTCTAAAAAAATGCAGATTTATATATCTTTAATATATATATATATATATTAAATTTATGAGTTTATAAATTAAATTTGTTAACTATTCAGTTCAATTTATATTAAATGAAAATATGATAATAGGGTGTTAAATTAAGAAGAAATTTAATACGTTTTCTTTTGTTTTGATATTGTTTTATTATATTTTTAGTAGTTGTGGTAATTGTTATTTTTTTGTAATCATTAGTTATGTAAAAACGTATGTATATTTATTTACAATTTATATTTAAGTTAATTCTAACTTGGTTCGACTCGTGGTTTCACTATTAAAAGTTGTTAAAATTAATAATCTTTATATATAATGCAATCTTAAAAGCATATATATTTATTTTATATATCAAAATGTAACTAAAATATAATAATCCGTTCATTTAACATTTTTGGATTGGTTTAGTTCATTTTAATGTTTCATATATAGTATGACTCATATATTAAAAGATATAACTAAAAATTATTATGAATATATTTTGGAGTAAAATCATTACTTAACGAATATTTAGTATGACCCATATGTAGTGTAAATTTAACAATCCAAAATTACTTTTAGTAATACAAAAAAATATCAAATAATTAAATACAATAACACAAACTGTAATATAACACATAATTAAATGTTAGTTTTTAAAAAGATCACATGTTTTAATAGTATAAATGCTTTTAATTGTATGAAATAAAATTCATTTTGGTTCATATTATTTGCTTTAATATGATAACCAAATTTAATTCACATAATATACACACAGTTAATTAGATATATATGAAACACACTAGTAATAATTGTTTTGGTAATTGTTACGTTTGAAGCTTGAACGAGATTGCAGGTATCTTAAAACATTGAAGACGCTATCAGTTGAATGAGAGAAAAGGTTCTTGACTTTGTGGTGTAGCGGAAGTTTATAAATCCAATCGTCGTTGATTCAAAGAATGCCGAGAAAGGATCGTACTTTCGAACAAAGCTGAATTGCAGTGATCGCAAGGAATGTAAATGCTTTAGAAGCTTTGATAAAATTCAACGTGAAGGAATGAATAATGTTTTACATCCTCTACTTATTCAAAATCAAATGAAACTAGAAAATAGGAACTAACATCACGTTCCACCAAATAAGGAAAACAAGTAAAAGACGTTGCTTAAGATGCGCTGCATCAGGTCTCCGGAGGTAAGAGGAGATTCGCCTCTGAATCTGAATTGTCGTTGTCTCCTGCATACGGAATCAGGTGTTTAACATTGAACACATTTGCAGTCTTGACATGTGATGGCAACTCCACCCGATAAGCATTAGGATTGATCCTTGCTAGTACCTTTACCGGACCAATCTTCCTGGAACGCAGTTTGTTAAACTCATGCGCCGTCATTCTGTCTTTAGTCATAACCACCCATACTAAGTCGCCTTCATCGAACACTAGCTCTCGCATGTGTTTATCAATGGCCTTTTTGTATCCAGCTGCAGCTTTCTCTAAATTTGTAATTGCCTGCGTATGGACCTCCTGAACCGCAGTAACAAAATCAACAGCAGTACCGTGCATTCTTGTCTTGTCCGGTAGCGTAGAGAGATCCAGTGGGCCACGTGGAATCAGACCATAAACAACTTGGAAAGGACAAAAACCCAGGCTCCTGTTGTTTGCGTGGTTATGTGCAAACTCTGCTTGAGGTAGTTTTGTTTCCCAAGACCTGATATTCTCACCTACCAGGCTCCTTAGCATGTTCCCAAGCGAGCGATTGGTCACCTCCGTCTGACCGTCGGTTTGCGGATGGTACGCAGTACTCATATCCAAGCTCGTACCCATTAGTTTCCATAGTGACCGCCAGAAGTGACTAAGAAACCGTGTATCGCGATCGGACACAATCGACGTAGGGAGTCCGTGAAGTCGGTAAATATCTCTGAAAAACAGCTGAGCTACTGCCACTGCGTCAGTCGTCTTCTTACAGGCGATGAAATGCGCCATCTTAGAAAATCTGTCCACTACGACAAAGATCGAATCATTCCCTTTTTGAGTTCTTGGCAATCCCAAGACAAAGTCCATACTGACATCTGTCCACGGCTGTGTCGGGATGGGAAGAGGTAAATACAACCCAGCGTTCGTTGCTCGGCCCTTTGCTAAGTGACATGATCGACAACGTTCTACGTACCTCTCAACGTCCCTGCGTATTGAAGGCCAGAAGTATGTCTGAGAAACCAGTTGGAGCGTCCGATCCCTGCCCACATGACCTTCTCCATGTAGCTCTTCAATAATACGCTGCCTTAAACTGCATTCTGGAACACAAATCTTGTTCCCTTTGAACAGGAAGTCGTCCTGCAACACATACTCCGATCGCAAACCGCACTTGACATCTCGATAAATAGACGCGAAGAAGGGGTCTGACTCATACAAGTCCGAAAACGCAGCAAACCCCGGGACAGAAGTATGTAGAGTCGTGACCAGTGAGTGCCTTCTGCTGAGTGCGTCTGCAACTTTGTTCAGCTTCCCCGCCTGATGCTTGATACAAAAAGTGAATTGTTGCAGAAATGCAATCCACGTTGCGTGTCTCGCGGAGACCTTAACCTGGCTGTCCAAATGCTTTAAAGCATCGTGGTCTGTATACAATACAAATTCACGGTGGAAAAGGTAATGCCTCCAATGTTTGATGGCCTGAATGATTGCATAGAATTCCATATCATAGGTGCTGTATCTGCTCCTTGCACCTGCCAATTTCTCACTATAAAAAGCCACTGGTTTTGTCTGTTGACTGAGAACTGCTCCAATACCAAGCTTTGAGGCGTCGCAATGTAGCTCGAAAGGCAACGAAAAGTCTGGTAAGACTAAGATTGGTGCCGTCGTGAGCTTGTGTTTGATAGCAGCGAATGCTTCTGCAGCTTGCGGAGTCCAATTAAATGTCCCTTCTTTCATACAATCAGTTATGGGAGACATGATTGTACTGAAATGTGGAACAAACCTTCTGTAAAATGAGGCAAGACCATGAAAGCTTCGTGCTTCAGTGATCGTTGTAGGTACTGGCCAGGAACGTATCGATTCGACCTTGCTCATGTCCATGGACAACCCTGTGGAAGAGACAACATATCCCAAGAACAGGACGCGATCAACACCAAACTCGCACTTCTGCCTGGCAACATACAACTTCTCTGTCCGTAAAACCATCAAAACTTGTCGCAAGTGGTCAGCGTGTACATTCAAGTCAGAGCTGAAAACAAGTATGTCGTCGAAGTATACCACGACAAAGCGTCCGATGTAGGGTCTCAACGCCTGATTCATAACTCTCATGAAGGTACTCGGAGCGTTTGACAACCCAAACGGCATAACCAGCCACTCAAAAAGTCCCTCCCGCGTTTTGAAGGCAGTCTTCCACTCATCGCCAGGACGGATACGGATTTGATGATATCCACTTTTCAAATCCAATTTCGAGAAGACCGATGCTTTTCCCACCTGGTCCAAAAGATCATCGAGTCTAGGGATTGGAAAACGATATCTTACAGTGATCTTGTTGATGGCTCTGCTGTCCACGCACATACGCCAAGAGCCATCTTTCTTCGGGATTAGAAGCGCCGGAACTGCACAAGGACTTAAGCTCTCTCGAATATGACCTCGCGTGATCAGCTCCTCTACCTGTCTACGTAACTCCTCGTGCTCTTGAGGGCTCATACGGTAGTGTGGTCTATTCGGTAGCGCTGCGCCTGGTACAAGATCTATTTGGTGTTGGATATCGCGTAGTGGAGGCAATCCAGTCGGCAAAGCTGCTGGAAACACATCCGTAAATTCCTCCAGAAGCTTACTGATCAGTGGCGATAATGGAGTTTGATTCTTTTCTCCCTCATGTCCACTAGGTACCAACATCCAGGCTTGACCTGTTTCCTTAAGCTCATGCTCAAACTCCGAGCGAGAACACAACAGTAACGGTGACTGGCCAGTCGTAGGTAACCGATCAACTTGTGGTCTTGGTGCTGTCGGAAAGAACACTAATCTCCTGTTTTCGAAGACGAAGCTGTGTGTATTCCTTCTTCCATCATGTAACACACTCCTGTCATATTGTCATGGCCGTCCTAACAAAATATGACAAACATCCATAGGAGCAATATCACAATAAAACTTGTCTTTGTAGAATGCACCCACAGACAGGGAAACCAAACAACGATGAGTGATCTTGATCTCATTCCCACTTTTTAACCATGTGAGCTTATACGGCGTTGGATGCGTCTCTCGCGTCAAACCCAATTTGGTAAACGCTTCCTCAGAGATCACGTTCCGTGAGCTGCCAGAATCAATCACAAAGCGGCATATCTTGCCTTTGACAGTACATGTGGACTGAAAGATATGTGATCTTAACCATGGTTCTTCGATTGATACAGGTGATAGACCCACAATACGCAGCATGAGCATTTGACCCTCATCACCGTAAGCATGATCTTCTTGTAAGTCCCTGCTCTGATCATTATGATCGTCTTCAAACAACTCGTTATCGTCCCATTTGACATCGTCCGCCAGTAGACCGCGTCAAGTTTGGTGTGGGCATGCCGTCTGACGGTGGCCTGGTTCGCCGCATGAGTAGCATCGCAGAACATTGGGCCTGGTCGAGCGACGCAGGTTCTGGTCATCACCTTCCTTACCAGACTGTGGTTTGCCCGGGACTGTGAGATCAACCACATCCTTCCCAGTTGCTGTCCCCGACACGTTATCAGCACTCGTTACAGTCTGATATTTACCCCTGCCAACACCTGAATTCCAGCCCGAGGCATTGTTGCGAAACTGTTGTTCAAAGGCAACAGCGTGTCTGTGTGCTTCCGCAACCGTAGCCGGATCAAACTGCGATAATGCCGATTGAAGTTGAGGTCTCAATCCCCCTATGAAACGCGAAACAAGCTGCATCTCACTGTCGAAAATCTCATTGCGAGTGAGTAACAATGAGAACTCCTCAGCGTAGTCATCGACCGACCTTGTTCCTTGCCGCAAATTTTGAAGCCGATTGAACATCGTTCGATCAAAGTTGTATGGTAGGAAGCTGCTACGAAGCAAACGCTGCAACTTTTCCCATGATCGAATCTTTTCCTTCCCTGCCCGAGCACGAGTGGCCTTCACTTGCAGCCACCATGCGGCTGCTTTGCCTCTGAACTTAGTCGCGACCAAAGCGACTCTCCTGTCGTCGGGAACCTGTTTGAAATCCATGGTTTCCTCGACCGCAACAAGCCAGTCAAGGAGCTCTTCACCTCTTACTCCTCCGTGAAATTCAGGTAACTCTACCTTGATGCCTGATTCCCACCTGCGGTCATCCCGCTCGCGATTCGCACCCCTCTCACCACGGCGTGATCTGTCGTCGGCAAAAGGGTTCTCTTCTTCCTCCGATTCCGACTCAGAACTCCGGTTTGATTGCTGCGAACGTGGCGTACGCCGCCCCAACACCTCAGCCAGCTCCATGATTGAGTCATGGATCGTGGTTTGAATGTTCTCCTGCATCGCCAATAAGGTTTGTCGTAATTCCCTCCAATCATTAACTGGTTCCCGATCACGCTGATTCCGAGGAGGCATGATGCTGAACGTCAGAAAAAAAAATTTCAGGAATTCGGCTCTGATACCAAACTGGTGTAGCGGAAGTTTATAAATCCAATCGTCGTTGATTCAAAGAATGCCGAGAAAGGATCGTACCTTCGAACAAAGCTGAATTGCAGTGATCACAAGGAATGTAAATGCTTTAGAAGCTTTGATAAAATTCAATGTGAAGGAATGAATAATGTTTTACATCCTCTACTTATTCAAAATCAAATGAAACTAGAAAATAGGAACTAACATCACGTTCCACCAAATAAGGAAAACAAGTAAAAGACGTTGCTTAAGATGCGCTGCATCACTTTGTCTGTAGGGTTAGAGTTGAGTGAAATTGTGGATATCTTACACGACATTAGAAATTTGGTACACGGTGGATGCTAAAACTTATACTCAAAATTTAGAATGCTTTGCATAATGATTTGAGAAAGGTGAGCTAGATTCTAAAGTGAATCACAATCGTACTAAGGTTTAAAATGGTTAACATGGATTTGTATTGGTTGATCAAAAAGTTTACAAAGGACTCGAGCTATTGAACGATTACAAGTGCTAAGTAAAAGAAGAATGTATTGAGAATCAGATGATCTTCGGTGAGCGTGGAGTCGTCTTTCTTATAGTATCTCTCCCTTCAACTGTTTTTCCCCACTTTCGGAGTCAGCTCCAACGTCTCCTGTGATCTTCGGATCTTCTCTGACTCGATCTACTCCTCTTTAACTAATAGATCGTGCCTTGTTGATACGATTGATCATCGAGCTATACTATTGAGGCGGAGCTCGATGTATGGACCTGCAGTGTAGTGATTAGGCCCATCAAATATGTTTTATGCTTAGTCGTGATGCTTATAGATCTTGATAGCTGACCCAAAATGAAGTCTTAAAGCTTTAATCTACTTGAGTTCACTAGAGAAGAATTGGACTCAAACATACATCTCTTTACTCATTTATCTTTTTACCATATTTCTCGTTTAGAAAAGTGTGATGCCGATTCCTTTGCTAAACCGTCTTGTATGTCCCAATTAGGGATGTTAAAACGGGCGGGCCCGGCCCGTTTAGGCCCGGCCCGTTTAGGCCCGTACCCGTTTAGGCCCGAACCCGATTAAGCCCGTTTATATTTTGGACCCGTTTAGCCTGCCCGTTTAGACCCGTTAATTTAATACGTACCCGTTTAAGCCCGTTTAGGCCCGTTTAAAAATATATATTTTTATTATAAAAAACAAAAATACAAAGAAAAAATATTTTTTTATATTATAATTTGTATATTTATCAACATTCAACACCATATTAATGAAATATTGTTAGTTAAGTATTTTATCATTCTTATATAATTCATATGTCATAATAATTAATATTTTGTCCTCTTAAAAAAAGAAATTATTGTCAATTACTTTTATATTCTATTAGCATGGTTGATAATTTATTATATGATATTTAATTACTTTAACACTATTTTTTATACATTTAGAAATAAAAAGTTTTAATATATCATTTATATTTTTATTGAAGTTTTAAATTTTAGATTGAATATAAAATATAAAATAATAATTTTATTTTAATACTAAAACTTTAATATTTACTTTTAAAACTATTTTTTATATTTTTTGAATTTGTGAATATTTTTGGACATTTTTTTTGAATTTTCTATAATTAATAGTATTTTTTATGATTTATTATTTACTTATTAAAATATTTTTTTTAAAGTTAAACGGGTCTAAACGGGTACCCGTTTAAAAAATACAAAAACCCGATTAATAAACGGGCTTAAACGGGTAAGCCCGTTTAAATCCGTTTACACATGTGACTTAAACAGGTCTAAACGGGCTCATTTTTATACACGAGGCCCGTTTAAGCCCGTTTACAAAATGGTTGTTTTAACATCCCTAGTCCCAATCGTAGAGGATGAATTCGTTTAAGTTTAAATGAAAACTTTATTGACCATGAAAAAAAAAGACGCTACACGTTTCGAGCATTTGGGTAGGTAGCCTAGCCATGTGCATTTACTTTAATACCCTCCACTTTTGGCAATGTCAAACCACCAAAGTGGCGCGCATTAAATGTTTGGATCTAGAGTAGAGAGGCAATAAATCTCCTGTGCTTAAGACCACTACTTGTTATATGGATTTTTCCATTCAAAACGTGCCACGTGTGTCCGCAATTTTAATTTCCTTCTTAACCGCCTCGTAAAATTAAATTTGTTATCAGCTTTGAACCGGTTTTCAAAGACGATAAAACCAAACCGAGCACTCGAAACAAAGTCAAATTTAAGAATACGAGTACGATAAGGTTTTAACACAGTTACTACTAAACCGCTACCTGAAATTAAAATATATTGGCATGAATTGATTTGCTTTGGACCGGTTTTAAAACATTGTAAAAAACCTAAACCGACCACTCAAAAACATTGTAAATGTGATTGTCAAAACTTTCAAGCTTCAGCACTGATTTAAACAGCGGTTAGGGGCTGGACAGTAAGCTAAAATTATTTAGGTGGCTATATATATTTTTATATATGTTCTCTTGAATTGATTTAAACCAACGTCCGATTTTGAGTGATACGACAACGTTTAGGGGTGTGACAGTAAACAGTGACTGTTACAGTAACTCAGTGAACCAGAATTCACCTGAAGCTTTGAATCAGAACACAAAAGCAAACAAAAGGTCTATAAGATTCAATGAAAGAAACCTAAGAAATTCTCAATAACTGTGCTCCAATTCTCATATTCAAGAAATAAAATTAAGGCAAACAAAGTATTGAAAATAAAGTGGCAAATATATACATATCATTACTAAACCGGTTTAAAGAGTACAAAACAATTACCTTTCACAACATATCAAAACCAAACCGGCTTAATGAGAGTACAAAACATTTAACTCCGCAACAAGCTAATATATAATTCGTGTTTTCCGGCCACTTACTGAGATTTTTCCGGCGAAGAAATCTCCTTGTCCATTGGCCCAACATTTTTTTTCTTCCTCTCATACTTCTTAAGCAAAGGAGGATGCCGACTTTCCCACGTATCAGCTTCTTCTTCTTCTTCTTTTTCCTCATCTTTTTCCGGCGAAGAGGTCTTCTTCTCCTTATGTTGCCAACACCATTTGCTTCCTTTCGCAGTACTTCTTTTGCAACGTAAACGTTTCTTTGGTATGATGGCTACACATCGCCCACTCTTAGCTTCTTTTTCTTCTTCTTCTACGTCTTCTTCTTCTTGTACTTCTTGTTCTTCTTCTTCTTCTTCTTCATCTTTAGCAAATTTAGTAACAACCCGGATTTTGCATTTTGATGACCCTCTAGGTAGTCTTAGCAGACTCTTCTTGATCTTCTTCTCTATATCTCCATTGAATACCTTAATATGAATTTTCAAAAGCTCAAGATACGGCAACTTCTCCAACATCTGCTTTAAATGCCACATCTCACCGGTACATTCTCTGAATGCCATTATCTTTAAGACCTCAATACGACTCGTCAACAGGAACGAATATCCCAACAAGCATTCACAAAGAGGTTCAAAACAATAACGTTTTTTATTTCGATGCAAAGAATCCTAGACAAAAAAAAAAAATCAAGAATCAAGTTTAAATTTAGTGAGTGTAGTTTTTTTTTAGAGTCATTACATTACCTTAATGGTGAGAGTCTTAAGTTTTGGAGATTTCTGAAGCAGAACTCGCAAACCACTCCAGCAGCATTCTTCTTTATTCACAAGTGTTAACTGAGACAGGTTTTCAAACATTGGGACTGCTTCCCGGAATTCATGAATCAGCTGAAAATATAGTCAAATCAAACACAAGTTATCAATCAATCAATTGCAACCTATATGGTTTTGGTAACATATTAAAGAGAAAGAACACTTACCTCCATAGTTTTATCAGTAACACTCAGAATCTCAACATTTTTCAACCCGTTAAACAGATTTTTTGGATCAGATAGAGTACCTTCTTCCTTATAGACACCAAGCTCAGCTTCCACAAGAGAGTTGAAATTCACAACTGGATACTCTTTTCGAGCAAAATCTAAGTACTGTAAGTAGATAAGAGCCGGAGTATCAAAACTAAAGCTCTCAAATTCAAGTTCATCATAATATCCCCAATCTTCAAAGTCATTGTGAAGTCTGAGTCTTTTAATGGTAGGACTAGACACAGAGCGAGACCCTTTCCATTCTTTGAAGTCATATATAGCAAATTTCTCAAGAACAGGACACGCTGAGAGAAGCTTATCTAACTCATAGATCCGAACAGAATGAAGAATGAGACTCTTGAGAGCTGGAAGATAAGCTTTCTCAGGGATAAACTCAATAAGTAAATGACGCCCTAGGTTTAGTTTAACAACTGTGTTGCAAGTAAAAACTTCCAAAGGCAGTGGATATTGGTCTCTTTCTTCTTCTTCTTCATCTTCTTCATCTACAGTTACATCCAGTTCGAGATATACAACACCATGCTTAAGCACATTAGATAGACAAAGGTCGATATGAGAAGGCTCAATATTATCAAAATCCCATAATAGATTGAATTTCCTTATAAAGGAATCCACTGGTAGAGCAACTATTTCGTCAGTAAAATCTGTGAAACTCTCTTCATCCATGTAACTAGAACTAAGTTCAGGTACAATGGTGAAGAGATTCCTCCATCTCCTTGAAAGAACATTTGCGCACGCAGCATCCTTGGCGGAAAGAAAAGACCCGATGTGGTAGATGAGTTCGTCTGAGAGATTGCTGATTCGATCCATCACTTGCTCAAACCCTAGAGAATCCAAATTACACAATCACAAACTAGATTAATACTAACCAATTTCAACCAAGATCAGATTAATCCAAGCAGGAATCCAGGAATCTTCACGGGAAACTTGAAGCGAAAGACCAGAGTGACGAAATTTTACAGAAATGTTGGTGGATTTCGAAGAAGAATCCGATAAATTCATACCGCAACTGCTGAAACCTTACTGAAATTGAATCATCGACGGCGAATTTTGAGGAAGAAGAAGCGAAGAGTCGGAGAGAAATGCTTCCCGCGTCTAATCATAAAAACCCTAAACCCGCTCTTGTCTTGTCAAGTTATTGTTATTCTGTGCGCAAGACCGCACTGAGTTATATGGATCAATCAATTGTAAGCGTGCTACGTGCGTGTGCTCTGATTTCATTTTTCCCGCTACAGTCTTCTTGAGCCACGTAAACACGCAAACCAAAGTCAACTTTATAAATATGACGACGTTTTTTTTTTTAACATCTGAAATCTTTATTAAGCAATGTACGGTTCATACAAGAATATGAGACCGCTCTCTCTCTAACTTGGTGAGAGAAACTTCTCTCCAGTTAGTGATTCCTCCTCTCTTCTTCTCTGATTTCTATTTTTCAGAAGAGATGAGTTGATTAAGCTGTCTTTGTTTTGTTTTTGTTGACTCACCGGTTTTTTCGCCGGCTTATCCTTTTTGGTTTGTTCATATCGTCCGCTCTTTGCTCGGACTTTTTTGGGCTTGAATAAGGTCTCCGGTTCTTCCGGTGTTGCTCCCCTCTGAGCAGTTTCCCGATTATCTCGGGATTCTCTGATCACCTTTCCCTGGACTCCTTGCCGTCAACTCTTCCGTTTTTCTTCCTCCTCTCTCTCGATTCCTCCATTTGCCTGGATTAATTTCTTCGTCGCTATTGTCCGACAGGCTATGGACGTTTCAATGGCCGAATCATAGGTTTGGCCGGCGGTGGAGCCTCCTCGCGGTGGTTGTGATCGGCGAGAAGATGAAGCTGATTGTCTCTTGTGGCGGTTCGTGGTTGGTGGCGCTTTGACAGAAAGGCTCGATCTGCAGCTTGGCTCGACTCAGGAACAGAGATTTTGCGTCGCGACGATTTCCGGTGGCTCCTTCGGCGGAGCAGTTCAATCGGTGGTTGCATGGCGACGATGTCTTCCCGCTCGACACGTGTCCCCTACATGCTTATCCGATCCGGTGGCATTTGGGCCTGTTGGGCCTGCTTTTCTTTCTCTCTGTTGGACTTTTATGTACACGGGCCTGTTGTAAACTTTAGCCCTTTTGGGCTTTTTTAATGAATCTGATTGGCTAAAAATACAAGAATAGTTCAATAACAGGAATACAAACAGAAAAAACATGAAAATCAGAATAATGGTGATCCAGTTCAATGACGACGTTATATTAAAAATGTTATTCTTAAAAATGAATGTTTTAGAGTTTTTACACAAATTAAAAAATAATTAATATTTAGTTGTAAAAATATGTTTTTATTAAAATATTTTTTATAATTATTAACCAATAATAATTCAATATAGATTTTAGAAATCACATTTATAAATATTAATTAATAAAAATTACATATAAAATCTAAAACATCAATTTTTAAAAAACAACGTTTTTCTAAAACATCAAACATAATGAAATAGAAGAAGTATATTTTATCAAATTTGAGTTTTGATTGTATAATGTCAGCATTTTTTATTCCAAAAAAGTTTTACATCGTAGATGAAATATTTATAATTGTTGAAATAAATGTGCCATGTAATACAATATATTAAAAATGTAAATATTTCTAAACTTAAATATAAATATCTGTCAAATGCATGGTACAGATCATTATTAATTAGTTAGTATAGATTTGATGTGTGTTTACTCTATTGAATAGTTTAGATTCAAAAAAGAATCTCCTTACTCATAAGTAAGCTCTGCAACAAATGAAGTAAGTTGGTGCTTTGTAGGCATGGCCAAAACTATTAAATCATCCACATGCAATTGCGTCATTATATAAGTTTTCCACCATGCATTCTCTCCAAATAATAACAAAACATTCGTATAGATATATCATTAAACAAGCAGTTGAAGAAAAAGAAAAAACAGAAGTGATTTAGTTTTCCTTCTTTATATTTCTAGCATGATAATTTTTAAAAATTAAATGTAAAATTTATTCACCTTAAAAAAACGTTTTACAAAAAACATAAATCTTCTAGCATCATCATTGTTATAATGGTGATCGATAGCCTGTGGTTGTATTTGGTCATCATTATAGTGTCTTTACTTCTTGAATTCAAAGCGGTGATAGTGATTATTGTTGGAGCGGTGGTTATAACTGAAGTCTATGCAGCCATGATCTGGTTAAAGGTTTTGATCATGTTCCAATGCGATACTTTGATGTTTTTGTTTCCTTTTATTTTATTGTTTTATTGTTGTACATTTTTAGGTTTCTGAAAAATATTTATTGAAAATTATAGAATTTGACAAAGTAACAAACAAACCTAATATCAAAATGTTGAAGATTGGTCACGTATTAGCAGTCTTAAGTTAAGGAAGATCAACACATATCAAAGCTTTAGCAACGTTTACATTTTAAATATATAAGATATATTCAAATTGTTGGATAACTCAAACAGGTTCAACATCTTTGCTTGTAACTTTTAACATACTTCAGATAGCAAAATCGATCTAGTTTCTGTCATGCACTAAAACGTAATAGTATTATTAGTTGTTTTTGTTGGCTCGAGATTCCTTATTTATCATTAAAAAAAAAGATCCAATCCGTTTTTCGGACCAAAGTCGGACCGTACCTTATCGCCATTTACTTTATTCTTACCTTCTTTTTCTTCGTCTGAAATTATATAGGAATGCGTTTTTGGAATACAAAGTCGGTAAACGGAACTTTCTCCGGAAACTAAGCCCAAATAAGGGAAACTAAGCCGGCGGAAAACAAGAATATCCCCGAAAACAAAACCTACATCTATAACAGAAAACAGTCGATACAGTCCAAAGCCAAACTACGGCCAACCGAAGATTGCATTTCTTAACCTGTGCAGAGATGCTTGAGTGAGATCTACCGCTGTTGCCCACGGCCCACCAACGATAACATCAGCTATACGAACAGATGCCGAGAGACCCTCTTTCGGACTCAAAGAACCAAGACTCCCAACCCGACAAGAAACAAACCCTACAAGGATCACTAAGTAACTTTCGGATACGGCTGCGACGCAACACTATGCGCCCATAAACACCTAGATAGAAGCCCAAACGAAATCCAAATCTCACCAAACTTGAATCAACCAAAGCCAAACCAACCTAAACTACCCCGGACTCAAACAAAACCCGTAAATAAATTCAGGAAAGAAAGCACCCACAACAATCTCCCACACTGAGCAACAAATGTAATTTCAGATGACTAAGACTGAACCATGAACCAACGATAGCCTAATTACAAGAGGTAACTAGACTTTTTCTTTTAAAACAAAAAAATCCACAACTCTAGATCTTTAAAACTAGCCAACATCCGGACCAACACTTAACCATACCAAGGACTAAACCAAAAGCACACCCCACCATCAGATCTACACGAAAGAAACAAACCTCTACAAGCGCCATTAAAACCGGAGCTTGAACGACGGAGACGAAAGCACGGGCTCACCACCAGAGGCAAGCAACAACAACGGAGGAGGCAGAGGGAACGACGCACGGCGGCGGATAGATGAATCGGCGGAGACCGGCAGAGCTTGGACGGCGCGACGCTGAAGAACCGTTGACGGTGGCTTGACGAGCTAGAGCAGGGACGACAACAAACAATATATAGTATTTATTTCACGATTTTTCAATACGATAGTTTCAATACAATTTTTTTTTATTAATATAGTAGCCACAACTTAGGAATATTAGGTAAACTAGCAGAAACACTATACATACCTAAAACTCTTCATTAGGAAAGATATTCAATTCCAGAGATAGAAGATGACATTTTAGAGAGAATAAGTCATATTGAAGTTCTAAATATGATGTTTTGTTCTTCAGATCTCTTTTAAACACTTTTTCACATCTCTTTTGTAACTTGTATCATTTTCCTTATGTATTCATATCACTTGTAGTTAGTTTCATTCTAATCAATAAACACTTATTTGTCCTATCTACTTCTTAGATTTATTGTCTTATCAGAAGGAGATCCCGGATACTTTTTCCGCCACTAAAAATTATGTTACTCTATTATTTTCTACCCTAGTTATTCAACACATTTACCAAAATACTATTGTGTGAAGTTACGGTTCAACACTATTGAAAAAGTAAGTTTGATGCTTCTGAAAAAGATGAGTCCTATCTTTTTTCTTTTTTTGCATAAAAGGTTTTCATATTAAATTGCTGGAAAAAAGGTTTACAAGTCCCTTTTGGACTTTAGTAATTACATCCGACCCAAATGAGATCAGTAAAAGAAATAGCCCAACGACAGCCATAGTTTCTTCAACCGTAAGATACCAGCCCAAACAAAGTTTACCAGCCCAGTTAATAAATGCCCAACCATAAATTTCCCAACCAGACATAATCTATACTATTAAAGCAGAAGTACAAAATAGAAACTATCATTTCTTTTGAATTAATTTACAAAGAATGCTACTGGTTTCTTTTGCTTTTATTTTTACTAGGTAAATATCCGCGCTACGCCGAGGTTTTTTTATAAATATTGCGTTTAAATGTATTTTTCCTTTTCGTATGAAGAACAATTTAACCGATTGTTTGAAGAAAAATTTAACCGATTATTAAATCATTTAGTATTGATTTCCGATTTGTAGGAATTTCAAAAAACCGTTAAACTACTTGATCCTTCAACTGCAGGTCGTTTTATATATATATATATATCTATACTATTAAAGCAGAAGTACAAAATAGAAACTATCATTTCTTTTGAATTAATTTACAAAGAATGCTACTGGTTTCTTTTGCTTTTATTTTTACTAGGTAAATATCCGCGCTACGCCGAGGTTTTTTTATAAATATTGCGTTTAAATGTATTTTTCCTTTTCGTATGAAGAACAATTTAACCGATTGTTTGAAGAAAAATTTAACCGATTATTAAATCATTTAGTATTGATTTCCGATTTGTAGGAATTTCAAAAAACCGTTAAACTACTTGATCCTTCAACTGCAGGTCGTTTTATATATATATATATATATATATATATATATATATATATATATATATATATATATGTAACCGTATGCACAACCAACACTTCATCACCCTAAAAAGCCTAAACACAAAACATGAAAAAACCAAATTATTCTTGGTCCCTTACTGATCTTCCATATGATTGCCAAACTATCATATTGAGCAAAGTAGCAGAAGAGTCTCACCCTGATTTGGTGCAATGCATATTCGCTTGCAAGACATTTCGTCACCTCTCTAAATACCCAAACGTTCTGAAAAATCTGAACCTAGACATCACTTTCCCCCTTCCAATGAGGAGAGTCCCTGCAAAACTGAAATTTCTTTATGAGTGTGCAGATTATGGTAATATGCATGCCATTTTCTTATGTGGTATAACAAAGTATTATTTTCTTAAGCAAACAGAAGCAGGGAAAAGGAAGCTCATGTCTGCCGCAGAAGCAAAACACCCAGAAGCAATGTATCTATACGGAATGATCCTAATCAATGAGAATCAACTCATGGAGGGTTCTAACTATCTAATGAAACTATGGGAGGAAAAAGGCCTGCAGGCGGTGAGGCTGTGCAATGAGAATTGTCGTAATGTTGTCCTAGAACTGAGTGTCAAGCAGTACCGTGAGTACGAGTTTCTCCTCGCTGTAATGGATCTTGGCGATGGCTGCGAAGCTGGTGATTACGACGAAGTCTGCGACAAATGCTTCATCTACAAGGAAATTTTTCGTTTCGCAGATTATATGAACACTAACTAAGTCTATCTAGTAGGCTAAGCACCACATTGGTTTTTAAGATTAATTATTTGCAACACATTGTTTGTTGGGTTAATAAGTGGCTAAGTAGCACATTTGTTTTCATTTGTTTATTAATGCATTCCGTTTTTACAAGTTTTACTTCTCTAATATTCCAATCCTATAATATATCTATCGATGAGGGCTACACTTGCAAATGTTTATCCAGAGACTATGGCCTTTACTTTGTATAGTTATAGGACGTACCTGCCAGATAGCAACAAACACCTTTTAGATTAGTTTAGCAGTCGGAATGTCTTCCAAGAAATTCAAGATTCCTTCCCTATACGAGACTATTATTGACATCTTCAGCATACTTCTCATCCAAAACTCAACAGGACCATGAACACCTACATTATGAACCATTTTCTTCCAGCTTTATTCATGTGAAGGAAATCATAAACAGAGAGACCATCAAGTGCAATTAAGTGACATATCAGTTGAATACTTATTTTTTGACTAACTCGCTGTTGACTCGCAGATTCATTTCATGCTCACTGAAATCTTCAGTCATCATCCAAATAGTTGAAATACTGCAAGCTTTTGCAATCATAAAAACAACATCATGAAAGAGGCTCAGAGAGAAATGAGATGAGGAAAGACTAATGAGTAGATTGATCAAGAAGTGTCATATATTGATTTTACGTAAGGTTTAGTTGCATAATACTAATGCTTAACCACTAAGACAATTCACAAGACGAGCCAAATCAAAAAATAAGCATCAAAAACCCAATTCAAAGCGATGAGAATGGAAATGGAATGGTACCCTGAAGGAAGGCTAGCAATCAGCAGGAACACCACTCTTGTCACCAAACTCACCACCTGATCTCGGACCTCCACAGTATCCATCTCTATCACCGAGCCTCCTCTTGGCCACTGCAAAAACCATACCAAATCAGTCACACACAATCAACATACTCTAAAACAGATTATTTTAAAGAAAATGATAAGCTTCAATGGCAGACTAATAAATCATAATAACACAAAAAACCCCGTATTGGTCTCACAAGGAAACAAAAGATGAGATTAAAGTGAATTTACCGGGGACGGTCACCCATAGATCGAGGAAGATGCTTATGTTGCTTTTTCAAAGTGGCAAGAACAATCTCAGATGGGAGACTGAGGTAAGTCCTCAAAAAGTCAATGCCTTCGTTGGTGAGGAACCAGTAGTAATGCATCCAAGAAAATGTCTCGCGAACGTACTCCTTGGATTTGAAGCTCTGCATCAATTTGATAACTTGCAGATTCGAAACACCTTCGATCAAAGGATGTTGTGCCAAATTGAAATCTTTTTTTTCGCAAACAGAACACCCCCTGCAAAAAAATCCATTGGGTCAATCAATTGTGATATTGTTCTTCGATAAACCAATTCAAAAAGAAATCTACGAGATTCAAACGGATGGAAGCTCCGACATACCTTGGAATAGGTACTTGGAAATAACGCTGCGATTCTCCCCTGACCTAATCTGCAAAGTAGAAGAGAAAGCTATTCATTCCAAATGAGATTTCAATTCGAGAGCATAGATTTTACCATGATCGACAGAGAAGGCGTCTGCGTGTTGAGGTCTCTCACGTTTTAGGTATCGAAATGAGAGAGAGATGGGAATGAATGACTCAGCATCACATGTGGAAGATTGTTATAATTTTATTGGGTTTTAAACTTTTTCATTTATTGACATGGCATCACCAGAAGCTTTAAGGAGGCTGAGGTGGCAACACCTTGTGAGACACTAGCTCCATTATTGTATTGATTCATCAAGGGTATAACAGTATTTTTTTAAAAATACAAAAGTTTTCGAGTTTAAACCTAATCTTCTCACATAAGTTTTTCCCTTCCTACATTTACGCTAAAACCAATATTCCCTGAGAAGCTTTTTCTCTTTCATCTACAGCCACCACTTCCCATTCAAATTGAGCTCCCGTGACGAATTTGGGAGATGATTTATGGAGGAATTAGGGAGTTGAAGATTGAGGGTGAAGATGGTTACAAGAAAAATTCCAGCTCTGATGGGCATTTGGCTTCCACGCAGAACATGTTTGAGTGAATTGATTCTGGATTTTTCAGTGAAACTAAGGTATTGCTTGATACTTCCTGTTCCTGACTATTGAAAATTTTACAAACTGTTTGTTTATGCTATGGAGCTGATTATATATTTGGATTCAATTATCCTTTAATATCTGGAGTACGAATCCCTAGATATGAAGAAGATACCGCATTCATGAGCGTAAGTCATCTGCCCTTTTTTGTTGTTGTTGGTGATGATTTTTTCGACTGGCCATTTGTAGAACGGAGAGCATCCCATCATGAGATTGAAATGAATGAGGTAAGCAGCAAGTTTCCTTCGTTGTGGTATTGTTAAAATTTTCAATTCTCTGCGTGACTGAAAAGAAATTATGATATACTTGGAAATTCTGTTTACAAAAGTGTGACATTATTCGCAGACATTATATTGTGACCTTTTGAATGTGCTTTTGCTTAAAGATAGAACACTAACACTGCTTAAGATCCACTGGAATTATAAATTTTTATCTTGATTGGCATGTGTTTTGGCGTTTGAACAATGATGTTTTTGAGAGTTGGTGTTGGGAATGTCCTGAAATCTATTGTACTTACTCCAAGTGAAAGTCGTATTGTCGAGATGAGACAATCATATGACACTAGGTAGTCATAATGCTTTGCTAGAAGCCACTTATGATCAATGAGTTGAGAACTCATTGCTAGTGTTATATGATCCTACAGAGTCACACACCTAAGCAAACTGGGCGTTAAAGACGAGGTTGATCATTAATGTAATGATCCAGTGAATGCATATTTGATATGCATTCGATATCAATATTCTGGGGCAGTGTCGATCGATGCAGATAGTGCATCGATCGATGCAACTCGCGGATTAATCAGATTAATTCGGTTTAATCGTTGGTTAATTCCGTTATGGTTTAAGTCGACATATATAAGATATATGGTCGACCTAAACTGAAAAGAGACCTAATACACAGCCACCAGAACTTGAATAGAAACCTCTGAAGAGATTGGATCTCTATAGGCACTAGCATCCCTGCTGTTCAGTTTGTGTGCGTGTGGATACCAGTAGAGGCGCAGCATTTGAGGCGCTCTAGATCTCGATTATCTGCAAATCTTCCGCTGCTAATTACCAGGTAATTCTGAGATCCCAATGATTCAATTACATGAACCCTAGATCCTAGGCTTGGAATTCATACTAGGTTTGCCTAAACTGATTAGGAACTGCTAAAAATTCCTTCAGTGGTATCAGAGCTTTAGGGTTCCATTGAATCTGTAGCATGTTGATTAGATTGGTTGAATCTGGATCTCTGTATAAGTGATACAAGCATGCTAAAACTCGTTTTGATCAAAGTAACCTAGTTTAGGGTTTTGTTCGAAAAACGTTTTAGGGTTTTTCACATGGTATCGATCGATGCCAATCCGGCATCGATCGACACAGGGCGAAAACCCGAATAAAATTTAGGGTTTTTTCGCATGGTGTCGATCGATGCCAATCCGGCATCGATCGACACAGGGCGAAAACCCGAATAAAACTTATGTTTCGCCTAGTGTCGATCGACGCAAGAGTTGTGTCGGTCGACACAGACCTCGCGAGATTGATGAATCGGTTCAATTGGATTGGACCGGTTATCGAGCTTGGTTAATGATGGTTAAACACTAAGAATGGTTTATTGCGATTGTGTTGGTATCAACCGATGCTAATGTAGCATCGATCGACACTGACCGGTACTCAGAACCGGATCAATTGGATTGATCGGTTATCGCAGATTGGTTTTGGTTAATCAGCATCGATCGACACTAAAGTAGTGTCGGTTGACACAAGATTCGATGGTTTAGGTTATGGAACCTGAAACCACAGAACCAAACCAAGACAAATCATTTAATTAGAAGAATTAAAACATAATAAAACTGAACGTTTTAAGGTTCCGTTCCTCAACCAAATATCAAGTGATACTTGATGTCTTTCCAATCTTGTCAACTGTCAAGACTTGTTTCATTGTACGATAGGCTTGTAGTGCAAGGTATCAACAATTACATGAGTAAGGCAGGAAGTAATCGTGTTGATGGGCTTGCAGTGCAAGGCGTCAACAATTACATGACTTAAGAGATTGGTTTACTTGATTGGGCTATCAAAATCGTTTTGGGCCTAGAGACATCAGGTGGATTGGACATAAGATGTCAATCCACAACCAAGAGTTATATTGGATATAACTAGCAAGTTGTTGCTTACCTAGATAGCTAAAATTTGGGTGATAGCCAGTGGCTCGCTCAAGTTTAGTGAAGTATGGGTCTTGGATCATTATATTCATCTGAGGAAACATTGTTTGAATATAATGCGAGTTTTCTTAATAGTTAAGACTTCTCACTTCTTGAACATCATAACTAAACCTCCCTTGTTTTTCAGCTATGTCTAGCACAAACCATTGTAACAATTTCTCCCTGCGGTCCGTCCTTGAGAAGGACAAGTTAAATGGATCCAACTTTCTTGAATGGTATCGGAACTTGAGAATTGTTCTCAAACAGTAGAAAAAGGACTATGTCCTTGAGAAAGTTCTCCCCAAGAAGTACCGAGCCAATGCCTGGCAGTCAGATAAGGATGCTTGGGATAAGCATTCTAATGATGCGATGGATGTGAGTTGTCTCATGTTGGCTACCATGAACTCGGAATTGCAGAAGCAATATGAGTACGTGGAGTCGCCAAAAGAGATGATCACTGGCCTGAAAAGTATGTTTCAGGAGCAGGCACGAACTCAGAGATACCAGACGGTTAGATCTCTGATTGAGTGCAAGCTACCAAAGGGCGAACCAGTTAGTCCTCATGTCATTAAGATGATGGGTTATATTGATAACCTGGGGAAACTGGATTGTCCCATTAGCCAAGAGTTGGCTACTGACATCATTCTACAGTCACTGCCGTCAAGCTATGATCAATTTGTTATGAACTATAACATGAACAACTTGACGAAGATGTTGACTGAATTGCATGGGATACTTAAGACTGCTGAACCTAACATCAAGAAGGACACCCCAAATGTCCTTATGGTACAAAAGGGTAAAAGGTTTAAGAAACTTGGTAAGAACAAAGGTGATGGCAAGACGAGCTCGATTGTGAATCCAAGCGAGTTTGGCCATGTTCCTAAGGTTAAAACCAGTCCTTCTGAAGATGTTAAGTGCCGTTATTGTAATGGTTATGGGCATTTGAAAAGAAACTGCAATAAATTCTTGGAAGATTATGAGAAGCTGAAGAAGACGTACGAGACTTCTTCTTCAGGTATTATGTTATAGAAGTAAATGTTACTTCTTATAGTCATGCTTATTGGGTATTGGATACCAGCTGTGGTACTCATATTTTGTGAAAATGTGCAGGGCTTGAGCAAAAGTAGGACTATAGAGAAAGGACAAGTGGACCTATGAGTGGGAATGGAGCAAGAGTTGTTGCATTAACCGTAGGAGTATTTCATTTGTTTTTCCTTTTATGGCATGTTTTGAACTTAAGACTGCTACTATGTACCTGCTATGAGCAGAAAGATTATTTCTATTCCTTGTTTGGATTGGAAGGATATCAGTTTTCAAGTTAAGAATAAGTGTTATTCATTTGATTACAGTGATATATTTAATAGTAGCAATCCATTAGAGAATGGACTTTATGTTATAAACCAGAATGTGCCTAACTATAACATTAATACCAAGAGATTCAAGTCAAATGATATGAATCAAACTTCTCTCTGGCATTGTCGTTTTGGGCTACATAAATAAGAAATAGATTCAAAAGCTCCATAGTGATGGGCTTTTGGGCTCATATGATTATGAATCATAATGAGTAAAGTGAATCTTTTTTATTGGGTAAAACGACAAAGGCTCCTTTCAACAGAGGTAGTGTCGATCGACACAAATGGTGCGTCGGTCGACACAAGTTGCGAACGAACAAAATGAAAGGACCAGAGGCTTATTGGGCTTTATACATACGGATGTATATGGGCCAATGAGCACTAGTGCTAGAGGAAACTTTCAGTACTTCATTACCTTTACTGATATTTTCAGTAGGTACAGTTATGTCTTTATAATAAGACATAAATCAGAATCTTTTGAAAAGTTCAAAGAGCTCCAGAATGAAGTACAGAATCAATTTGGAAAATGTATTAAACCTCTACGATGAGATCATGGAGGTGAATACTTAGGTCAAGAATTGAGTGATCATCTGAGAGATTGTGAAAGTGTTTCACAATTCACTCCTCCTGTATCGGACTTTATTAGATATGGTTCGATCAATGATGAGTCACTTAGATCTTCCATTATCCTTCTAAGAATACGCTCTAGAAATGTCTGAGTTTACTTTAATTAGAGTTCCATCAAAATCAGTTACAGAGATACCACATGAGATGTGGAATGTAAATGTTTCTGATTTATCCATCATGGAGATTTGGAGTTGCGAGACTTATATAAAACGTTTTAATCTCTGATAAGCTCACACCCAAATCTGATAAGTGCTACTTCATTGGTTGTCCTAACAAAACCAAGGCATGATACTTTTACAACCAGTTCGAGAACAAATTGTTTGTTGCTCGGGACTATGTTTTCTTGAGAAAGACTTTCTTTCCAAGAAGAACAATGGGAGTAAAAGTACAACTCGAAGAAATTCGAAAATCACAGGAGACTGCTCAACCTGATGAGGAAGAGCAGCAGTTGGATCTTCAAAGAGTTGTAGAACCTGCACCTGTGGTGCCTAGAGTTTATAAAGGATCTGGTGAATGTATATTCGATATACATTTAAATGGCGAGTTTCTGAAGAAGTGTCGATCGACACAAAAGTTGCATCGATCGACACAGATCGCGAACCAAATATTGATTTTGGTTTATGACTTAATTAACTACGGTTTAAATCTTGGTTAATTAGGTCGTGGTAAAAGTATACATATGAGATATGTGTGCGCGACTTTTACAGAAAACTGAAGCTCGCAGATCCGAAAGGATCCGTCACGAACCCGAGAAATATGGATTTCTCGTAACTAATTGTCGTGATCTACTGATCATTGAAAGTGACGGGCCTGCGAATTTTGAAGAAGCAATGATGGGCCTTGACTCCGAAAATGGCTGAAAGCCGCAGAATCCGAAATGGGATCCATGTCACAGAACCAAGTATGACTTGGGTTGATTTACCCGATGGTATAGAAACCATTGTGAGTAAATGGATTTTCAAGAAGAAAAGTTGACATGGTTAGTAGTATTCAAATGTACAAAGCTAGGTTGGTGGAAAAAGGTTTCAAGTAAATTCATGGTATTGACTGTGAAGAAACCTAATCCCAGACACCATGCTTATGTCCATCCGGATTCTCCTAGCAACCGCCATTCATAATAGTTATGAGATCTGGCAGATGGATGTGAAAACAGTTTTCCTTAATGGAATTCTGAAAAAGGATGTGTACCTGACACAACCTGAAGTTTTCATTAATCCTAATGAAGCTAAGAAGATATGCAAGCTTCATCGATCCATTTATGGATTAAAGCAAGCATCTCGGAGTTGGAAATCTTCGTTTTGATGAAGTAGTCAAAAGGTTTGACTTTATCAGAAACGAAGAGGAACCATGTGTTTACAAGAAGACTAGTGGGAGCGCAGTTGCACTTCTAGTATTGTATGTTGATAACATACCACTTCTCGGAAATGAAGTTCCATTGTTTCAGTCTGTTAAGACTTGATTCGAAAGTTGTTTTTCGATAAAATTATGGGAGAAACCGTATATATTCTTGGAATAAGAATCTATAGAGATAGATTGGATAAGTCAATTGGATTGTGTCAAGATACTTATGGTGATAAGGTCTTGCACAGGTCCAATATGCAGGATTCCAAGAAGGGCCTCGTGCAAATGACTCTTGGTATTATTCTTAGCAAGACGCAGTGTCTTTCAACACATGCTGAGCAAGAGCGAATGAGGATCAGACTACTGCTAAAGGCATTAGATGTCTTAAGATGTGATCTTAATTTTAGTGGGAGTTGTTGTTGTTAATTTTGGTTATGATATGATGTTCGTATAAACATAATTTGATTATGTTATTGAAATCTGACATATGTATTATTTAATAATGGTTATTAAATAATAGTCCCAAAGTAATTTATGACATTTTATAGGTCATCAAGTAAGTGACTTGATCATGAAACCCTATAGATAATGAATGACATAAATTATGTTGGTCCCTGGTCAAGGTTGTTAAAGTGGGACATTAACAACCGCGTGAGACTAGTATGTGAGGTGACTGATGACTAAGTTTCATGGAGTCATTAATAAGAGTATTAAAGTCAATCACATAGATATGTGTTGGAAAACACATGATCGGACATGACCCACTGATGAGAACTCTACGGGATAGTTATATAAGTGTCATGAGAGTTTTCATTACGACTATAGAGTATGGTCCTTAGACCTGAGTTCATCATGTTTTCTTACATGTGAATTGGTCCGCTTTAACCTTGTCAAACGTCAGCCGTAACTGGTGACTATAAAGGCATTGATTGGGCGTATCATGAAGCGTGTGAAGAGACAGGGATGGAACAAGATGGGATTTGTCCCTGCTATATAACAGGAGATAAATATCTCAGGGCCCATCGAAGATTTGATACTGAGAAATGTGTGGCCACACTCAAACGAGGTGATTGTCAGTCGTTTGTCTTTTCAGTATAAATCGGAGTTCGATGAACATGATCTTGGCTAAATAAGGGTGACACAGATCTTGCCTTATGCCAGATCGAGATATAGTGACGAAGGGATTGAAGGAATAGATGATTCCAGTACAAGTGGGAGATTGTTGGGAATGTCCTGAAATCTATTGTACTTACTCCAAGTGAAAGTCGTATTGTCGAGATGAGACAATCATATGACACTAGGTAGTCATAATGCTTTGCTAGAAGCCACTTATGATCAATGAGTTGAGAACTCATTGCTAGTGTTATATGATCCTACAGGGTCACACACCTAAGCAAACTGGGCGTTAAAGACGAGGTTGATCATTAATGTAATGATCCAGTGAATGCATATTTGATATGCATTCGATATCAATATTCTGGGGCAGTGTCGATCGATTCAGATAGTGCATCGATCGATGCAACTCGCGGATTAATCAGATTAATTCGGTTTAATCGTTGGTTAATTCCGTTATGGTTTAAGTCGACATATATAAGATATATGGTCGACCTAAACTGAAAAGAGACCTAATACACAGCCACCAGAACTTGAATAGAAACCTCTGAAGAGATTGGATCTCTATAGGCACTAGCATCCCTGCTGTTCATTTTGTGTGCGTGTGGATACCAGTAGAGGCGCAGCATTTGAGGCGCTCTAGATCTCGATTATCTGCAAATCTTCCGCTGCTAATTACCAGGTAATTCTGAGATCCCAATGATTCAATTACATGAACCCTAGATCCTAGGCTTGGAATTCATACTAGGTTTGCCTAATTGGATTAGGAACTGCTAGAAATTCCTTCAGTTGGCAGGTGCCACTCTTGTCGTGAACCTTGGTTCTACTCTCAAATCTATTTCAAAGACTTCCATTGCTCCAGTTTCTTGCTATTTATTTCTCTCTTTCTATTTCTTTGCATCTTACTCTTTAGATCCTGCCTTATTCTTATTTTAAGAGCATAATGTGGTCCAAAGAAAAGCTAAACAATTGGCTGATGTGTTTTGTTTTCTTTTCTCATGGTTGCAGGAGTTGGGATTCCGTTGTGATCATAATCAAGGTGAATGTCGAGCTACATTTGTTTGCAATTTGGATTGTTTTGCATGGGTGAAACAGGATAACTATTTTCCTCAGGGAAGCCATGGTTTGAAGGTTCGTTTGACTTCTTTCCCTTCGCTGTTATTTATCGTTTGCTGTCATATAACCCTTTCCAGCAGAATTCATATTTTAATTTTGAGCTTCTCTCTTAATTAAACGCCAGGCAGTTACAAAAGCGAAACTGGGTTATGATCCACTGGAAGTTGACCCATAGGACATGGTTCAGTTTGCAAAGGAAAAGCTACAGGTATTGCTCAGAAATTAATCATGATATTTTTGTATGGCATATGTTCTTAATAAATGTTGTAGGTTGATGTCAGCCATCTTTTCGAGATTGGTTCATCATGACTGTAGTCCCGCTACTTCTCTCCGTCGTCGTCGTTCAACCCTCTGCCATCGCAGCAGCCACCGTCTCGACTTCAAGCTTTGGCAAGGATAAACAGATGATTTAAACGGAGGCTCCGACAAGCTCAGTACTCTTCGTTATTGAGTTTCTTGGTTGATTCATCTGTTCATCACTGCCAGAGCTTGAAATCGCGAATGTAATCTCTATTTTTTTCTCCTTACCTCTAAAAATGAGACTCTTATTTATTTATTTGTTTGTGGCTTTTCGTAACAGGAAGGGACATAAGTCGTTAGTCCATTGGGAAGTTTGGTTTGGTGATTAGGAGAAGAGGTTTCAAAAAGA
Source organism: Orychophragmus violaceus (assembly GCA_030180135.1). Taxonomy (NCBI): domain Eukaryota; kingdom Viridiplantae; phylum Streptophyta; class Magnoliopsida; order Brassicales; family Brassicaceae; genus Orychophragmus; species Orychophragmus violaceus. The sequence continues at coordinate 93,112,971 of CM058240.1, forward strand.
AGTCTACTTGAAATTGTCTATGCTTCTCTCTTCTTTGTTAAACCTGCTCTTGCTTTTAAGGTAACTCCTTTTGAGTGTAACGATGGTTTTGGCCACTCTTTTATGTGGAACTTAAATTTTATTTCGAAACAGTATGAAACCAGAGCTAGAGTGTTGAGATTAGGCAATTGGTTGAATCTCGAAACGAAGTCTTGATACAATATGCAACCATTTAGTTTTTTTTTTGATTAATGGCTTTCTTTGTTAGAATTCTTCGTACCAATAACTTGCAAAAGAGTGTTTTCTTGACTATGTCTTTTTGTGGAAGCAACTCCTTTTCTGGTCTAATATTCATCTGCTTATGATCCACATATGTGTTTGTTTGATGACATTTATGTCACATAAATTGTGTAGTCCATCCTAAGGCAAGCCAACTTCAAGGGTGCTAAGTTGTTATGTGCTAGCTTATTTGATGAAGATTTAACAGGTTTGTTTTCTTTCCTTTGTTGAAAATAGCAGAAGAATAGTAATACGGAATATTTTTGATTCATGAATGTTAATTCTTTGCTGATATATCGGAAACTGATATGTGAGGTGCAGATTTCTCCTTGACAAACGTAACAAATGTCATGTTTGATGTTATATATACGTGAATGGTTAAAACATTTTGCAGGTGAATTTAACTAATGCTAACTTGGAAAGAGCAACTTAAAATGGAAAAAAACATTCAAGGGATCAAACATTACATGCGCAGGTAATATAATAACAATAAGAATCTTCTCTTTATTATCTTTGAGCTTTACATAAAGTTTGTAACTTTTGTGTGTGTATTTTGAATGAGGATTTAGATTTTATTGATATCCCTCTAAGAGATCAACGAGAATACCTTTGCAAAATCGCAAATGGGTAAAATTCTTTTGTCTCCTATCTCTTAGAATCAACCTTATTCTAAACCTGAAATTCAGCAGAATGTGATGTGATTTAATTTTTTGTTCGCGTTTCTACTTTATTTGACTCACAAGGGTTAATGCGAACACAAGGGATTCAATTTATCTCGAGGGATTCTCCTCCTCGATGGGACTACTTCTGTTTTTGTATAAGGTTTGCATTTATCTCTTAAGGCTCCAATTTCATCTGCTTATTAAGGAACATGTAAACTTTTGTATATTTAGAACACTTATGATTGATATATAATTGATATTTTATACATTTGATGTGCTTCATGGAAAGCAAGCACGAAGAACAAATCCTGGCAGCCCACTCGGAGAGCTTTTTGATGATGGTAATCTTATGTTTCTCAACGATTATCTTTATTTTTTATTTAATATGTTATTGTCAGTTTTGTTTCTGGATATTTCTGACACCCATTTCATATTTACAGGTTGCAATGCACTTGCTTGTGTTGTAGGCATTGCAATCCATTCCTCTGGTTCGTTTGTACTCACATCAAACTAAAGTTGACTCACAAATCACAATCACTTTCTTATATCTCACATGGGTTGGCTGTTTTTTCCCCTTCCTATAGTAGGGCTTCTGCATTTTCCTCCTCAGATTCTCAGACTCATGAAATTCTCCCCCAAAATATTACATTGGTGTGTAATTACACCCAAATTTATTTTCTCTGCATAATTAAACCCAATTAATTAGAATCAGTAATTGCGTTTAGAAATTATTAAAAGCGATTAATCTCTAATTGCGTTTAATTGTAAACCAGACACAAACCATTTAAAAACAAACCGACCAGACCAAATAACTAAACCCAACTCCACTTAACCAACCCTAAACTAGCGTGAATAGATCTTTATGAACAATCAATCGTCAACAGCTGAATAAACAGGTTCTCTTCATCACACAAATTGCCTAATCATAGGGAGAAGACGATTTTGGAATGGAGAGAGACGACGAATTAGAGAGAGAAGACGATTTGGAGAGAGAAGCTAACTCCATTGTTCTCTGGTTAGAGAGAGTCTGAAATTCCTCTGCGATTTATCGTATTGTGCAATGCAATCTGAATTAATAAAATATTTGTGATCATTTTAGGGAAATTGATGGACCAGAGGAGAATGTGGAGGAAGAGGAAGAACCAGAGGAGAATGTAGAGGAAGAGGAAGACATAGCAGATCGCTTTGAATATGAAATCAAAGAAGATGTGGCTGATTTTGTTGATGAGGAGTTTAGGCCTAGACACAATATTCCAGAGAGCGACGATGAAGTAGAGGAAGATGACTTTGATTTGAAAAACGAAGATGAATTGGTTAGGTGTTGTTTTAAGTATTGGTTAGGTGCTGTTTTAATATCTGAGATTTGCTTCTAAGGGCATCGTATAGCCTTTTGAATTTTTTGATACTTGGTTAGATGCTGTTATATATAACGCTTTAATTTAGCAGCAGAGAATTACTAAAGAGAGCTTTGTGTTTTCACTTAGATGACCAAAACAAAACCTCGTTGATTTTTTCTTTTGGAAGCCAAGTTTTGTTCGACTCAGCCACTCTTTTATGATCTGCAATGTCGTTGAGCGTTGACAAATGCAGAGGTTTGACAATCATGATCTTCACTTCGGTTAGGTACTTTTGAGCGTTGACAATTGCAGAGGTTTTTAGTTCTGTTTTTTTAATGTTTTAGTGTAGAATCTTAGGTTTATGAGATGATTATCCCTCGTAATGAATCACTTGAGCTCTAGCTAATCTCTCTTCCAGATCCTCTGTACTGCAGTCATCTTTGCCTCCCAGCTCATTAAACCCAACCTACCAACAACACTAAAATCAATTAAATTCTAAAAGATAACCAAAAGACAAGATTTTTTTTTTGGGTACTAAGAGTGTTATTATACCACATAATCATCCACTTTAGTGTTCTTTATAAGGGCAAGAGTTGGAAGAACAACAATCTTGAGCCTCTCAGCCAAGAATGGACTTTTTCTCAGCTTGGATCTTCACAAAACGTGTCTCAATGTGCTCAGAAAACAAAACAATGGGCTCCAAAGTTTGCCACATGACAAGTGTAACTATGACAATTGTCCTTGGCGTTACTCTTCAGTTATCAATATGGTAATAACAGAAATTAGAGAAAATTCTTTAGGATTATTAGTCTCTTCATAATGTTTGATCTTTTGAATGTTTTTGTCAAGACTTATCTATACAGTCTCTGGTATAGTGTTGCAGACAGAGATATCAGCTTTTGTTTGCTCACCATCAGTCTTTGAAAATCATTCTCTCATTCCAAACCAGTTCAATACACAAGAAACTCATACAAACTAACTCAAACATACTTATAACAAAACCACACAATTAATCCTAGAACTAACATGGTTATCACAACTCTCACCATAACCTTCTTGTACATATCTCCAGCCATCTCTTCAATACTTGCATTCGCCAAATCCAACTCTTCCTTGATTTTCATTTTCATTTCCTCATTCATCTTTGTCTTCATCTCTTCTGCCATGTTTACCAACTCCTTCTTCATCTCTTTTACTTAATCTACCAGCTTCAATAAATCCGCATCTCGAGGGAACACCGATTATTGGTCGACGCTGGGTAACACGAGATGAAGCAGAAGAGGATCTGCTCATTTTCGATTTTGTATCTTCTCTCTCGAATTCATGATGGCTACTGGGAAAATAGGGTTCTTCATCGTCGCGTTAGATTATTAGGGGGCGTAGATAGGGAGGTTTAGATTTTAGGATGGGTTTGGTCGGGTTTAGTTATGGGGTTTGGTCTGGTCGGTTTGTTTTAAATGGTTTGTGTCTGGTTTACAATTAAACGCAATTAGAGATTGATCACGTTTTATAATTTCTAAACGCAATTACTGATTCTAATTAATTGGGTTTAATTATACAGAGGAAATAAATTTGGGTGTAATTGCACACCAATGTAATATTTTGGAGGGTAATTTCATGAGTTTAAGAGTCCGGGGAGGAAAATACAGAAGCTCTACTATAGGGGTGGGAAAAAACAACCTATCTCACATCTATACTATTAGTCTTTGCTAGACTTATAATATGAGTATAGGACTTGGAATGATTTTATATAAGATTTGTTTTGGTTAATTTCATAGTATTGTTTATTTATTTTTGGATAATTTATGCAATAAACCAAATTATAAATAGGCATGTGTTAATTATAAATAGTCAGCCCGTTTTAACATTTTTATTTAAACTCAATAAAATTATAAAAAGAAAAACCCAAAATAATTTTTTTTACTAAATAATTTTTGCAAGAAGAAACATTGTCTTAAATAGCTTGGAAATATTTGATTCAATTGGAACAAAAATGTATAGAGAAATATGCAAAGTTAATTTTTCCATATTTTATATTTAAAATTAAAATTTTAAAATTTACAAACAAACTTAAATGAATTTAAATAGGCATATATTACTTGTAATGATTTTAAATAGACAGGTCTTAATGGGTCTTAAATATAAATGAGTCTAAACGGGTCGGTCCGTTTTAATATTTCTATGTAAATTCAAATAAAAATTTAAAATGAAAAACCCAAAAATAAAATAGCTTACTAAACATTTTTTGCAAGAAGAAAAATTGACTTAAATATCTGGAAAATATTGATTCAATTAGATTAAAAATGTATAGAAAATATATACAAAATTAAACTTTATGTATTTTGTATTAAAATTTAAAAATACTAAAAATTTATAACTAGACTTAAACGGATTTAAATAGGTAAGTATTGCTTCTAATGTGTTTAAATGGGAAGATATTAATAGATCTTAAATACAAACGGGTTTAAATAGGCCAAGTTTGCCCGTTTTATCATGTTTTATCATCTCTATATGAACTCAATAATATTTTTAAAGCAAAATCCAAAATAAGTGTTTTACTAAATACTTTTTGTAAAATGTCTTAAATAACTGAGAAGTATTGGATGCAATCAGAGTTAAAATGTATATATAAATATAAAAATTAAGTTTGGTATTTTGTCTATAAATTTATAAACATACATAAACGGATTTAAATAGATATGTGTTATTTCTGACAGGTTTAAATGAATGGGTCTAAATAGGTCTTAAATATAAACATTTCTAAAAGGACCGAATATGTTCGTTTTAACATCTTTATGTAAACCCAAATAATTTTTTTTTTTAAAAGGGTTACAAAATAATTTTTGCAAAAAAAAAAAAAAAAATTTTGTTCCACGCTAACTCAAAACTCTTAATCAAAATACTTAATAGAGGATAAAAATATTATCCTTGCAAATTTCAAGGTTCGTCCTTTAAAAGTTTTTCCAAAAAAATATAAGATAATATTGAAATTGTTAATATAATTGTACTTCCGTAAGACTCTTTTCTAAATCCAATGTAATGTTTTAGAATAAGGAAATAGAAAAAAAAAATATTATCAAATTAATATCCAGCACTAAGAGCGGATCAAAATCTAGTAACTTGTTAAACGACGACCAATACGAGATGGGAAGAGTAAGAACAGAGTACAGAGAATTCACCTGATTGATTGTCAATCGGTGATAAAAACCAAAGATTGAAGGCAATCCGGCTCTTATGGACACAGCAGATTGAGAGACGAGATGAGATGGTCGGAGACCTGAGTTCGATTCCAAGGATAGTAAGAGAAGATGAGAGTGGCCCTTGACAAGAGATCGAGGAGACAAAGTTGATAGCAGACAATCAGACATGAAAGAGAGAGCAGAAGTGGGCTGAATCAATTATCTAAGCTAGTACTGCATCAATGATGAGGACAGAGCTGGATTAGAGGATCGATAGGTAAGAATCGTATCCTTAATTTGCCTCTCCACTAGATTTGACGATGGATCCTTGCGTTTCTTTCTGACCAGCTCCAATGAATTACAGCGTGCCAGCACAGTAACAGAAGGCGCAATTCTGTTACTGTTGAACAGTAAATGATTCCTTGACTCATTTGCAGTATTACACAGAACACAGCTTTGATCTACTTGCAATCCCCAGCTTGAGAGTCTGTCTTTTGTAGGGCAACGATTTAAGATAAACAACCACATGAGGAAGTTATGCTTTGGGATGCCTCCTTTCATCCATACTACATTAGACCAAGGTACAGATTCCTCCTCCCCACTTCGCACGACTGAGTAAACAGAACCAGTAAAATAAGTTAATGAGGGAGAACCATCAAAAGTCCATTCATACGAGTCTTCTGCCTCTGTTAGTTGAATTGTTGTCAAAAAGGCTTGGACATTAAGCTGACATTCCGATCTTGCAGGCGCAATTCTCCAACTGCCTTGATGATGTATGTTGGCTATGTTGGATCAGTTTAAGACTTAAGCAATTAGAACCGTAAAACTGACTTGTTCTTATTCATAAGAGGTTCTTAAATACAAAGTGCTGAAGCAACTGCCTCCTACAATATAGGAGGACTTTAACAACTACAGAAACAAAGACTTGACTAGTTCAACATCGACTTCTCCTACAAACTAGGATCTTATTGTGACCACTAAATCAACTAAAACACCAACAAATCCTTCCCTAAACTGATACTCGCCAGTGTATCAGTTTACATTCGGCATCTCAACAATTCCCAGCAACTCCTTCAGCTTCTTGAATGTATCCAGCTTTAAGGGCTTTGTCATAATATCAGCTAACTGATCTTGAGTTCCACAGTGTACAAGCTTTACTTTGCCCTACTTAGTTAGATCTCTTAGGTAATGAAACCTTACCTCAATGTGCTTACTACGTCCATGAAGCACTGGATTTCTAGAGAGTTGAATGATTGAACTGTTATCACATTTGACTGTGATACAATCCTCTTGATGCTCGCCAATTCTCTTCAACACTCTTGTTATCCAGATTCCTTGTGTTGCACAAGCCACTGCAGCAATGTATTCTGCCTCTGTAGTGGATAAGGCAACAATTGGCTGTTTCTTTGAGCTCCAAGATACAGCTCCTCCTGCTATAAGAAACACAAAACCGGACGTACTCCTTCGATCATCAAGATCTCCCGCATAATCACTGTCAGTGTACACTTGGAGATCACTGTTTCCACCTCGCTTGTACATTAACCCGAGCTCCATAGTGTTCCTTACGTACTTGAGTATCCTTTTCACCACTTGGAAGTGAGCTTCAGTCGGATTTTCCATGAACCGACTAGCAAGACCTACAGCAAATGTTAAGTCAGGCCTGGTGACCGAGAGATACATCAGGCTGCCGATTATCTGCTTGTACAGTGTAGTGTCAATGATAGCTCCACCTCCCTTCTTTGAAACCTTTGTGCCTGGAACAATTGGGCTGCTAACACCATTGCTTGAGATCATTTCAAACCTTTCAAGAACTTCTCTAGAAAACTTCCTCTGACACATATAAATTCCCTCTTCCTTCTGCAGAATTTCCACCCCAAGAAAGTATCTCATTCTTCCTAGATCAGTCATGTCAAATCTCTTCTTCATTGACTCTTTGAACTCACCAATCATCTTCTCACAACTTCCAGTACATATAAGATCATCAACATACAAGCTTACTATAAGAATCTGACCTTGTTTGTTTGTCTTAACAAACAGAGTGTGCTCAAAGTCGCATCTCTCAAATCCTTCTCCAATGAAGTAGCTTTCTATCTTGCTGAACCAGGCTCTTGGTGCCTGTTTCAGGCCATAAAGGGCTTTCCTCAACCGGTAAACCTTCCCTTCTTCTCCCCTTTTGATGAACCCTTGAGGCTGATCAATGTATACCACTTCATTGAGTTCTCCATACAGAAATGCGCTCTTAACGTCTAGCTGGAAAATGACCCAATTCTTACATGCTGCAGTAGCTAGAATGATTCGAATGGTGTCCCATCTAGCTACTGGTGCATATACTTCATCGTAGTCCACTCCATACTTCTGTGCATAACCTTTTGCAACTAATCTTGCTTTGAACTTGTCTACTGCTCCATCTTCATCATACTTTGTTTTAAATACCCACTTAACTCCAATTGTCTTTGCACCTTTGGGCAGTGAAGAGAGTTCCCAGGTTTGGTTCCTTTCTATGGATTCAATCTCTGACTTCATAGCTTCTCTCCATTTTTGATGTCTCACAGCTTCATCATAGCTTGTTGGATCTCCAAGTGCACTAATGACTTGAAGCGCAAGATCATCAAAAAGAAGATCATCGCAAAACATAGCCGTTACTTCTTCTTGATGCAGTAACACATGACCACACTCGTAGTCCAGCAAGTAAGATGGTTGATTCCTCACTCGTGTTGGTCTTGTGTTCTCCACTTGTTCTACTTCATTAGTACCTGCTGCATTTGTGTCATCCACAGGTTCTGCTGCATCAATACCCACTGTATCATCGTGTTCTGCAGCTTCTCCTTCATGTAAGTATTCTTCCTCTCCAGCAATGTTTTCACCATCATGTTCCCATGCTAGCACAACCGAGGAATCAAAGCCGCCTTCTGTATCTTTCCTTCCCCAATCCCAATTCTCCTCTTCTTCAAATACCACATCTCTACTCACTGTGATTTTCTTGGAAATGGGATTGTACATTCTATAAGCTTTTGATTCCTCACTTATGCCAAGAAAGACACACTTACAGCTCTTGTTGTCTAGCTTTACTCGCTTTGCTTCAGGTATGTGGACATGTCCAATGAAACCAAATACCTTGAAGTGTTGTACATTTGGTTTGGCTCCAGTCCAGACTTCCTCTGGTGTCTGATTTTGTAGAGCACTGGTGGGGCTGCGATTGAGCACATGAGTTATGCACTTAGCTCCTTCTGCCCAGAACTCTTTAGGCATCTTCCTTTCTGTCAGAGTGCTGCGCACCAGATTCATTATGGTCTGGTTTCTTCTTTCTGCCACCCCATTTTGTTGGGGTGTGTAGGCTGCTGTTAAGTGTCTTTTTATACCCTCATCTTTGCAGAAATCTTCAAACTCTTTTGAGCAAAACTCCCCTCCCCTGTCTGTTCTTAAACAGCAAATCTCCAATCCTGGTTCTTTCTCCACACTAGCCTTGAAGACCTTAAACATCTTAAATGCCTCTGATTTTTCTGCAATCACATAACTCCACATCTTCCTGCTATGGTCATCAATGAAAGTAAGGAGATACCTCTTCTGGCTGATGGAGATTGGAGTAATAGGGCCACATATGTCAGCATGCACTAGCTGCAGGTTCCTTTAAGCTCTCCATGAACTCTTCTTGGGAAATGACTCTCGCTTCTGTTTTCCAATGAGGCAGTTCTCGCATACCTTTGCACATGTTTCTATGTGTGGAAGACCTTTCACCATGTCTTTAGAGCTCAGTGTCTTCAGGCTCTTGTATTTTAGATGAGCGAATCTACAATGCCATAGATGTGTCTCGCTTACGGTTTTTGCCTGGAAGCATGATGCTGAGTTGATCTCTTCGGCGGGAATTACAAACATACGGTTACTGCTCATTTGAGTTTCAACAATAAGACCTCTTGAGGGATGATATATCTTACATGTGTCATCTTGTATCAAGATTGCAAGCTTCCTCTCCTGCAACTGCCCTATACTCAAGAGGTTATTGCTTAGCTCAGGAACATAATAGACATCATGGATCACTTGTGTCAGTCCCTTTGTCTTTAACTTGATGCTCCCCTTTCCTTGAACCGCCATTCTTGTGTTGTTTCCAAGCTTAACCGAATGTTTGAAATCTTCATCAATCTCCACAAACCATTTCTTCATTCCGGTCATATGATTACTGCAGCCACTGTCGAGGAACCAAAGATCCCCCATTGCTGATCCTTTCAGCTCCACATGCGCCATTAAAACAAGCTCTTCTTCTTCATTCATCTCCATGTAGTTCACTTGCTTTTCTAGGCTAGGACACTCGTACTGGAAATGTCCTAACTTATGGCATTTGTAACATTCAACCAACGCTTTGTTGAATGGTCCCCCTCTTCCTCTTCCTCTGCCTCGTCCTCTAAATGAGCTTCCTCTTGCTCCACTCGGTTCATACGAGACTTTTAGTACTTGTTCTTCACTCTTTGATGAACATTTGCCATGTCTGATTAGCTTCTGTTCATGACATAGCAATGAGCTCTGCAGAGCATCCACAGAAAGACTGTCTATGTCTTTCGACTCCTCTATAGAACACACAATATATGTGAACTTCTCTGACAACGTCCTTAAGATCTTCTCCACGATCTTAATATCCTGCATATCCTCACCGATATTCCTCATATCAGTTGCAATCACCAGCACCCTTGAGAAGTACTCTGCGATACTCTTTGTTTCCTTCATCTCCAGGATCTCAAAGTCCCTCCTAAGTCGTTGCAGTTGCGATTTCTTCACACGCTCACTCCCCTGGAACTTTGTTTTCATGGAGTCCTGATAGCTAGAATTTTTAAGATCCTTTGAGGTATCAATTCCTCAAGCTTATCGATGTAGCTTTGAGGTATCGAACCTATTCTGGGATGGATAAAACCAATAAGCACTCACTAATCCTCTAGAGTCAAATCACTCAATTAAGTTGTTGTTTCTAACAATCCTAACGAAATCAAATCAAGCCGAAGTAAACAAAAGCAAATAAACAAGTGATTCAATCAATGATAAAGATAGGGCATAAGGTTAAGGTCAACGGACAGGTGACTCGGGATGATCAAGGATCCTAATTCAAACTTCAAACAAGCTAATCTCCTAGCAAGGAACACAACGATACGATCAGTTTAATCTCTTAATACTAATCTCTTTACTTAATCCTAATTCAAGAACAAACTCTCATTTGTGAATTAAAATCAAGCAAGCAATCAAACAAGTTCCAAACCGCCAACAATCACTCTAAACATACATTCTCATGCGCTAGAATGTGAAAGTTCTATCAAAGCTATGAACAGGAATTTCATCGAACATGTTGTGAACAAGAAATCTTAAGTATCCTAATCAACTTGATCAAGGCTAATTGGGCATTACACGCACTTTGACAGATGAGATCTCATACAATTAAACATTAGAATCCATTGATCACCCCTAAATCAACCTAATCCTACCTAACCCATAAGCCCTATGAATAACTACTCACTAATCATGATATGAACAACAAAACTCATAGAAATAGTGTTGATCATTGAAGATTAGAGATTGAATTGATAATCAAAGAAAGAAATCACAAGAAAAGAGTACTAGATTAACCAAAAATCAAACTTGTTCTTACAAAAGGTTTAGAACAAAAAAAACAGCTTAAGATTCTGTAAAAAGATAGGTTTTTGGCGTAAAAAGTCATTAGGGTTCGAGCCGGGTCAACCCGGAACAAACCGGGTGTTGACTCGGATCCAAGGAAATTTCTGGGATGCGTATCGGTCGGCGTATCGGTCGGCCAGACCGATACGGACTCTCGGATTTTTCTGGGAAGGGTCGTATCGGCCAGCCAGCCCGATATGCTGGCCGATATGGACTCTCGGATTTTTCGGTGTTGAGATGCATCCAGTAAATCAGGCATAACTCTTTCCATATAGCTCCGAATGACTTCAAACCACCTCCATTATAAAGCTAACTCAATTTCCCATGATTTTTATTCAGAATCCCAGAGCTAAAAGTCAATGTAATATCTTCATATGACTCAATCTTTCAAGCTCATTGGTTTGGTCCTACATCACCATTTCACTTGCAATCACTCATTTGGCCTCCAAACTCTTCCAAACCTCCTTAGCAACTCCAAGAACCCACAAAACATAGTAAACACTCCAAATGCAAGCCTAGAATGCCTAAACATAGCTCTAGATGATCCTATACTCTAAACACATCAATGACCAAAGAAATGAAGTTAAAGGAAACTAAAAAGAAGTAAAACATGATCCTAACAATAGCCTAAATGCATGAAAATACAAGTATATCAATTCCCCCAAACTTAAACCTTGCTTGTCCACAAGCAAGCATAAGACTATCAAAGCAAGTTGGGAGAAAGGTTTGAAGGCGGAAGCTCATATCCAAAGACAAAACTGATATCAACAAGTTCCAATTCGAGTCAACGTCACCAAGATGCAACCAAGTTAGGCTTACTCCAAAAATTTAGCCATGCTCATCAAGACAAAACTCTTAGCTCAATTCTCAACCTAGACAAGCATTCCTATCAACTAGCTCTTTAACATTCATTAGGTTTTCAAGTGGATCTTACTCAATGCAAGGTGATCAAACTCATTTGGTAAAGGGACAAGGTTTTGAGATTAAAGTGATCTCAATCAAAAGAGGGGTTTATTCCAAAAGCATGAAGGTTCTCTCATAAAGAAGTGAATGAGCTATAGTAAAATGCTAAGAGTTAGAGGCAATTGGTGCATACTAGGTTGATTTCCATCTACCCATGCCCCAATTACTTCTTCTCCTAATCTAGCCCACCTAAATGGATACTACCCTTGACCAAGGCTGTTTTTGCCTCATCCCCTTTTCTCAATCAGACACTTTCCAATCAAACTCCCCAAGGATCAATAAAGACTTTTCAAAACAGTGGCAAATCTTTTCTTTTTAACTTAGCTCAAATCTTTCTTTAGCAATGGTCTCTTTTCTTTCTCTAAGGTGAGCCTTTGGCTTCTTTTCAATTCAAAATATAAGACACTTTTCTTTTCTTTAAACACATAAGAGCTTTTCTTCTTTTAAAACACTTTGCCAACAAACATAAGATCCCAACCAAAATCCCTTTTTATTCTTTCTTTTCTTTACTCTCTTTCTCCTTTCCCAACTCTTCCCCCAAACTTTGATCCTAGCCTATTGCAAAGCCAAAGATGTTGAGCTTGCATCTATATGGAAATTTCTCCTAGTCGCCTCATACTCAACACTTTTTACCTAGCTCATTCCAAATAGGCCTACCACTCAAGATAGTGTTTGTGGCTTGAAAGAAGGGTGGTGAAAGGTATGGAAGTCTATTTGAGCAAGTAGAGAGGGGTAGAAAGGATAAGAATGCTCAAATATTTTAGGGTATCCACGAGTTTAGCACACAGAGCATGAGTAAGATAATTAGATGTCATCATTAAAGTTCTCACTTAGGTAGAGCTAGTGTCAATTCAAAGCCTATTTCAGTTTCAAATCAAGTTTCAAAGCAAGCAATCCTAGCATGGTTCGTCTTAACTTTCTAGCCTTTCTTGAATTGCAATCTTAGGACAATCAACTAGCTCAAACAACTAGCATAAAGAACAAGTCATCACTCAATCAGTCTTACAAGGACATTCAATCATTGCTCCCTATGCATGCGTCCTATATGATGCAACTAGACTCGATCCTATGATGCAAGTGCAACTACATGCTTTCTTTTTGTGAAATTTTTTGAAATTTTTCAATTTTTTTGGATTTTTCTATGCCTTAAGTGAAATGCATGAGACTCAAAGTGAGAAAATCGAAAATAAGAACAAAGAAAACATGATTAGCAACTAGCCTCTCCCCCAAACTTAGTTCACACCGTCTCGGTGGGAAAGCAAGCTCGAGAGAGAGACTCAACAAAAGGAGAAAAAGAAAGAAAAGAAGCTAAAATGAAAGTATGTACAAGTTGGAGTGTTACCTGGTTAGTTGTGGTGTGATGGGGATGATGATTCCCCCATGGAGTAAGTCGGGTTTGATGAAGAGCAGGGCTCAATCCCAAAACTCATTCTCTTCTTCTTTGCATTTACCCCAAAGCTCCCCAAAAGGATAGACATGGGAATTCCTCCCAAGTGAGCTTGTTTTGAGTCACTTAGCTTGACTATCCCTTCACTCTTTTTGTTTAGGGATGTGGCATGAGTTTGTATCACCGGGATCATACTCATCGTAGAACCACCCCCTAAACTCCTTCAGCCTTATCTCCTCAAAAGGGATCTTCCTTGGATCATGAGAGCTCAATGGTGTGGTAGAGACTATACCAAGAAGCTTGTGAGGGGGTTGAGCCATTGGACATCCATCTTCTTCATCCTCCTTGAAGGCTTCTTCCTTGAGGTCATCTTGCTTCTCTATAAGATTTCCTCCAATTGGCTCTTTCTTGTGAATTGGTTGCTTTGGCTCTTCTTCCATGATTAAGGGCTTATCTTGTATGCTCTCTTCCTTGATGTTCTTGCACTCAACAACCAACTCATCTTCATAAGGCTCCTCCTCATCTCTCACAACTTCTCCTACTTCTTCATTGTTGATATTGGTTGAGTGACCCATGATTGTCCCTTCATCCTCATCATTTTCATACCGCACTACAAGGTCTTCACCAATTGTACAACCAAGAAGCAATTCAAATTCCTTAATAGTCTCTTCAGCTTCTTTCAAGAAGTCATCTTGGACTTGAGTATTCTCCTCATGTGTTGGCTCAACAATACTTGCACCTGACATCAAAGCTAGAAGAAGGAGCAAATTAGTAACAAAGACTTGAACTAAAAAGAGTAGAAATCGAATTGATATATCCAGAATCCCAAAATGGCAACGGCGCCAAATTGATAGCTAGAATTTTTAAGATTCTTTGAGGTATCAATTCCTCAAGCTTATCGATGTAGCTTTGAGGTATCGAACCTATTCTGGGATGGATAAAACCAATAAGCACTCACTAATCCTCTAGAGTCAAATCACTCAATTAAGTTGTTGTTTCTAACAATCCTAACGAAATCAAATCAAGCCGAAGTAAACAAAAGCAAATAAACAAGTGATTCAATCAATGATAAAGATAGGGCATAAGGTTAAGGTCAACGGACAGGTGACTCGGGATGATCAAGGATCCTAATTCAAACTTCAAACAAGCTAATCTCCTAGCAAGGAACACAACGATACGATCAGTTTAATCTCTTAATACTAATCTCTTTACTTAATCCTAATTCAAGAACAAACTCTCATTTGTGAATTAAAATCAAGCAAGCAATCAAACAAGTTCCAAACCGCCAACAATCACTCTAAACATACATTCTCATGCGCTAGAATGTGAAAGTTCTATCAAAGCTATGAACAGGAATTTCATCGAACATGTTGTGAACAAGAAATCTTAAGTATCCTAATCAACTTGATCAAGGCTAATTGGGCATTACACGCACTTTGACAGATGAGATCTCATACAATTAAACATTAGAATCCATTGATCACCCCTAAATCAACCTAATCCTACCTAACCCATAAGCCCTATGAATAACTACTCACTAATCATGATATGAACAACAAAACTCATAGAAATAGTGTTGATCATTGAAGATTAGAGATTGAATTGATAATCAAAGAAAGAAATCACAAGAAAAGAGTACTAGATTAACCAAAAATCAAACTTGTTCTTACAAAAGGTTTAGAACAAAAAAAACAGCTTAAGATTCTGTAAAAAGATAGGTTTTTGGCTTAAAAAGTCATTAGGGTTCGAGCCGGGTCAACCCGGAACAAACCGGGTGTTGACTCGGATCCAAGGAAATTTCTGGGATGCGTATCGGTCGGCGTATCGGTCGGCCAGACCGATACGGACTCTCGGATTTTTCTGGGAAGGGTCGTATCGGCCAGCCAGCCCGATATGCTGGCCGATATGGACTCTCGGATTTTTCGGTGTTGAGATGCATCCAGTAAATCAGGCATAACTCTTTCCATATAGCTCCGAATGACTTCAAACCACCTCCATTATAAAGCTAACTCAATTTCCCATGATTTTTATTCAGAATCCCAGAGCTAAAAGTCAATGTAATATCTTCATATGACTCAATCTTTCAAGCTCATTGGTTTGGTCCTACATCACCATTTCACTTGCAATCACTCATTTGGCCTCCAAACTCTTCCAAACCTCCTTAGCAACTCCAAGAACCCACAAAACATAGGAAACACTCCAAATGCAAGCCTAGAATGCCTAAACATAGCTCTAGATGATCCTATACTCTAAACACATCAATGACCAAAGAAATGAAGTTAAAGGAAACTAAAAAGAAGTAAAACATGATCCTAACAATAGCCTAAATGCATGAAAATACAAGTATATCAAGTCCCAAAGCTGCTTGGCGGTATCCTTCTGGATTATGGTCTTCAGGATGGCTTTATCAATGGCTTGAAACAGGTAATTCTTCACCTTCAGGTCCTTTAGCTTTTTGTCAGCCAGTTCCTGCTTCTGCGCTTCATTGAGAATCACACCGGAGGCTGGTTCTGAGTACCCAGTCTCGATCAAATCCCACCATTCTTTAGATCGTATGAGATTCTCCATCATCATACTCCAGTGTTCGAAATCTCCATCGAACTTGGGAATCACCAGCATGTTTTGTCCTTCTCCTGACATCGTCTCTCTTCTCTCTGTTCCACGGATTCTAATCACTCAAGGCTTCACAACCGTAGCTCTGATACTAATATGTTGGATCAGTTTAAGACTTAAGCAATTAGAACCGTAAAACTGACTTGTTCTTATTCATAAGAGGTTCTTAAATACAAAGTGCTGAAGCAACTGCCTCCTACAATATAGGAGGACTTTAACAACTACAGAAACAAAGACTTGACTAGTTCAACATCGACTTCTCCTACAAACTAGGATCTTATTGTGACCACTAAATCAACTAAAACACCAACAGGCTATAGTAGCATTTTCTGGCATGCCATATCTAGAGTTCCTGCCATCAGAAAGATAGTCATGCAAACAACCATAAGGTGACCAGTTATCGGTCCAAAACCGACAGGAGAGACCATTGCCAATTCTGATCTTTATCCAGGTGAACATAGCTCCTTTGTTTTTCAAGATTTTGTTTACAAGTCAGCTGTTTTTGGCTTGAACCTTCACTGTCCAGAAATTAGATAGATCCCCATTTAATACCACTTCTTTAAACCAGGCCACCCAGATAGATCCAGATCGAAAGAATAAGAGCCAAATTAGCTTTAACATACAAGCCTTGTTCCATGTTTCTAGGTCCTTTAACCCCAAGCCTCCTTTGTCCTTTGCTTTAGTAATAATGTTCCAAGAAACTCGTGCCGAGTGATTAGCTTCAATATCCCCTTTCCATAGAAATACACCACAAAGAGAGTTAATACGATTAATTATCTCTTTTGGTAGGACGAAGGAAGAACACCAGAAATTGGTGATGCCCCCAATCACCGTTTTGATCAATAACAGTCTTTCCCGCAAAGGATAAGGACTTTACTGTCCATGAGGTTAGTCTTCCTTTCACCTGCTGAATAAGCACTTCACAATCCATTGCTGAAAGCTTTCTAGAAGTTAAAGGCACACCTAGATACCTAACAGGCAGGCGCCCATTAGACATCCCTGTGGAGAAACTAATCGTGTCTATTTCATGCTGTGACAGGGATGAGGCAAAGAAAGAGGATTTTTGTACGCTGACTGCCAATCCCGAGCGAAGTTCGAACTCCCTGAGAATCTGATTTTGAACCGAGCTTAAAGATCCATCAATGAAGATCAGTAAATCGTCAGCGAAACAAAAATGCGTCAGCCCTGAGGCTTCACACTATCTTTTTCTATTTTTATCTTTTTTGGTATAAGTCATATTTAGAACTTGAGAAGAATGTTTGATAGTGTGTCCATGGTCTGACAATTCCAAGAGGTCGAGCATTTACATTGACAACAGAATCAACTTGGATCCCCATCACGAATACAATCGTGTAACCACAGCAGGACACATAAAAGCGAGCCAAGAGTGAAACATTACATGTTTTGTCACGCTACTAGCTATGCCCCCACGAAGCACGACTCATGACAATCATAGAACAAAGACACTACTTGATAGCTTTGCTCAGTGATCATGACACGAGTTGAAAAAGCAAATTCTGTTGTCTCTCTTTATTAATTGAATTCCTAGTTCAATAAAAGTCATATGGGCCCATCGATACCCACACGACTTTAACCGACAAAATCTCATTCCCGATTCTCTAGAGTTAATAATCTTAACCCGTCCTCTTATAGCAGACCGGTTAATGCTAACCAACCCGAATGCATATTCTCTTAACCCTAATTGTAACCTATATATATATGAGTATCTATAAACCTTAGGGTTTATCTCTCACAAACGAACTCAAAGGTGGCACCTTAAGAAGCTGCAGTCCATCTCTCTTCTCTCAATCTCGCCGTCCTAAAACATGGGGTATGGCTTCCTCTTTTAGATCATTCTTCTCCAATCTCATCTCTTTGAGTGCTTATACTTTTTTTTTCATGGTTTCCGTGAAACGCAAGGATAAGTGAATTTCTTCATATGTGTTTGTCGGTTTTAGGATTGTTTTTTCGTTGTCTTCTGAGTTTGAAACGTATCTTTCATGTTCACCTCTCTGAGTTCTCCACGATTAACTAACTGAAATCGTGAATTTGGTCACTAGCGTTATGGTTATCACAAAGATGCAATGCTTGTCTTTACCAGTTCTGAGATGAATGTTAGGTTCTTCAAAAAAAAGAGATGAATATTAGAACATAAATATTACAATTTCTAATGTCTAGTTTCACACTCGTCTTGGTGTTCCATCTGAAAGTGTTTATTGACTTGAGATTCTCACTTTATTTCATTGTAAGATCTCTCAATTAATATGTTTGTTATGTTCTTTGTTATTTCGAAACCCTAACTAAATATTCATTTGTCTTGTAATCTTGTCTCATCTTTTAATAACTTCAGTAAGACACGTGGTATGGGAGCTGGGCGCAAGCTGAAAAGGCTTCGGATTAGGGAGAGGTGGGCTGACAAGGACTTCAAGAAGAGTCACCGAGGAAATGAATGGAAGAAGCCTTTTGCTTGTGCTTCTCACGCTAAAGGAATCGTCCTTGAGAAGATGTAAGCCTTACACTTCCCTCTACTTTGTTGTGACGTTCTAATGCATCTCACTTCATGCAGTGGTATTGAGGCTAAGCAGCCTAACTCTGCCATCCGTAAATGTGCTAGAGTTCAGTTGATCAAGAACGGTAAAAAGATTGCTGCTTTTGTACCCAATGATGGTTGTTTGAACTACATTGAAGAAAATGTAAGTGCACTTTTGAGTAAATAGCTATTTTGTATGGCTACAATGTCTTGATGACTCGTTGTTGGATGTGTGCAGGATGAGGTGTTGGTTGCTGGATTTGGGCGTAAAGGTCATGCCGTTGGAGATATTCCTGGAGTTAGGTTCAAGGTGGTGAAGGTTTCTGGTGTCTCACTCTTGGCCCTTTTCAAGGAGAAGAAGGAGAAGCCTAGGTCTTAAGCTCTAGTGCTTTGCAAGCTTTTTTTTGTTTGAATGAATTTTTGAGAGAGTTTTACATTATATATTTTAGTTGAGCTGTTTTTTATAGTTAAGATGTATTTTCATTAAAAATATTTATTTTAAATAAAATATTATTTCTTTTTGGAAAAAAATACATGTCACGTTTAGTTTAATTTTTTAAACGAAATGGTTAAGTAGTTTTTATTCGATTCATCTTTACTTGATGATTTTTTTTTCATTAAATTCCTTTTTATTTATTCTTATAAATAAAATCATATGGCTGGCTGGATCCACAAATTAAATCCCTATCCGGATCCTTTAATAATCTTAACCCGTCCTTTTATAGCAGACCGGTAATGTAAACCAACCCGAATGCATATTCTCTTGACCCTAATTGATAACCTATATATAATCTATAAACTTTAGGGTTTTACTCTCACGAACGAACTCAAACTTGCGCCTTAAGCAGCTGCACTCCATCTCTCTTCTCTCTATCTCACCTCTCTCAGATCATTCTTCTCCAATTTCATCTCTCCGCTTGAGTGATTATATTTCATGGTTTCCGTGAAATGCAAGAATAAGTGAATTGAATAAGTAAACGATCAGTTGAAGGAATTCTTGGTGTATTTGATCGTTTCGCAAATATCTCGGGTCTGAGAATTAGCCTAGAGAAATCGAAGTTGTTCATGGCAGGGGTTTCAGAGTCGAATCAGGATGCTATCCTTTCTTCCTTCCCTTTCGCAAATGGCCAGCTTCCGGTACGTTATCTAGGCCTCCCCTTACTTACAAGAAGAATGTCTGTGTCTGATTTTTTGCCACTAGTGGAAAGAATCAGGAATCGGTTGAGTTCTTGGACTGGAAGATTTTTGTCCTATGCTGGGAGATTGCAGCTGATCAGTTCAGTTATTATGAGTTTAACAAACTTTTGGATGACTACTTTTAGACTACCAAGTAGATGCCTACAAGAAATTGAGAGACTATGCTCAGCGTTTCTATGGTCTGGCCCTGATCTCAATACTAGGAAAGCCAAAGTAGGCTGGACAGATTTATGTAGACCAAAAGCGGAAGGTGGTCTAGGTCTAAGATCCTTGAAAGATGTTAATGTGGTGCTGGGTTTGAAACTGATCTGGCGTATTACCTCTGCTCACTCCTCTCTCTGGGTAAAGTGGATTGAAATCTACCTTATTCGGAAGGGTTCTTTTTGGTCTATCCGAACTACGTCCATAAGTGGTTCATGGATGTGGAGGAAAATTCTAAAGCTGAGAGAATTAGCGAAGACATTCCATAAACGAGAGATAGGAAATGGCAGAGAGACCTCTTTTTGGTATGATAAATGGTTGCAACAAGGCAGACTTAAAGATTTGTTGGGAGACAGGGGTTCTATTGATTTGGGCATATCAGACCCGTCAACAGTAAGTGAGGTCCTCCACACGCATAGGAAGAAGAGGCACAGAGTTGCACTGTTAAATGATATCGAAACTGCTATAGAGCAGCTTAAAGCCCGAGGTGAAGTCCAAGTGGAGGACACATCACTGTGGAAGCACAGAGAAGATAAATTCAAGAGTACATTCTCCACCAAAGAAACTTGGCAACAGATTCGTGTAAGGAGCCCAACTTGTGAGTGGAGCAAATGCGTTTGGTTCACCAATAACACGCCCAAATATTCCTTCTTACTTTGGGTAACGATGCTTAACCGTCTATCAACAGGGGATAGAATTCAAAAGTGGAATCCCAGCTCTGACGCAACCTGCGTATTATGCTCCAGCCAAAGTGAATCACGCAAGCATCTTTTCTTTGCTTGTCAATACTCACATAATATTTGGGAACATCTAATGCGTGGACTTATGAAGCAAGACTTTACAAGTGACTGGGATAGTATAGTCAGCTTACTTTCAACCTCCACCTCCAGCAAAACGATTTTGTTCCTCATGAGATACACTTTTCAGGTGACAATTCATTCCATTTGGAGAGAGAGAAATTCAAGGAGACATGGTGAGGATCATCAACCTTACCAAAGCATCCTTAAATTTACTGATAAAGCAGTAAGGAACAAGCTATCAGCACTTAGACAGGAAGGAAGATACGACTATGATGATGGTCTCCAAGTGTGGTTTAGCACAAGACCACCACCCACAACTCATCCGTAGGAATTTTGATTTCAATAGGCTATTGATTCATTTTCTGATTCTTTATTCAGCTTTAATAGTTTTCATAGCAAAAAAAACATAAAGTCCGCACTTGATGTACAAAGCCATTTTGATTGAATAAATTTTACATTCAGTCAAAAAAAAAAAAAAAAAAAAAAGAATGCAAGGCTTGAACTTTTACTCATTGCAAGCTCTCTTAATATGTTTGTTGTCTCTCTCGTCTTTTAATCTCTTCAGTAAGATACTTGGTATGGTTGCTGGGCGCAAGCTGAAAAGGCTTTGGATTATGCAGAGGTGGTCTCACAAGCAGTTCAAGAGGATAGAATCTTATGAATGGAAGAAGCCTTATACTTGTTCTAAATGTTGTTTTCACGCTGGAATTGGGCGTACCGTCGGAGATATTCCCGGAGTTAGGTTCTAGGTGGCCAAGGTCTCTGGTCTTTTAAAGTCTACTGTTTTTCAAGCTTTCTTTTTTTTTTTTTTTGGTTAAATGGATTTTTGACAGATGAAGCCATGCCTCTGTTCTGCTTCAAGAATCTGGAAAATGTATCATGGGTTGAGTTTTAAACTTGTTTTTGTTTCATCTGTTTTGGATTTAAAATTTCTCAGTCTCAATCTCAGCTTATCCTATTAAATTCGAAAACATGATCATTAAATTTCACAAATCTTTAAGTTTTCTCACTGCTCAAATATAATCAGTGCAATCCTAAACTTAGAAAGAGAAGTCGTCTACAAGATTCTATAACCGAGGACTTGTTCTGATTAGTGGGTTAGGCGCAGAAGAATCTTCCTTAAAAGAACTAACAGATCCATCAGAACAGTTAACAGGCTGCTCTTTCAAGTCTGAGTCAGTGATTTTCTCCTCAGTTAGATTGCTGTCCGCAATAGTCATCTCACCCACAATGTTTGCAGCTTCTTTCCTATCCTCATTTACCATCTGTTCTTCAGGACAGCCTGTCAAGTCCATGGACTCCAACATCGAGTCTTCCACAAGGTTACTAGTACTAGGTGTTTCCTCTACGACATGTTCAAGTTCTTCGGATTGTAGGTTGTCTATGCTGATGGGATTGGGTTTCCCATTCTGGGTTTTGGTAGCAGAAGAAGAGTGATGGCTTGAAAGCGTTTCATTATGAGAAGGCCCGCTGCCATTGTTCTTGGCTACCATTTTGGAGGTTGAATTACTGCAAGGTTTGACTCCGGTAAGTGTTGAACAATGCATCTGGTTTGCTACTCTCAATATGCTTGCCCCAATTCCAAAACTTGTCCTAGTTTTCTTTGGTGTAATTTTATCACCTGCAGACAAACTATTTCTTCCATCATTCTTGGGAGAAACTGGAGATCCTGAATCTTCTGTCTGCAGGTTTGCCTTGATCTTTTTCGCGGACTTGGGAAGTTTCAAATGCACAACCTTGCGTTTCTTTTCGCAATCCGGCTTCATATCCCAATGTTCATGTGATCTGTTCCCATTACTTTTGCTTAAGCGTTTCTCAGCAACGAACTCTGCCAAAGTTTTCTCCTTTTTCTTTGGAACAGTAGTATCCTCATATTCAAATGCTCCATCTTCTTTACACTCATCTGTCTTTCTCCTTTTAGTATAAACTTGTTTAGTCTTTTTCGGTTCGGGATCAGACTCTTCCACTTCTGCAGGAGATATCTTGGGTGCAGACTCGACTGATCCCTCAAGTGTTTGAAACTCAGGGAGGTCAGTATAGCCTTTCCAGCGATTAAAAGCCAATAACTTTGCTCTCTGGCTTACAAACTGAAGCTCATCAGTATCACCATAGCTAGGAGAGGATGCTAAACGCTTCAAATAGTCCACAAGGTTTGTAGGTTCAAAGAAGATTGCATTTGAGACCTTATCTCCACCGTGTATTCTGCTTAAATCTTCTCGGATTCCAGGATTGATTATGTTCCGAGTCTTTATCTTCTGATAAACTTCCTCTGAGATACAAGAACAAGACAAACCAAACTCTATCCTTCTTGATACCTCTTCTAAAGCAAAATCAATAGCATCAAGAAAATCTGGAAGAGTACTCTGCTTTGCTAATTGAGAGAAATGCTGGTGAAAAGGCTTTATCCGTGAAGCATCATTCCACGCAAATGTACAGTCTCCGAAATATGTTACTAAGAAACTTCCTTTCTTGAAGTACTTCTTTGCTTTGTCTGTTGCAGATGAGGTATCAAAGATTTGTCCAGGCCACCATGGATGGCTCCTTACTTTAGCCCAAACCAAATCTGAGTCAGAGAGCTTCACTGTGGCACTGTCATGATCCAAAGTACTCTCATCCTTGCTTTCATGTGGCTCTACATCCATAAAACATTCAATATCCAAGTTCTCAGCTTGCTTTCCTGAGCTATCCGGTTTGCTATCCTCGACAAGGTCTTCTCTATCCAGTCTGACTTCAGAACCCTTCACATCGCCGTGAGAAGTGACCATGTCAGGTTTTACTTCCTTCTCAACCAGAAGCTCCGTTTGAATCCCATCAGAATCTTTGCCTAGATCTAACCCTCCGTTTAAAGATTCTTTTTCCTTGGCCAGATCGGTAAACCCATTTATTTTCTCCTCTATCACAAGATCATCAGCTGAAGCTAAGCTTACAATTTCTGGTTCAACAGTGACGCAGCCTTCTTGCTCGTCGCCATCACCCTTTGATTCCAGCTCCTGATCTTGACTACTCAAGGGGTCAGCTAGGGTTTCAGACATCTGACCACTTCCGACCTTAACATTCAGCGCATCAGAGCCATCAAAAGCGTCGGAGCCCAAGTGAACACCTTCTGACTCCGTCGTCATAAGGCGTACCAAAACAAGACCCTAGACAAACGTAAAGATGAAAATCATCAGAAATTACTTCCAACTTAATTTCCCAACAAATCAAATAACACAGAGCGAGAGTGCGCGCAACTAACCTACGGTGGCGTTCGTGAAGACGGCGGTTTCCCGGCGGCGGGAGGTCGTTTCTTTGAAGTATACGACGACGTAAAATCGAACCACAAAGACACGGGTTTCTCGTTTTGATTTTTATTTTTTTGGTAACTTTTTACATTGTGCGGCAGTCCACGTTAAGCCTCGGGTATTCGGTTCGGTTTCGGATATTTCGGTTTCATAGATTTATGAACGAATAGATACTTTACAATGTTCGATTTCGTTCTGGTTTGATTCCTATCAGTTTTGGTTTGGTTCGGTTTTATAATTTTTAAAACCTATAAAATATTTAAAATTTTCGACTCTTAAACGGTTCCGAATTTTTTAGAATCAAAATAGAATTTTTTATTCAAACTTAACAAGAATCTATTAATTCAACCAGATTATTAACCAAAAAACAAAAAAATCTATAATTTAATGTCAATTAGATAACTAAAACATAAATTAAGTAGATCTAACAATATTCCATGTCCTATGATTTATGTTGATGTTGAAATTATAAGTAACCCTTTTACTAAACCTTATACATAAATTAGTTTTTAAGTTCTTGGTTTCGGTTTCTATCCGATATCCACAGTTCTTAAATTCAGATCCAATGGTAATATACGAAAATTTTCGGTCGGGACTTTGATCCATTTGCTTTTGTAATGACTGGGCCTATATTTCAATCAATTGGCCCACTTACAAAACCCAAACTTAGAAGCCCAAATACTTCATTCAATGAGGTACAGAAGAACGTACATACAACCATTTCTCAAACAAGTTTCAACACGTACTGTCTATGGCTGCCCAATTCAGAGAGCTGAATTCTGCAAGAACATAATACCTGCCGCAAGCTCTCGCTAGCAGCTGCAAACTTGCTCACCAAACTGGTATCTTCAACTGCTTCTACTGCAGCTCGAAGCTAAACCAAATCACCGATCACAGAAATGTAATTTCAGCTGAAACAGAGAGTTTGGGGAAGTTACCTGGTTCAAAAACTCATCTTATTCCCGTAGTCAGTCATCCAGGTCAAAATGATTAGCATTCTAAGTAGAGCAGAAACTTTTGAAGTAAATCTAGTATGTTTTTGGCACTGTATTGCTCATATCTAAGTCTCAACCTGATCATCAAATCAGTCAATTGTATATTATGATACAACCTAGTATACATTGGTGTATGAGAGAGTAGCCAGATCAATAGCCAATAGGATGATCTAGTCTTCTCTTGGACCTAACTTCCACTCACTTCCATAGTAAGAATTAGGTAAACCAAGCCAAAACTTGAAAGCTTCAGCAGCTCTCTTTCGTTCTACCCTCCTCTCTACCCTAGCTTGTGAAGCATGTTTGCTAGTGAACATCCTCGAATGCATCTCAACATAGATCTTCTTGTACTTAGTTTTGTTCGGAGGTATCCCATTCTCCTCCATACACGCAATGATCTCCAATGCTTTCTTGAAAAACGCAGCCCTCACACATATATCCGCTAACATATCTAACAACCCTTCATCCGGTTTCAACATCGGAGGAGAAGGATCTGAAGAGTCTCCTCCTTCACACCTTTCCTTTATTTCCTTCCAAAGCAAGAGGGCATCACCTGGCTTCCTCGCCACGGAAACCCCGTTGGCTAGACTCCCATAGGTTGCCACATTCGGGTAAAACCCGGTTTCTTTCATTCTTGAAACGATTCTTTTTGCATCTTCAATCAAACCAAGCCTGCAATAACCTTCAACCAACATGTTCCATGCAATCAAATCAACTTTGACCCTTTGATCCATCATCATCTCATCAAACACTCTATTAGCCAACTTGGGTTGCCCTGACATTGCAAAAGCCTTCATCAAAGTAGTGTAACTAATCTTAGTTGGCGCAATCCCTCTCGTTCTCATTTCATTAAAGAACGATAAAGCTCCAGCGCTATCATCTATAAGAATGCATCCATCTATGACAATGTTATATGAAACAACATCTGGTTCAATCCCTGCATCTTCAGCCATTTCTCTTAGTAAATCCTCTGCTTTATCTATCTGCAACTGCTTACAATACCCTTTTAGCAGAACATTGTAAGTGATTCTATTCGCAGGTACGCCCATCTTAGCCATCTCAGACAACACTTGTCGTGCTCTATCCATCATCCCGGCTTTTACAAAAGCTGAAACAACCGTGGTGTAGGTAACTTCATCTGGGTGGCTATTGCTATCATCTTGACGCCTCATTGCCTCAAGCATTCTTGCTGTGTCCGCTACACGTCCATTCTTCATATAACCTTTCATCAACGTCGTGTAGATTCTAGAGTCAGGAGCAAAGACTTTAGGCAACAATGGCGGCTCATCACTCGGGTTAACTGAGTTAGGTAGCAGCTTCTTGAACACATCCTCTTCTTTCACCTCATCCCGAGCCGTATAAACCGAGTCATCATCATCATCATCATCATCCTCAAACGCATCTTCATCGTCTTCCTGTTCTTTCTCCTTCAAATCCTCGCCGTTGCATTCTCGTAGAACCTTGCAAAGATCTCTCCTTTTCTCTCTCATCGCTTGAACAATTCTCTCTGCAGTTCTCAAATCACCAAACCCAACATAAGCTGCAACGAGGGAATGCATTGTAGTCATACAAACCTTAACTCTCTTGTCAATGATCCTTTCCAAGACAAACACAATCAGTTCCTTACGACCAACTCTTGCACAGAGCTTGATCATAACATTGTAAGTCAATACATCAGGTTCACAATCCCACTCAGACATTTCATCGAACAGTTTCGAGTACTTCTCAGTATCACCAAGATTTGCACAAGCGTTAAGCACTGCGTTGAATGCAGCCGTATCAGGCCTAGATTGAGCAACCAAAGATTGGTCAGCGAAGCGTCGGACTCGCCGTGTAATAGCTGTAAAGAGTTTGATAGATTCTTCCGGTCCGTCGTCTCCAGCACCAGAGAGGTTAGCTACTGCAGCTGACCACGCTTTAACATGTGGTAAGTACCCAGAACGGAGCATGGACTTGATAACGGAGACAGCGTAAAGCGTTTGACCGGCTTTCGCGGAAGCCATGGCGAGGAGGCCGAGGGAATTGGCGTCCAGGCGATGAAGCTGGCGCTCATTGCGGAGGCGCGTGAGGATAGACTGTGCACGCGTGAGGCTCTCGGGTTTGGATTGATAGGACAATTGGGAGACTAAACGGCTAAGGCAAGTAGGTCCAGGGAGATGAGTGGATTGAATATACTTAGCCCAAGCTTCATCGGTTTTTCTATTGCGGAGGAGAGATAAAAGCTCTTGGTCGTTGTGTGTTGAATAAGCCTCTGGAGAAGAGCCCAAGAACGATGAGAGGTCGCCGGCGGAGCTGTTAGTAGTTCCAGAGGAGGACCGTGTGAAAAATTGGCTGCACGTGAGTCGGCTAGCGGCGGTGAATGGACAGATGGATATTGCGTTGTGGATGAGAGTGAAAGACGATGGTTGAGTTAACGTACCGGAGTATGTGTATGTCGGAAACGAGGACGATGAAGTCGGAGGAGGTCGGAGAATATTCATCTTAGGTCCATTGGAGAAAGACTTGTGTCTGATGTAATGATTCCAAATGGATTATTTGAGTGGAAATGAGCTTAGCTACGTCGCCATTTTAGGATTTAAGCATATTTCAAAAATTAAATATCTTCACAATTTTTCCCCAACAAAAACAATATATTATTTCATAAATTACAGACAAAGCTTCAACCTTTTCGAATTTTTAGATCTAACATAAAACTAAGAAGATTTAAACTGACATAAAAACTTAAGCTTTGTCTTAAATATAGTTCATAACATACCATTAACCAGCATTCATTTGAGAAAACATAAAGAGCAAAAGAAAAATAAAACTTGTTCATAGCTGAGCTTAATATTCAGAAAACAAAAGACAAAACAGATATAAAACCAAAAGCTTTCCCTAAAATGAAAGTGATTCAAGCAGATGAGATGATAATTATTACTGGCTAGCACCGAGCCATTTTGTGAAGTTGTCAAATTCGGTGTAGTCACTGTCGGAGATCATAGTCTGGTACCACGACTTACCTGCTGCCTTGATTGCCAATGCCTCCTCCTGTCAGATCAAGAGATTTAAAACAGAGTTAGAAAACACTCTCAACAAAGAGTTTTGATTGAGATTATATCAGCTCGAAGATGAAAGAGAGAACTTTTGATTTCTACTGTGTAAAAAATTCCAACAAAGAGAAGTAATCAGCATGTGTTCAGACAGACACTCGACACAAGAACTCAGACCATAAACGGATACACATTTAGTTAATCAGCCAAAATGAAATCTCCATTGCAAATGACCCATGTAAATTCAATTTACAAGACCACACAACTACACAACAGATATCTAAACAAGAGTGGCAAAGATTATCCAACAGGATGTAAACACACATCTCACAAAACTATCATAAACAAACTAAGTCAAACTATCCAAGCAACTACCAAATGCAATGCATACCCGAACTGAAATGAGATTACCAAATAAACAATGATAGCTCACAAGGACAAACTGAACAATTGAAATTACCTTGGTGACTGGTTTCCTCTTCTTGATGAGCTTCTCCTTCTTGGCCTTGACCCTCTGTTCCTCAGCCAACAAAGACATCCTCTTAGCGGTCTTAGCATATGGGTTCAACTTCAGCATCACGTTCAGGTTCTTCAATGGATTCTTCTTAAGAACAGCCCTCTTCTCATCCTTCTTAATCGGCTTCACCACGCTCTGAAGCTCATCAGAGTTGATAATCCTAGCAAGATCAGCATTCACCATTTTCGCACGAGGAAGCACATATCCCTTCTTCTTCTCAGATGGCTTCTCAAATGAGCCATAGACAGACTCAAGCTTCTCAAAAGCAGATTTGGTCCAAATCACAAACCTTCCAAGGTGACCACCAGGTGCAAGCTTCAACAAGTTAAGCCTCTCAACATGGCAAAGCTCAACACCAGGAAGGTTCCTAAAGGCCTTCACAATCTTAGCTCCTTCAGTTCCGTAAACCACAAGAGGACCTTTCCTACAAATGTAACGACGGTTCCTCATTTTACCTACACCAGATCTGATCCCAATGCTATCCTTCGCCTTCTCAGCGTCATCGTAACCACCGGTTTGCTTCAAAAGCTTGATCGCGTCTGAGGTCTTCTCCACGGATTCGGCTGAGTCACTGATAACAAGAGGCATCTCCGGTACATTCTCGATCTTGTGACCACGAGCCATCACAAGGGCGGGAACAGCAGTTGCGGCGATGGCTGAGACGATTGCGTGACGCTTCATGTTGACATTGATGCGTCTGTGCCATTTACGCCAGGGCTTAGTCGGGGCGAACATCCGACCACCACGACACATGTTACCGAACGCCGCCTGACCGGCACGGTGAGTACCACCTCCGGGAACACGAGGGATACGCGAGACGGCACGTCCGGTACCCCAGGACTCCGCAGAGGTCTGGTGACCGGCCTTCTTTGAGACGGCGTAAGGTTGGCGGCTGTTGTTAGACATTTGGGCGTGAACGAAGTTAACGACGTCTGGACGAATCGGGGCCGTCATGACGTCGGGCAATACGACGGTGGAGGATTGATCGGTGGTCATGTCACCGTCCAAACCCTGGACAGTGACGAGAGGACGTGCAGCGGCGGCCATTTCTTCCTGTAGGTCTCTCTTCTCTCAGTCTCTCGACTCTTTGGAGACTTCTAGGTTTTCGCAGCTTCATCTTAATAACTAATATATACTACGGTTTCGTCTAGGGTTAGTGACCAATTAATGGGCCTGATAAAGCCCAATTAGTTAACAAATTCTTTCGGGCCCTAACATTAAAGCCTGATGGTAAGGATCCATAAATTTGGTAGATAACTATATAAAGCATATGCTCTACTCATTTTTTGTCAAACGTATGCTATACTCTCTCTCCCTATATATGTATTTCTCTTCTTTTTTGGTATAAAATATATGTATTTATATTATTTTTTTAATATCAGGAAGTTCGGGATTCTCGAACCTGTACATCCGCCTGAGTCGAAGCCCATACCGGACTAAATTCACTTACCTTTAGAAAGAAGACCCCTTCCAACAGAAATCGCACGCATATTAACGGTAGGATAGTAACCGACATTTGCCAACTAAATCAACTAGTTTGTTTATGTGTTATTTGTTAAGTAAGAATATGTGTATTTACCTATCAAATAACATTTTGCTTGTTGAGATTTTTCAAGAATAATGAAAAACAAGTAATATATAGATGCTTCATTTATTTAATAACCCTTAATATATACATCTAGTGGTATCTTTGTATTGGCCTTCTCCCAGTTTCTGATGGTCTGAAAGCAATTGATGATGGTTTCATGGCAAAAGTGAAACAGGGAATTGAGCAAGCTCATGGAACTGGCTATGGTGGTAGTGGCTTTAAATTCATTGAAGAGGAGGACGTTCGGAAAGTTGAGAAGATCACAACCCAGCAGGTGTCTAACAACTATGAAGCGTGTGAGGTGTGACTCAAGGATTTTCAATCAATTAATTTGCCAAATTCGAAGGGTGTTCAAGTACTTTGTTTACGATAACTTTTGAGTAACATAAGTATCATTATAAAACAGATGAAGATACAATTAACACACAACAAGAAACAAAAAAAAATAGAAAGAGATTTTTGTACAAAACTAAACCGGCGGATGAGGATGAGGCTGCCTTGCAACAGCAGCTTCAAGACCAAGAACTAGTAGAAAATGGAACCCTTATATATAAATATTAAACCTATATATAGTCCTGGTTAAAATCTGCAAATGTCCCCTGAATCTTCAAAACTTCACTCATATGTCTTCTCCTCAAAACAACAACAAACCGTATTGAACAAACACTATACACAAAATCCCCACATGACGCATTGACAAGATTGTGATCCCCACTGACGTATATAACTCAAAGTTTATTAAACATGGAAAATAGACGATTCAACCTGCAAATATGGTGAGAATCACATATATAACTCTTATGCAAGACTTTAAAAACTTATCAGCAAGGCTCATAATTATTACGCTAGCTGGTAACTAAGTAAACTAACCATAGAGTGCAAACATTCTAAATACGGTTAAGCATTCATATATGAGTGTGACCCTGAACATAGCCGGATGAAACATTGGTCTTATTCCTAAATTTATAGAGCTAACACACATGTTCTATGGCCCTCATGTTATTAAAAAAAAAAATATTAAGATTTACATTAAATTGTTTATAGCTCGTAAATCTCAGGGTCGGCCCTCACAACTCTTAATGCAAACCTTAGAGTAAGAGGGTTGCGATTACATCTAAGCGGATATCTAGATCTAGCTATCCACTTAGTGATTTCGGATGGTGGTCTTACATAGTATTTTAAATGCATGAGGAGAAGAAAGAAACATTTACTTGATAACTGATGGCTGATATCATCTTTAAGATGACTTGTCGCTTGTTGAGTTCTGGACGAAGGAACCAGTGGTAACGCTAGGGGGCTCGGTGTTCACCTCATATGATGAGAGGACGTTCCTCTGCAGCATCATTACAGTCAGACTAGCTAAGGTTAGATTGTATTTGATCACCCAAGTGTAAGAGAACGTATGAACTATGAAAAAAGTGACACCATTTAACAGTTCAGACACTCTGACAAAGTTGGTCATCACAAAACGTTTTTTATCGTAAATTTAACACTTACAGTGGATTCAAAATCAGGGTTTGATAAGTTAACTGTGAGGTTCCTCATCAATAACAGAACCTGTAAAACAAAATACTGCGGATTAGTGAAGGAAACTAGAAGCTTGAACATCAGTTAAACTGAACTTTTCTAAGCTCTGACTCACAGTTTCGAAATTTATAGGATCCATTTCCTTGAGCTTCTCCACATGGCCTCTCATTTGAGGATCAAACACACTCCCAATGAAGTTGTAAACTTCAGCAAAATCAGGAACACCTGCAAAGCAATCATCACTACAATGTCCACCATGAAAAGTGTTGTTCTAAGTTGACTTAAATCTCAAGGACTACTAATGGGGCATTTTTTGAGTGAGCTGAGAAATGTCACGGGCAAACAGGCATGCAAACTTAAAGACGGTACACTAAAGTATTTAGTTTATTTTATTGAGAGAATAAAAATATTTCGTTAGAATTTTATTTATTTATTATATTAGATTTGGAGTAATATATAAAATGGTATAAGGGTTATGTAAATATTAACACTCACATAATAATATAAAAACCCTAGAACAAAGAGTATTTGCTTCGATGTCGTTTTTTTTTAAAAAGTATTCCGCAAAACCGTTTTCTTCTTACAAGGTTTTACTCGAATAATCACAACAAAAAGAAATATAGTTGAAAATCAAATCAAGAACAAAACTTGCAATATTGTTCACACATGATTTACCTTGGAGCACCGGAGGTTGTTTTGCTACAATCTCAGAACCTGATATAGTTCGGCTTGAGCTTCCCATACCGGATGTCGAAGGGCTACTAACATTTAAGATGCACTTCGATCCAATATCAGCTGAATCAGTGGCGTTATATGCCATAATAAGCACATGAAACGTCCTAAAATGAACCCTATTCTACTACCAAAATACTATTAAAAGAGAAGAAAGAACAAAAACAGCATGCCTTCTGCTCCAAGAAAGGTAGCAAGTTCCTGCCTTGGTGAAATCACTCTGTTTAGCATCATTGATGCGTCATCCCACGAACCATATCCCGGCATGTAAGTGGAAACTTGAAGTTGCATTTGAGCTGTGCAAAAATGTAGTCCAAAACTCAGGTAATCGAAAATGAAAATATTCATCTCTCTCTAACCAAACTAAACCAATCGAACCGTTCTTAGATGCCTTTTGAGGATAGGGATGAGCTGCTTTGCGCTTAGGCCGAGGGGGTGGCACATGTGCTAGTGTCCCGTTTTTCTGAACCTTTAGAAAGTATTTTTGGGCATGACTCCGTATCTGTAGTAAATCAAGAAGTCAGTACAAGGAACAGTAAGTCGGAAACGTGCCGACCAAAACTCAAGAGTAAGATATTGTCTTAAACCTGAATAACAGTCTTGGAACCCACGAAATCTTCTATCTTCTTCCAGTCACGATCAAACCTAAGGAACAGAGACCAGTCGTATCAGCTAAATCAGATCAAGAAGACTTTCAAAAGATCACAAGTATAAAGTTTTCAAGAACAGAGAGCTGACTATATCATTCAGCAGCTTGAGCAACACATCAAAAAAATAATGAAAATCTCTTACACCAAAAGAAAATAAGACATGTATGCTTCTATTCAACGAAGCAGACCAAACATACAAAACTTTTTGTCTGTTTGGTTCAGTTTAACAAGCTAAACTCATAAAACAGCAGCAAGATTAGAAAGCTTGAATCAAGACTCTCTGAACACAACTTGTCGAGGAGAAAACAGAGCAATAGAAGAAGAGATGTTTACAGTTGAAGCGCTTCTATGAACTTATCATGCTCTTCCTCTGTCCAGCTCTCCCTGGACTTGGTGATGGTATAAGGTTTCCTCACTTTCTTAGACGAAGCCTCAGCCACCGTATCCGTCGATGTTGATGATGATGACGGTGGTGGTGGTGGTGCTTCGTCGGACGTCGGAATTCTTGACGGTGATGAGCTCATCTGTTTTATGTTCAGATAACGACAGTGTTTAGAGAGAGAAAGGGGAGAGAGAGAAGGAAAAAGTCCACATGGCGGGGAAAGAGTTGGTGTGTGTAGAAAATTATGTGGTGTGGGTTTCGCTTCGATCCTAGACCATCCATTTAATTTAATTTAATTTAATTATTTTATTTTTTGTTGCTGTCACTTCATTTAGAGCCTCAAGCTAAATCACATGGGGACTTTGCTGCAGTCTTTGGTTTCATGAAATTGTATGGTCGTGGTTTTTTTTAATTTGTCTATAATTGGTATGGATGAAAGAGACTTGTACCGAATCAAACCAATTGCTAAATGACAAATAAATCCAAATGAAATAATAATCCAAAAATTGACCAAATTGAGGATACACGTACGTCCCTCCACAGTGAGTGCTTGCATCATGTCTTACCGTCTTTAAGACTTCAATCAGTTTCCAACTGACAAATAACGAAAAAAATATATTATGTCAAGTCTTAAAAGCAAGAAGTCGATATGTCCGAGTGGTTAAGGAGACAGACTTGAAATCTGTTGGGCTTCGCCCGCGCAGGTTCGAACCCTGCTGTCGACGACTATTATTTTTAAATGTTTCCCTGCTGTGCACGTCAATGAATGACCAATTGTTGTCTTTTTCTTTTCTCTTAAATTGGATTTCTCCAGTAACATGTTAACTAGTACTAACATTGATAACAAAAACAGTTCACATTATAACATTGATTCACTTATGATAAATTCTGCCTTTTATTTTAAATACTTGATCATTACAATTTATATCAACCAAAATAGGGACACTATTTTAATCAAATTAAACATTTCCATATCAATTTTCATGAATAATCTGGATCCCTCTTCAATACACATGGCTGTATTATATTATATATGAATGAAAAGAAAAAATGTTTTCAATCTCTAACATCTCTCAGTTACTGTGTTAGATCGAAAGGGCTTTCGCCTTCGTAATTCCCACATGGATCATATTCACACACCACAAGATATCCACGGCCACCATCGCACTTCACACGTGCGCATCCAACGGCTGTCGTGGCTCGCCACACAATCTGCGTGTAATGGCCACACATCTGTCCCGCTGCGCACGTGTTTGTTTTCGAGTCGTAGTTAAACCTCTCCTCAAACCATCTCATCACAACTTTCGCCGGCGACCACGTCTTCTTCTCTCTGTACCAGAATATATTCTCGCCATAGGGCCCGCCTGAATGTTTCATACTGCAATCGGGCTTACGTTGCTTGGCCCATTTATCAGCGAACCGGGCCAGACCTCTGTCCCATCCAAGAGACGGCACGCCTGAAGACTCACGCGCTATGTTGTGTGCGTTTAGAAACATTCTCGCTTGTTTCGCTTTCCTTGCTCTGTTTAACATACGCGCCGCCGTGTTCGTCATGATGGGGATGAAAGTTCCGGTAGCGGAATGATGATCGGCGAAGAGGATGAGGAGAAGGAGAAGACATGATGATGGGTGAAACAACATTGCAGACATCTCCAGTTCTCCACGTCTTTGTATAATTATTGTGTCTCATCATATTTTTCTCTGTTTCTAAGGATTTTTTGTTACTTTTTTGTCAGTTAGAAATTTGCCATTTTTAACAGAGTGTCTGATAATGCTGTTTTCTTATTTTTGGGTTGATAAAAAAGAAGAAAAAAAACAAATAAAACTGCCATATTTTTTTAGTTTTTGTTTTAACTTCCAACTGTTAAGATATGTACTTATCGGTCATTATGTTCGGATCTCTTTCTCTGGGAATTGCACAACCTTATTCAAGACATCAAACACATCATTTCCTCTTTAGACAGTCACTCCTCCTTGTCAAACGAGATGGAAATAAAGCGGCTCACCTTCTTGCTTCTAATGCAAGTCATCCAGTTTATATTGATTTTCTTAATCCTCTTATTCCTAAGACTATCTCCAATATATTCCTTTATTTCTACTTCTAAAATAGAGGAACTCTATAATAGAGGTGAGTTTTGCTCAAATGTATTCCTCTATATTTTCTTCTAAAAAGAAATATTCTTTCTAAATTTTTTTTATTTTACTAATTATACTTTTTATTTATAAAAGTTACGATTTAACCCATTTATTAAATTGTAAACTCATACTTTAATCAATGAAAATATTACTTTGGTCGAAAAATAACTGTTAAGATATGTAATAAACTTAAAACAACGAGTATAAAATTTCTAGAAATATGAAAACATAATTCGTATTGTAAGAGATTCCCTATATAGTTGTACTCTAGTGGTTCTCATTTGATGGAGGAATAGCCATGTTGATCTAAATCAAAGGATCCATTTCATTTAAACCTGAAGTTATCTAACTATTTTTACTTAGACCACTTAGTCGTTATAGAACAATAATACTTGCAGTGAAGGCATAGTCTCGCTTGTTCCGTAACGGTTTCCAAAAACAGTAACGCAATCGTCTTACTTTTACAAGTGTTACTGGTGTAACCAGTGTTAAAACATCTCTAACCTTACATCAAATTTGGTGTCAAATACCATTTTGGAATGAAATATATTCTAACTTTTTTTCATTTTTCAACTGTAAAATGTTATGATGCTATTTTTGATTACAATTATAGAATCAATTTATTTCCAATTTCATTTTTAATTGATTTTTTTCTATTTATAAAATAATCCTTTAATTTTTAAATATTTTTATTTTAAGATATAAATAATTATTTTGATGATGATTTCTTTTTATTGATAATTATAAATATTAAACACTCTAAGTTCTAAAATAAAAATACAAATAACATTTGTTTAATAAAAAAAATTATAGAAAACATGATAAAAACATAATAAACTTGAATATATTTTAAAATGCTAAAATTAAAATAACGAAAATTTAGTTTGGTACAACAACGGTTAAACATCTAGTGAATCAATATTCATGTAAATCGCTTCTAAATCCACTTAAATAACCAACATATTGTTCAAATGAAGTAGATTAAGGTAAATCTTGATATTGTTGTTGTTGAACCTTTTTCGTAAAATCCGTGTTTGATGATACTTGACCACCATCAACGGCAGAACAAAACACCAGATTTGAGATTGTTGTCATTTTTCACCACTAAAACACTTAATAACACAACACTCCCAGCCATATAAGCTAACGAATACACATATCAATTGCAGTTCAGGTCTTGTTTAGGGTTTAGTCTAGAAAGGCTGCCACAAACCAGAATATGAGCTGAACCAGAGATGCATATCTAAAATTCATAGCTTTACTAAAAACACAAACTGTGAATTCGAGCAAAAGAGAGCTATGTTTGCAAAAATATTAGGGCTGAAATCAGAAAATTACCTTCCATATTTACCGAAGAGCCGTTCAAGATCTCTTTCCCTTGTTCGAGAGAAGATATGGCCAACATAGAGAGCCGTTGTATCGATCATCGTAGCGAGGCATTTTCAAGAATTGAAATTATGAAGACTGGGACGAAGCTTCTGACTTGTAATAGCATAAAATCGTATAGCTATTATGATGATATTTGAAATCTTGACCTTTTGAACTAGGCTTGGACATAAAACCGAGAACCGAAATTGAACCAAACCGACATCATCGAAACCGATTCGAATTTCCTAAATACTCCCTTTGTTTTATTAAGATACATGTTTTAGAGTTTTCACACTTATTAAGAAAAACATTAATGCATAGTTATAAATTGCATCATTTTTTGTTATACACAATTTTCCATAACTTTAAACCAATAGTAATTCAACAAACTTAATTAATCTTTTTGAAGTTTACAATTTGTCATCATTAATTAACAAAAGTTACATAGAAAATCTACAATATCCATCTTTGTGAAACAAAAAAAATTTCTAAAACATGTATCTTTGTGAAACGGAGAGAGTATGTGAATAGTTCATAAATTTTCAAAACCAAAATAACCGAATCAAACCAGAACCGAACCGAAAACCGAATGTATAACCGAACTAATGGAAATATGATTTTTATATTTAAAACGATTAGTTATATTTAGATTTTAAATAATCAAATAACTAAAATCAACCGAGTATTACAAAAAAACGAATTATCCGAAATAAACTTAATATTTTTAATCGAAATACCTGGAAGTGTCTAATTTCTGTTCAAGCTACCCGAAGTATCCAATTTTTTATCTTAAGTATCCGAATTATTACCAAATTACCTGATTTTATCCAAATTACTCAAAATTACTCGTAAGAACCGAACCAAAACCGATTTGTTTTCAGGTATTAGCCGGTTACCAAGTTTCATATCTGAATCAAACCGAAAACCGAAATAATCGAATCGAAATCAAACCAAATTTTGTAAATATCCGAATGATTTCTAAATCTCTATATATGAAAGAACCGAAAGAATCAAACCGGACCGCAATTTATGGAATGCCTAAGCCTATTTTGAACTATGAACTTCTTTTGCAAATCTCTCTGATCCTACATCCAATCCCATCATGCACACACACGCGCACACAATCACACACTACATAACAAGTTTACCAAACAGGAGGAGAAACCACGGTGCCAATAGAAAAGAGTTAAAGAGGTATCAGATTTATCACCCATTAGCGTATCAAAGAATAAAATATTCAAAACTTGCTCCCATATAAATACTCGCTACTCACTATACATTCGTATCTCTCTACCAAGAAAATAAACACTAACGAATGAGTACCAAACCTTATCCAAACTATTGAAATGCCACTGGCCATCGCTCTCCCAACCTCATCGACTTCTCATTTCTTCCCTCGCCGCCGCGGTCATGCAAATCACCGATATCGACGCATTTCAACAGCTCTATCTTCCACCCAAGAGCCAAACATTCAAAAGAATCAGACAGGCGTCATCATCATCGGCGCTGGACTCGCTGGTTTAGCCGCAGCAACCCGGCTCACCTCCGAACGAATCCCTTTCCTACTCCTAGAAGCTTCCGACGGTGTCGGCGGTCGTGTCCGTACAGACATAGTCGACGGCTTCTTCCTCGACAGAGGATTTCAGATTTTCATCACTGCGTATCCCGAAGCTAAGAAGCTTCTAGATTACAAAGCGCTGGATTTACAGAGATTCTATGCTGGAGCTAAGGTTTTCTATGGCGGAAAATTTCACACCGTCGCTGATCCTCTCCGACATTTATGGGATTCGGTAGCGTCTCTCACGAACCCGATCGGATCCGTTGTGGATAAAGGGCTTATCGCGTTGACGAGAGCTAGAGTTCTAATTAAATCAGACCAAGACATATTGACTGCCGCCGTCGAAGTTCCGACCATTGATCTCCTACGGAAGATCGGATTCTCCGAGGAGATCCTGGATCGGTTTTTCCGACCATTCTTTGGCGGAATTTTCTTCGACAGAGACCTCGAGACGACCTCGAAGCTCTTCGATTTCATTTTCCGGTGTCTTGCTCTCGGAGAAAACACGCTTCCAGCCATGGGAATCGGGGAAATCCCTAATCAGTTGGCCGCTAAATTACCCGCTAATTCCATCTTGATGAACACAAGGGTCGCTTCGATCGAGTATCCAAACGGGTCGGATTCGGGTCCACCTATCGTAAGACTCCAAGATGGCGGTGTTCTGAAGGCAGAGCTAGGTGTCATCATCGCCGTCGAGCAACCCCAAGTAGATAAGCTTCTCAACGGTATCAGAAAACCGGTTACTACTAAACCGGCTCGGAGCACCATTTGCATTTACTTCACAGCTGAACCTAACCAGATACCGGTGCAAGATCCGGTTCTGTTTCTCAACGGGTCAAACACCGGTATAATCAACAATATGTTTTTCGCTACTAACGTTGCTCGGACATACGCACCACCGGGAAAGGCTTTAGTTTCAGTATCATTGATTGGTTCGTTCGACGATAGATCAGATGATGATTTAGCAGCAGAGGTTATCAGAGAACTCTCTGGTTGGTTCGGTGAGTCTTCGGTTACGTCATGGAGACATTTGAGAACGTACCGAATACAATTCGCCCAACCGAATCAATGCCCACCCACTGATTTGGTTAAGAATCCTCGGGTCGGGTCTGGTCTTTATTTATGCGGTGACTACATGACTTCTGCTACGTTTGATGGGGCTTTGGTCTCTGGGAGACGAGCTGTGGAAGTTATGTTACAAGAAAAGGGACGAAATTGAACATGTTACCGAAGTTTATTGATAAGATTCTTTTTCGTAGCTATATTCATGCCATTTTGTAGTATGCATTTCAACTGGTTCCTCTGTATACCTAGAACGCTAGAATGTTTCTGTCTGATGATGAGCAATCAAACAGATTCTAGAAATGGCGATCAAGTAAATGCAGTGTTCTAAAAAGCGGTTTAGGTGGTCATATAGGCTGGACAGTTCTTAACTGTGGCGATTTTGTTCAGAGCGTTAGAATTAGAAGTTTATGTTATTAAACAGATTTAAAAGGTTCAAGACAGTTTTAGGTGGGTTTAGGCGGGTTTAAACGGTCATATACGGGTTTTTTTTTTTTGATAACTCAGGTAATCCGGCTGAAATTAGGAGACCTACAAGCGTATAGCTGTGGTCCCCCCTACACCGACTAATCCTGGGGCCCAGAGAGACCATGTGAATGCCCTGGTGGCCAGGAAGCAGTATTTGTTCCTAGTGGGTTTCGAACCTCGAACCTCTGCGAGTTTACGCCCTGAGGTCCCGGTCCTAGAACCACTAGGCTACCACGTCATGGTTGTCATATACGGGTTTAGGCGGATCTAAACGGTCCTAAACGGCTCTAGGCGGTCCTATTCTTTGTTTGGACAGAAAACAAAATAGGGATTAACTTCAACAAGCAAGAACAAGAAAGTCTTTATTGCAGGAAAGTGATCACAAGTGATGGGCCAGCTTCAATTTTACGTGCCATGGCTGTGGCGCTTAGAAGTTAACCAGCAATGATGAGTGCAGCACTTTCTATCTGAAGACCTCACATGGTTTTACAAACCGAGAAAGACCTTATCTCAGATCTTTTCCCTAACTTGAAGCCATTCAATAAAGAGAAGTATACGCGCAACGCGCTTACATATAATCATTGAGCAAACCAAATATTCAGAGAGACTAAACTGACTCTTAATACAACCAACATAACCTAATCTTCTTCTTACATGCAAATATGTCGTAGGGACAAACAAGATTTAACAATATAACAGAGCACTACACAAAGAAGAAGAAAAGAAAAAGCAAACCTCCAGACGGGTTATATAGTCAATGAAAGTCTTTGATCTGTTTCAGAGTTCAAAATCATCTTCCTTCAAGGCCAGCTCCGCAGCTTCTTCATCTTCTTCATCCAGAACAAAATACTCATTCTTCTCAACCGGCCTGAACATATAGAACATCAACATGTAAAAAGCCAGACTTGCGATCTCCTCAGCTGCATTGCTCACCCACTGATACTTATACGCAGCGATTGTCTTTAACGCAAACACTACAATCCTCGTGAAGTACAAGTACCCGATGACAACAATGTAGAATTGTCTAAACAAAGTCAATTTTGCTAAGTTCCTAGCCGCTTTTCCATCTGTTTTCGAAGTCTCTCTTAGTGAACGTATCGACCATACAATGGGGAATAAGATAGCACAGCAGCATACTATATCAACAAGCAAGAACACTTGGTTCCAAGTTACCCAATCTTTGATGAAAGGTCCTGTCTCTCCGATCACAATTGAAGCTATGTTGGCGAGAACTTGAAGGGGAACAACGATCATCAACACGTTCTTCTCTTTCTCCTGTAAGAATGGCTTCAAGAAAGACCAGCCAGTTCCGATCAACACAATCACCGTGAATAGAAGAACGACGCGGATGAACTGGAAAATGTAGAATAATACGTCCCATCCGTGAGGAGTTCCGGTGACTTTCACGTAGTGCTTGTCCTCGGCGGCGCAGATCAGATTCAGAGCCTTCATCAAGAGCAGAGCTGCCATAAGAACGTGGATCCTATGAACGACTCGTTTATTAACCCAGCAGGCATAACCCCACAGACCGAGGAAAGCTAAGTAGCTAAGGAAGAAGAAGAAGTACAATCCGGGTAATCGGGTTGATCCAGCAGGGAGGTAGTCCTTTGACCCGTTCGGATCTAGATTATACATCTCAGTTCGAACCTTCATCGAAATCCTAGTATCCGCTACGCAATTGACGAAGAATAGAGAGTACTCGTTCGGAGAAGTTACCGGGTACAGGTGCTCGTATTTGGAACTCGGCGGAGGAGATAGATCGTGAAATGTGAAGAGATGGAGGACGTAAGGGGAATCAAGTACACAGAAGCTAGGGTTTTGCTGGATCTCTAGGAGCACCTGGAGCATTGATTCCTCCGACATAAGGAAGAAACCTAGCCTCGACGGATCCGGGATCGTAGCAGCCGAAGGGGACGTTACTGATACAGAGGAAACGGAGACGCTAACGTGTCCTGACTGAGTGAATCCGAACCTTTCGAAGAGAATCATCGGCCTAGAGTCGTCGGAAATTGTGAGAGACTTTATCTCCGCCGCCATGCGAGGGATGAAACTGGCGGCGGAGAGGAGGAGGGCGACGAGGATGGGTATTCTCGTCATTTTGCGCTGTAACAGTAGAGTAGAGAGACGATTCTTCTCGTGCTCCCTTTTTGATTTGGTTTTTCTTTCGAGAAACGCAGATGGCGTTTGACCCGATTTCAGGCCGCGGAAGTTAACGATGTCGTTTTGTTGACGGAAGGTTTTGCTGTTCCATATCGGTTGATTGACCCAACTGTAGCTCAAGCCCGTTGGGCCTATATGATCGACGTATAATAAGATGTCAAAACTCAGTGAAAATTGGAAGGAGAGAGGGAGAATGGTTGGTACTGTTTGGTAGGAAAGGAGAATGTGTAACACGTGCGTTGCACTTGAACTATTCATAGTAAAATATTACTGTAGCTGACATGAGGTCATATATGTATGGTAAAAAAAGTCCTTGCGTATAAAATTATTGGAGCGACCACCAAGAATGGGTAACTTGATGAAAAATGTTTTGAGGTATAAGAAAACTAATTAGGTGAGGATGTAATTAATCACATTAGGACACTTGTGGACGATGCTTATCAAACACATCTAAAACTCTTATTACATCTCTTAAAGAGTGATTAATTACGCGTAATAAATTTACTATTAACAAAGTTAGCTAAATATCAGCCACAAATGACGTAACATATTCCCAAAGACTAAACAATTACAAAAAATTGGCTAGAAATATATTTGAAATAAAACAAAACAAAATCTTATCCATAACGCGACAAATCATTATTACCAAATGTACGTAAAACATTGCCAACTTGTAATAAACATTGTCAGCTTATCCATAACGCGACAAATCATTATTTGTCGTTTTTGTATTTCCAATATAATTTATGATAAATTTTTGATTAAATCTTAGTTTTAGTTTACTAATTATTTATATCAAACAAAATATTATATTAATTATGGGTAAAACATTTTTAAAATTTGAGTTAAAAACTTAAATGACAAATAAAATTAACAAAGCAATTGACTTTATTATAATTCACTCATTGATCTATAAATTTTAAGAAGCTGTTCTCAACTATTTGATCCATAAATTCGATGTAGTATTTTTAAAACATATTTTTTTTCCCAACCAAATAAAAACATAAAAATTTTAAACTGAATATATATATATATAATTATATTTAACTGAAAATATGATCCATATATATTTAAAAAAATATAAAGTTATATATATATATATTTATTTAATTATATTTAACTGAAAATATGATCCATATATATTTTTAAAAAATATAAAGTTTTCCCCAGTATTCAGTATTTAACCAGGCACAACAATAAACTGAACACGTGATGCTAATAAAATAAAATAAAAACATATGTACTTTTTTCTTCAACATACAAAACATATAGTACTATATAATTCGATGAATGAGCACTTGCATGTCTTTAATAGACATAACAACAAATTGGCATGTGTATATTATTATAATTTGCCTTTTTAAGTAGGGTGTCGTATAGTTTTGGCTCGTGATATAAACAAGCAAAAATGGTATTTTACGTATAAAAAACGAATATCCCACTAATATGCTATTGTGTGTGGATCTCTTCTCTGGATTGTAATATTCCCACGACCATCCATTTTTCTATATTTGATAAACTTTATTTATATGATATCAATCTCACGACTGCCTTCAGCAAAACTGTTTTATCATTAATCTTCCAATATAAATATTTTTAATTTAGGTATATATGATGAACTTATCATGTAGATTAAAAATGAAAATTATTAAATGAAAAACACAAAACATACAAATTTGTTTTAAATCAGATTAGTGAAACAGTAAATTTAGAGCAGTGTAATAGCTGTTTCAGACTCAATATAGCTCGATTTGGATGTTTACATACTTTTTTTTTTCTTTTGCTTTATAATAGTTTTGCTTCTTGAATATTGTGTTTGTTTGTTTTTTTACACGACTTTGTTTTTTCTTCTAAGATTTTGGATTGTTGTTTTTATGTTGTGTTTTTGAACATTTTTTTTTAATCCAATGATTTTTTGCTTTTATAAATTTCAGTTTCCCATATTTATGCTTTATAATCAAGATGGGTCGACGTCAAAAAAAAAAAAAAATTAACTATGATATTCGTTGTTTGTATTTGATTTATATATCTGATATTTTTTGTAGCAAAATAAAATATGTTATATTAAAAAAACGAGGTGTTTTTTTTTTGATAAAAATTAA
Source organism: Orychophragmus violaceus (assembly GCA_030180135.1). Lineage (NCBI taxonomy): Eukaryota > Viridiplantae > Streptophyta > Magnoliopsida > Brassicales > Brassicaceae > Orychophragmus > Orychophragmus violaceus. Next base: position 93,157,302 of record CM058240.1, read on the forward strand.
GTGTTATTATCACATTTGGAGTATTTTTTTTTTTGTTTTTTAACATCTTGGAGTAATACTAATATTTATGGGTCTAAATCGAGCATTTGTTTTTGTACTACTATTTACTTTCCATGAACATATCCATCCACATGTTGAAATGTGAAATACCAATCCTATCCTCGAAAAGATCCACTAATTACGACAAAACCCCTAGACCTTTCTCGTAATTCTCCCTCCCTTCACAGACTCGTCATCTATATAAGCAATTACAGTCTCTACAAGTCATGGCGGATTTTATTTCATCTGTTATCCAAACAAACATCTTTCCTTTCTTTCTCGGAAAATCCCCCAACCGGTAAAATTCAATCGGCGAAGCAAAAGAAAAGTCTTACCGACTTGGATTACAAAAATATCCAAGAATCTTTTTAGGAACCCAAGATTATTTTTTTCCCGAGAAAATCCAATGCAATTGATTGAATAGGAGAAAATTCACACAAGAAACCCATTTCAATTCAGTAGAATCTCGATTTCTGAGCAACGGGTTTTGTCGTTTCTTCCGCCGGCGTTTAATTTTCTCGGATTCTCCGCTGGACAGTTCCTAATCTGTAAGTTGATTTCGAAAAATTTGTCATTTCATTATCGCGATCTCGCGAGATTTTGCAAACGTGGATTTTAGTTTCTTCGTGGACTGTTATCGTATTTTATTGCATCATTTCAACAACTGTTTGGGTCTGTTCAAAAACTGGTGTTTGATGCAATTGCTTAACCGCTGCATGTCCGAAACCGGACAAGCCTGGTTGGAAACTTATAATCGGAATGGAATTTGCTGGGTTTCTTTTCTTAGTTTTGATTTGATTACCCTTCTGGGTTTTTCAATTTTAGTCTCACAGGGTTATTGGGTTCTCTAATTTTGGATTGTTGGGTTGTTTTGTTTCATCTGCAGGCTGGAATTACTTTTTTTGGTCTAGATCTTGTATATGATTAGGACAGTGAAACTAAAAGGTCTTTTCATAGGTTTGATGAAATGAGTTTGGTTGGAAGAGTTGGGAGTTTGATTTCTCAAGGGGTTTACTCTGTTGCTACACCATTTCATCCCTTTGGTGGTGCCATTGATGTCATCGTTGTTCAACAAGAAGACGGTTCATTCCGGAGCACGCCTTGGTACGTTAGGTTCGGTAAGTTCCAAGGTGTTCTCAAAGGGGCTGAGAAGTTTGTCAAGATATCTGTTAATGGCACCGAAGCAGATTTCCACATGTATCTTGATAATTCTGGTGAAGCATATTTCATCAGAGAAGTTGATCCTGCAGCTAATGACACCAACAATTTGATTTCTAACTCCGAGAATAACAATGGTAGTGAGAACAACGGCGTGGGTTTTCGACTTGAGCATAGTTTATCTGACGCTGGTGCTGAGGAACTACGAGAGGGTTTCAACTCTTTGAATCGGCTTGATAGGACAGAGTCTGATTGTAACAGGAGTTATTATGATTTTCAAGATGATCCACCTTCTCCTACCTCAGAATATGGAAGTGCTCGGTTTGATAATCTAAATGTTGAAAATTATGGGGATTCTCAAGGATCAGATTCTGAAGTGGTTTTGGTGAGTATTGATGGACGTATACTAACAGCTCCTGTGTCAGCGGCGGAACAGGAGGCTGAGAATTTAAGGTTAAATACTCCTCAGTTTCATTTGGCTCCTGGTGATGGGACTGAGTTTTGTGAAGGTAATACTGAGTTTGCTTCGTCTGAGACTTCATGGGAAACTATCAGCAAAGTGGAGTCATCTGATGCTGTTAATATTGAATCTGAAAAAGTAGACATTAGGAGCGTTGAGCGTGATGATTTAGATTCCCACGAAATCGAAAAATATTCTCATGATGCTGAAAGAGATATTGTTGGGAGCTGTTTAGAGCAGTCTGAGCTGACCCAACCTGGTGAGAATGCGAAGTCTGATGATCCAGCTCCTACTTTTGATGTTCAGAATCTTAAAGAAAGCGAGCTTCTACCTGCCACCATCACAGAAAATGTTAGAGGTGAAGATGAAGTGGCTATTGAAACAATTAATGCTCTTGTTGATGATTCTGAATCTTCTACAACCCAAATAACAACAGAAGAAGTGAAAACAGCTGATGAAGTCAGGATATCTGTTGATTCTAATACGGAGTCAGAATGTGAGGATGAACAGAGAAAATCTTCTGCAGAAACTGCCATCTTGATTGACAACCAGGAAGGTGGGATTATAGAGTCAGAAGATCAGGCTGGTGAGAGAGTCTCTATAGATTCGACGAGGGGGGACGATGAGCAACTAACTCCATCTAAACCGACTGAGGAGGAAAATGAGAACAGGAAGACTATGGATTCAGTGGCTGAGACTTCTAGTGCGGATCTGAGTAAGTAACTTTGTTAGTTTGGTCTGAACTGTGTAGTTTCTGCGTTGTTTTTAACAAGTGGTTTAAAACTTTACAGAGTATGAGCTATCACTTTGCAAGGATGAACTTCGTCAGGGCATGGGGCTTAGCGCAGCTGCTGAAGTCTTTGATGCGCATCGGATCTCTATGGAAGAATATAAAAATTCAGCAACATCGATTCTTGAAAGTGAAAATCTGGTTGTTAGGATTAGAGAAACGTATATGCCATGGAAGAAAGCTGCTCGAATCGTGCTTGGGAAAGCTGTGTTTGATCTAGACTTAGATATTCAGCCAGATGATGTGATCTGTGTGGAGGAAAATGAATTGACGAAACCTAAGGACGATGAAACTACAGTAACTCCTTCAAGAAGATGGAGACTCTGGCCCATTCCTTTTAGAAGGGTTAAAACAGTCGAGCATACAGGTAGTAACTCCTCAAGTGAAGAAGATCTGTTTGTTGATTCTGAACCTGGCTTACAGAACTCACCGGAAGAGAGCCGCCATGAGTCTCCGCGTAGACAACTTGTGAGAACCAATGTCCCTACCAATGAACAGATCGCATCTCTGAATCTGAAAGATGGTCAGAATATGATAACTTTTAGTTTCTCCACGAGAGTTCTTGGAACACAACAGGTTTGTTGATGGTAACACTAGTTGAAAATTTGAATGCGTTCCTAAACCTTTGGTTTTCAAATACTTTTTTGGTTTTTTATTAGGTCGATGCACATATTTACCGGTGGAGATGGGACACCAAGATTGTAATTTCAGATGTTGATGGAACTATAACTAAGTACAGCTTTGGATCCTTATTGCAGCTAAATTGTTTAACCTAGACTTATGCCAATGTGATGATCCTTTTGTTGCTGTGTTTTGCAGATCTGATGTGTTAGGTCAGTTCATGCCTTTGGTTGGAAAAGACTGGACACAGTCTGGTGTGGCCAAGCTTTTTTCTGCCATTAAGGTAATATTCAAGGTTTAAGCCAGTCTTGCTTCTCGCACTTTAAATCTTGATTATTTAAGATACAATTTGTTCAAGTGGTTGTTTCGTTTCTTGAGCCAGTTGACATGTAAAATATGCACTCTGTAATTTTGGATCTCACTTTATGCCTCACATTGCTTTGAATTTCTCAGGAGAATGGATACCAGCTGCTGTTTCTGAGCGCTCGTGCCATTGTTCAGGCATATCTAACAAGAAATTTCTTAAATAATCTAAAGCAGGTAAGGCTGAGATCTTTTTACTTTGAATTGGCACTTAATTCCACGCTTAATCATTATGAATATCATAAGCCTAAGGAACTGAAAACATGTGAGACCATCTATAACCTTTTGTTATGAGATCTATTTGATTATGAATTTTTTTTTTCCGGTTTGCAGGACGGAAAAGCTCTGCCAACCGGTCCTGTAGTCATTTCACCAGACGGGCTATTTCCAGCACTATACCGTGAAGGTTAATCTTAATGCCTTGGAGATTCATTAGTAGCATGTTAACGTATTTGTAATTCTCATAAACTTTACAACTGCTTTGCGCAGTGATAAGAAGAGCACCTCATGAATTCAAGATCGCATGTTTGGAGGTAAAAGTTTATCTTGTTGTTAAGAGAGAAACCGGCATATCTTTATTGATATGAACAATTTTACAAATGTAATCTGCAGGATATCAGGAAGCTCTTTCCAAAAGATTACAACCCGTTCTACGCTGGATTTGGAAATAGAGACACAGATGAGCTGAGTTATAGAAAACTCGGAATCCCCAAGGGAAAGATATTCATAATCAACCCAAAGGTATAATCAAATCTCTTGGAATCTGACATGCATGGTTGATTATTTGTTGTAATCTACTGAGAGACTCTTGTGCTTTAAAAATGGATCAGGGAGAGGTAGCAACAGGACATCGGATAGATGTCAAGAAGTCTTACACATCACTTCATACCCTTGTCAACGACATGTTTCCTCCAACTTCGCTTGTTGAGCAGGTAACTAAAGATAGAAGCTTTTGCTAGGATATGTAATGTGATTAGATTCATTAACGGTTTCAAGTGTTTGTTTACACATTTACAGGAAGATTATAACCCATGGAACTTCTGGAAACTACCAGTAGAAGAGGTTGACTGAAGACATCAGTTAGAAATGAGCTGCAGTTGGGTCCAACATGGTGGCTGCGGAAAGTCAATGGTTTGACTTTTTGTAAGCCTTTTTCTATGACTTTGTACACAAGAAAGAGGTGGGACTTGTCTCTACGTTGTAATGTTTCATGTAGGAGTTGGTACAACAGGGAAATAATAATATAAGATGTGACAGTGTTATGTATAAGACCTTCATTTTATAAAATTTACCTTACATAGAAAGAAAAAACAGAGGAGAATCTTTGCAGTTGGATCTAATTTATAGGTATTAGAGAATCTTAGGCTTTGAATGGTTATGGTTTACTGCGGTCACAATAAACTAAATGAAATGTGGGCAATAGACTAAATGAAGTGTGGACTGATATCAGTGGTGGAGGAAAATTTATTACTAGAGTCAAATTGACATTAAACCTCTTTTACAGGAGTTAATAAGCTAATTTTTCAATATTACACCAAATTTTCTTTCAAAATACAAATAACTTTTCAAAAAGTAAAATTCACATGAGTACTGACTGAAACATTTTATTTTTAAAGCTGACTAAAATCTGTTGCAACAGACCAAATTTATCTTTTTACAAAATGATTTGTTTTTGGTTAGCAACCAATTTTTTTTTATATTTATGTTTGCATAGTGTTAAACCAAAAATTATGAACTAGACAAAAAAGAAGATTTTGACCATTCACAGATTAATCCGCTCCGACCGCGAATTACCATTCAAACCTTAATATATCATCGGGCCTTCAAGAATTAAAACTTTATTATTGGTAATGTTAGGTCATTCTTGAATAAACACTTGTTATCTATTCCTTTTGTCACAAGTAAGACATAGTTTAACCTTTCCTCGTTAAAAAACTACACTTACATAGATCAAGAACAAAAAAAAAGAAACATGGATTTCCTTTGGATAATCAATCATCATCGATCATATAGCATAAATTGGATTTACCTCCGATTCAGTCTCCGACTGATTCACATAATGCCACGAGCTCGTCCCAGTTCTACCAAATTTCTTCTTCTCCTTCTTCCTTACTGTCCTCGTTCTCTTAGATTTCACAACATAATAAGTCATTATACTCAAAATTCCCGTCATCGTCACCGTTCCTATGACAGTAACCACAACCGCTGCATATCTGTTTCTCCGACCAACCACAATATACGATGAGGAAATGAATGCCACGGTGGTGCAGACAGAGGCGAGCCACATCAGCTTATTGATTACTTCCACCACACGTCTCTCCGTCTTGGTTTCTCCTCTTACTAGCGTGATTTGCACGACAACTACTGCTAAGGAAGTGAAGAGCGCAATAGCGTTGAATATAAAGAATATCTTGAATGATGTTGCGTGGATCATCACGGCCACACCGTGTTCGTCATCGCCTCCTGGAACCGTGAAGATGGCGGCAAACGCCACCGTGGCGAAGAGAACAGCCACGACGGTTACCGAGTTTGTTGCATTGTTGATTCCAGCTCTGTGGAGTTTCCTTAGCTCTTTGGCGATTCCGTCGACGTTTTTGTTGGTTCTTCGGGTTTGTTCGAGCTGAGTGTGAACGTCCTTTTTAATCTCGGTCACGGTTTTTCGCAGCTCGTCTCTTGGCTGGTTCAGTTCGTTGGCTTTGAGCGCGCCACAACGGGACAATATGTCTTTGATCTCTTGTGTTTCCTCTGAATGAGTGAGTCCTTCAGCGATGTCGTAAGCCGTTTTATGGTCTCGTGTTAGAGCATTCACGTTTGTGTCCGGAAGTTGTAACAGCTCATTCACAATCTGCACATCAAAACAAGAATCAAGAAAATCAAGAATCCAGAATCAAGAATCCAAGAATCAAGAATCCAAGAATCCAAGAATCCAAGAATCAAGAATCAAGAATGCAAGAATCAAGGAATCAAGAATCAAGCAAGAATCCAAGAATCAAGAATCAAGAATCCAAGAATCAAGAATCAAGAATTCAAGAATCAAGAATCAAGAATCAAACCGAATAACAATTAAAGGGTGAAACAATCAATTTTCTTTATGTTACCTCTGCTCTTTTCTTTCGTGTAGCGATATGCAACACGGTGTTTCCAAACTTATCAGGAAGCATGACGATAGCTGGATCAGCTCGAAGGAGTAACCTCACGACTTGTGAGCTAACTCCTTTCACAGCCATATGTAAAGACGTTTGTCCTTTCTTGTCTGTTCTTCTTGCTAATTGCGGATCTTTATCGAGCAACGTTCTTACAATATCTACATGACCTTGACGTGCAGCGAGGTGAAGCGCGTTTTTCCCATTCGATCTTGAAATCTCAAGCAAGCTTGAGTCTTTAGCAAGCAATTCATTAACTACTTCTGAATGCCCTCGTGTTGCAGCTGAAACAAGTGGTGTTGCGTTTGATTGAGCTACTGTTTTACTCAGTTGAGGTTCATGCTCAAGCAGTAACTGGACAATAGCTGCAATAAGATCACAGTTAGAAAATAACAATGCATTTTTTTTATTGGGAGATCGAGTGAAGATCGACCATATAAAAAAAATCGAGAAAAATCTAGAAAAATCAAGAAAAGTATCTGAGAATAAGAAATTCTCCAATTGTCTATAATATATAATACTTTCATATTAGTTTAGGAATTGGGTTAATTATACTACTATAAATATATGCATATTACCCAACTTCGGTTAAACAAGGTTCTATTAATTTGAGTTTATTATGGGCTTTCAACTTAAAACCAATTAAAAATAAGCGGATTAAACTCTAACCCTTTATATATTAGTGTTGCTCTTTTTATATTTTCGATGTAGGATCTAACATTTTAAATCCGAAAAGGTTTTGGATTAGTGAGACTCACATCGATGGCCGTGACTGCAAGCGATGTGTAAAGCATCAAATCCAGAACGATTCTTCTGCATAAGAGATTCTTTGGTGGTGTAACGCAAAAGTTCTTTGACAACATCAATATTGCCTTTCTCCGCCGCTGTAAACAGCGGTGTCTCTCCCAACTCATTCACCTCGTTTACCACAGATGTCATTATTTGTGCTACCTCATCATCAAAATCAGCTCCTGTAATGGTTCCAGTAATCTGAGAATCAATGTCACTAAGAATCTGCTTAACAGAAGCCAAGTCTCCTCGTTGAGCAGCTAGGTGAAGTTCTGTGTCGTTGTGGCGGCCGGTGACTTGTTTCACGTACTTCTTTTTACCCGTTGGATCAAACCGTTTCCCTGAGTTGGAAAGTCCTAAGGACTTGCTTGAATTAGACACCATTAAAGCCTTGCCTGAGTTGGACAGAACCAGAGTCTTCCTTGGGGTTGGAGTTGGTGACAGGTCCGCCAGAGTACTCCCTGCCGGACTCACCGGATCCGTCGCAAAACCCTTCTCCATATCCTTCTCTGCGAGAGTCAGATTGATTACACCTTGTTTGTTTGTTTAACACGCAACATAAAACAAAACCAGCATATGATCTTAATTTAAGACCTAACCCTAATTTCACAAACAGATGAAAATCCAAGAGGAAACCTAAAAGTGTAGCTAATCTCTTCATACGTTTTCTATTTCGGCAACAGAATCTCGTAAATATTCTTGAGTCATAATCTAAAATGATGGACGATGAGATATCCATTCGTGTTTTCTAGTTCTAACAATCGTTGTACCTTCTTCGATTCTGGATCCCATTTTCAGAGATAAAAGAAGATGGATTTCAAAGCGGGATCATGATATTGTAAGATGATAGATAGACCACCGATTCTGGTCCTCCGATTAAATCGTAAGAGGCGCCGTCGTCGTTGGCCACAGGTACCTTCACTGTCACGGCAAGGTTTTTGAGATCCGATTATGGTTATTGATACGAGAAGCAGAGAGCTTATTTACCTTTTTTGGGGTGTAATTTGGGTTGTCTTTTTTCTTCTTCTTCGTCTTCAGTTATGGATATTTGCCATGTCAGCATATTACAGACAAAACATATTGTTCAAGTCATTTATTAGTTAGCCTTTTTTTAGAATGTTATCTCTAGGCATGGGCGTTCGGGTTCGGATTGGATTTTTCGGGTTTTCGGTTTAGGATTATAGGCCCCGTTCAGGTATTTATATATATCGGGTCGGGTTCGGTTCAGAACTTATCGGGTTCGGGTACCCGAAACTACCAATTTTTTTCGAAAACTCGAAAATATGCAAAAGAATCTAAAAATATTCGAAAATCTCGTAAAAATAAAATAAAATATATATATATATATATATATATATATATATATATCTAAACTATCTAAAAATATTTAAAAGTACACGAAAATATATGTGTTACCAAAAAAACCGATAAAAGAACTATTCAAACTACCCAAAAATACTTGAAAATAGTAAAATTATTTAAAATAGATAAAACTTCGGGCTATTTCGGGTAGTCGTTCGGGTTCGGTTCGGTTCGGATATTACCCAATACCCAAAATACCTAGATTTAAGCCCTATTCGGATATTTTTGTAGAATCGGTTCAGATCGGGATCGAGTTTTTCGGATCGGGTTCGGATTTGGATTTCGGGTAAATGCCCATGCCTAGTTGTCTGTGTTCAATACGGTTTAGGAAATATTGTAGTTGGATAAATATGCTGGGTTGTCAATAATTGTATTTGATATTTAGTTTCCGACCGGTTTGGTATATATATTTTTTAGGGTCAAAAGTTTTTATATAAAGCTCAATCTCCATAAAAGAACTACAGTATGTTCTCAAACAACATCGTCATTAAAGCATAAAACGCAAAAACTACAGTAGAATAAGCAGAAAAAGATAGAAGGATAATGACGACATAGCACTTAAACAAATAAAAGTTTTGGAGAAGTCCTTGAATCTCTTCGACAATATAGTTATTAAGTAAGATGAAGTCTTGGGTACTGGATCGAACACCCGAGATTGGAACATTAACAAGTGCATAATTTCCTATCTTACAGAGGCGATTAAACACCTAACAAAAAAGCCTTTGATGACACCCCTTGCAAGTTGCAACACAACCATTTAAATCAAATGGCGAGTTCAAGGGAGTAACTCTCTTCATAAAAGAGCCAAGATCCTCATAAAGAGGTAATGTATCAAGATCCTCATATAGAGGCAAAGTCACATGATCCTCATAAAGAGGTAAAGTAACAAGATCCTCATAAAGAAACAAAAAGTCCTCATGAAGAGGTAATAAATCCTCATAAAGAGGTAAAGGGTCCTCATGAAGAGGCAAATGATCCTCATAATGAGGTAAAAGATCCTCATAAAGAAGTAGTGGTTTCCGAAAATCATAATCAAAATCTACCAGCCCAAGAACAAGGTAGTTAACGCTTGGTATTAACTCAAAAGCCTCAATAAGAGGTACTTGGAAAATGTGAGATCCTAAGCTAAGGATGCAAATTCTTAAACATATGGCAGATTCAACCATAATCCAGAGAAAATCTGAAGTTAAACCTTTCATACCAGAAATCTGTAGAGAGGTCCGTGGAGATCTCCATGTCATAGTCGGGAAGAGGCGGTAGAAGCTAGAGAGACTCGGCTGGCACCACGACAGACAAGGAGGAAGGTGTAGGAGGCGAATCTGGGAGGAGCCTGACCAGCGGAGGAGCAACAGCCAAGAAACGGAGCTTAACTCAACACCATGGAAGTCGTCCTCTTCAGCAATGGGGGTAAAGAAGGAAGATACATAAACATGAATGAGAGCGAGAGACGAACGGAGGAGAATCACCAGAGGCGGATCCGGCGGGACAGGAGGGGCAGGAGGGTCTGGCGGCAGAGGGGACACGCGACTCGAATCCGTAGGCTTAGCAGGCGGAGGAAGGAAGACTGTTAGAGCTACCAACGCCATCGCGGGGGAGCAGCTTTTGTAACACTCCCTTCCCATTTTCCGCTGACCGACGAGCTGGCCGGCAAACAATCAAACAAGAACATGACCGATCGAACCCGAGCAGTCATACGAGAAGAGTTTGTCACAATACGAAAGTCAGAGACAATCCGGTTTGAGTCAAAGGCTCGAACCAAACCATATTTGACTCCGTTTACCTCGTTTCCACGATACGAGGATTTTCAACCCGTACCTCTTCCATGAGTTGTATTCGATTCGGACGAAACCATATATTAGGGAATTATTCCGTTTTTATTACTTTAAAAATATAAATCTTATTCATAACAATATACAGTCTAATACAAACCGTTTAGTGATATATCATAGTTTTTACAGGTTTTCAACCATGATATATGTGTATATATTGACTCTTTAACCCTGTATTTGGAGTCTTTAGAGTCCTTTGCAGGTTTAGGTACGTTTGGAGCTTATTTGGAGATTCTGGGAGCTTTTGGAGTGATTCTGCAGCATACATGGATTTCACAGAGTTCACTGGGTGCGTCTGCACTGAGTGTCGCCCGACACTAAATTGGTGTCGCCCGACGCCACTAAAGGACGAAATTCCTGCGAGTCAAAATACAGCTTTTGGAGAATTGCAAGATTTACCCAAAAGTTTCCCATATTTACAATTCGACTCCAAAACGTGTTTTAGACTATTAATCAGGTTTTTGAGCCATTGTTTAGGCTATGCTTTATTCAATCAGAGATTATGAGATTTTGGGACTGGTTTTGTACTCGAGAGAGACTTGATTTCGAACCCCTGTTCTTACTCTTTGGATTTCTATATGATTTCTACTTTTATCATGCCTATTGCTATGATTGATATGTCTGAGTATTTTTCTTGTTTGATTTAGGGATTCTCATTAGGGATTTCATCGAATTATAGATTGATTGATTGATTAAGATTCAAAGCATCTAGTTCTTCATCTAGGTTGTTCTTAAAGCATAATATGAATTAGCTACTTAGATTATTGATATGAGATTGATTAGTGCAGCGAGAGTTGGTTAATTGATTAGAAAAGAACCTAGCTGAGCAAATAACCTATTCGCAAAGAGATTTGGCTTAGGGAATTTGTAAACGAAAGAACCTGAATTAATTGCATGTTTAGAACTCTAGAATTCTTAAAGAGATTTGGTCTTCTAGGTTGTTAGACATAGTTAGCATTCGCAGCGAGAGTTGGTTTGTTATATGATTGTGATTCTAGTTCTAGAACATCGATATCTGAATCCTATTGATTGATTGGTATGTGTTCTTGATTTCCTGAGAACTTCCCTAAGTCTAGTGCTTCTTTGATTGATCACACACCATTTTTTTAATTGCTTATTTATTGCTTTCTCATATGTCTTGCTTAGCATAATTCGACTACATGCAATCTATCGCGTGAAAATAGAGTCTCTGTGGATTCGATACCCTGTATACTACAATTGCATATCTGTGCACTTGTAGTAGAATATGGATTAATTCTTGACATATCATTTAGCGGGATCCCAACAAAATCCGAAACCGAAAATAAGTCAAAATGCATAATAACCGATACCCAATGGCAACCCGAGGCTACTCCGAGTGTCCTACGCATCCACCGAGCTACGCCAAACGTGAAAAACACAAAAGAGTCTAATGAGTAATCTAAGTTACCCAGTGAGACGGTTCCCATCTAAAGGCTACTAACAATCTAATAGTCCCGCCTAAACCCAAAATAGCAATCAAGTATAATAACCGATCACGTGCTACCAAGACGTGATGAGCTCCACAACACACAAGCATTCAAATAACATCATAATCACCAACGAAGGAAATCGAGAACACTGCGGCGCATGCTATTGATTAGACTCGATCTACACTAAACGCATCTCGAATGCAATCTCCACACCATGGGCCCCCAAACGCGAACTCGGTTACTTCCACGAGAATACTTAGATACACCAAAGTAAATAAAACCTCCCACGACTCCTAGGTGAAAACACGAAGTCCTACGACTAGGACACCGTTCTCTTTCCATCGATACGCGGTGACTCGGGTTACCCCTAGATAACCAAAGCTTCCATGCAGTCCGACCCTAGGACGCGATCCGTATACCGGTATCATTCAGTATGTTAACACCATAACCAGAATCACCACCCGGAGGCATGTGAACCAATCAGGTAACTACCTGAGGATCCAATCGGGTCGGAAGTACTGGAACACTATCTCTAGACTTGCGGGATCTAACACACCCTATAGAGACCTAATAACAGTAATGTAAACGTGCAGACTCACTTGGACTCTATCACACAATTACAACAAGGTCAAATAGAGCTACCATCATAATTCCTAGTCTATCCCGCAAGTCCAATAACCAACCTCCACATCACCCGACCTTACTCAGACTTACCCGGTTCCACACCAGAGTAAGTATCTACCAGTACAGTCTACCCGGCCCAACACCAAAGTAGATAAACAACCAAGAAATCAATAGTTTACTCGGTCCAACACCAAAGTAGATACAAAATCAAGTAACAACAGTCTACTCGGCCCAACACCGAAGTAGATACACAATCACACAAACAATTATCACAACATTACACAAACAATTATTCAGGTTTATTCGTCTTTTAATATTTCCTTAACCATTACTCATCCAATCCTTAACCTTTACTCATTCAATCCACTACCTTAAGATTAGTGTATTACTAATCCCGTAGACGGCCCATCAATCACACCACTTCTTTTACTTATCACTTCCAAAGTATCTTTTAATACGTCCTCGATTTGTCAGTTTAGAGTTAGTAAGATTACTAACCCCCAACATCTCATTATTCATTAACTTCCATTCATTACCCTTAACCCGACTAATTAATCCACCCGTTACTATATTCTAAGTGTGTTATGTATTTTAACCGTATTTTAATCAACTCACAATTTTCCCTATATAGATTACTTTAGATATGTTCTTAAATACTTATATATGCATATACGTCCTAGCATGTCGTTCTATATGTATGCATCACCCAATCAAGCAATCAATGAACTATCACTCACATAATGCAACACCCAATCAAGAAGTCAACGAATTATCAATGTTTACGGATATAAGATAACTAGCATGCATCCCTTACCCTAACCATTTCATTGATTAACCGAGTTATTAAATCAACCTAGCTAACCAATTCAATCAATTGGGTATGCAACCTAAACTACGGTTTATCGATTCCGGATCTATATGATTCTAACTAAATGCAACACACAATTTAGCCGACTCACAATGTTATTATAACGACGGACGGACGGATTGACGGACTAGCGGAACAACGGGACCTGACACAAACCCGACGCTAACCCGAACATTTTCCGGATCGTCGACTTGCTTTGACCTGACCTTGACTCGCACTTGACCGTACCGTTGACCTTAGTGATTCTGATCGAGCCTCCGGACCATCCTCATCTTCTCTCTCCTCTGGTTCTCTCTCTCTTTCTCTTCCAGTTATCCTCCAACTCTCTCTTCTTCTTGTCTCACACTTCATCTTCTCCTCCATCTCTATATCTCTTCTTCTTCAAGCTTCATCTTCTCTCTATCTCCTTCATGCTTCTTCTTCTTCAAACTTCATCTCCTCTCTCTTTCCTTCATGCTTCTTCTCTCTCTCACGCTTCTTCTTCCCTCTTTCTTCTTCTTTTTCTTCTCCTCCTTCTCCCTCACGCTTCATCTATTCCTCTTCTTCCTCCTCCGGTCTTCTTCTTCTTCTTCTTCTTCTTCTTCTTCTTCTTCTTCTCCTTATTCTCTTCCTCCGGTCTTCTTCTTATCATTCTTCCTCTCTCCGGTCTTATTCTTCTTCTTATTCTTCTCTCACGCTTCTATCCTTCCCTTCTCTCTTTATCTTTGTTTTTTTTTGGTTATGATGAATGAAATGAGAAGAGCAAAGGCTCTTTATATAGGAAAGAAAGGTTGATGTTATGGTGAGATGTTGGCATAAAATCTTGACAGATGCCCCTCCTCTTATCCTATTAAACCACACCATCAAGCTTCAAAAAGGGGAGAGTTCATTTTTTTCTTCTTTTTAGCTTCTTCTCCAACTAATAATGATAAGTGTCCCTTCTTCTAGAAGAGGTATCTGGCGCCTAAGTAGAGGTTAAAATTTTCATTGAAGGTTTTCGTTTGACCAAAACCAGTGAACCAATTCACTCAAATCATCCCGTAACTCCGTTTCGTTCTGATACTTCGGTTTAGCCGGCTTTGCGTTTAATATTTTAAAAACTCTTTAGACGCTTATATAAATTCACCAAGCCTCATTTACAGATTCTAGATGCTCTTATTTGATTTTTTCAATTTGAATCACCTCAAACGGACACCCGTAGCTCTCGTTATGAATTTTACAAGTTTTGTCGGTTTTATCGGTTTCCTTTCTCGATAGTCCGAAAAACTCATATACGGTCCGTTTCCACCATTCTTAGTCTTCTAAATGTTTTTTATTTTAAAAGAATAATATTTGGCCCGTCTTAGCTTACGGCTCGGATTTTGGTAAAATTACCAAAATGCCCATCATCTTTTGAAAATTACGAAAATGCCCATCATCTTTTGAAAATTACGAAAATGCCACTCGTAGACTTTTCAGCTGCCCGTTGACCAATTTAGTGAGACAGGGCATTACAGCTTCGGAGGAGGCGGCGGAGGTCTTCATATTATAAGCTTCTCTTCTTCGGAGGAGATCTTTAGATCTGTAGGAAAGCTTGGTGGAAGGGACCCTCGGGAACAAAGCCTGGGAGCATTAGGTCAAGCCGCATCTATCCTTAGATACCTGAGTGTTTATGAAAATTTGTTAACACTGTTTGGTATGTTTTGATTCATAAGATCAAAGGGGATTGGTTCTTGAACGGTTCTAATTGGTCTCTTAGCCACGAGGCCGAGGACATAGAGCACAACTGTTGTTATGGAAATTCGATCTAGTATAAAAGACGGGTTACAATCTGAAATATCCGAACACGAGGTGGAGTTGAACTTAAACGAGGTCGAAAAGTTTTTTATTAATTATAAGGTCGAAGCCGAGCGATGAACACGATGGTACGAGGTGGGAGTCCGTCAAATGACGTGCTCCCTAAATATTGCTTGAGGTTGGAGCTTTATAGAAGTATCTCGGCACACTCGCAAGTTACAATGTCCCCAAATGAAGAGTGAAGGGTCATATTTATAGTGCTTGGATATTGACTTCCTTCTGGGCCGTTGACTCCTTAGCGGGCTTGTCTTTTTGGGCCGAGATGGATTTGCTGACTTAACAAAAATTTTAATGGGGTTATGGATGGGTGCTAAACTCATATACAACAATTAGTCCCCCCCCCCCCCCCGTTCGTCGAGCTGCGATGTTTAGTCGAGGTCGGTGAATTCCTTCAAGTGTTTTATGTCAGGCGGAAATTTTTTTTAAGTCGTTTTGACTTCGATCGATGCTTTCCGCGTTGTCGGGTTTTATCATGTTTTTAAGGAAGTAAAAGGACGCGGCTTGCGACGAGCGTGATTCTTCGTTTTTCCAAAAAGAGAAACCCTTATATTGATGTTCAAGGTACTGCCTTTTCAACTTTCGTTTATTTCTTCTGGGTGATTGCTTTCTGTGAGTTCTGCCCTATATTCGTTTTTTCGAATTGCTTCTTTCCAACGTCTTTCCCTTTTGTTGTTGGGCTTCGTTTTCGTCATTTATTACTGTGGATCGTTGGCTTAGGTGCATGTTTCTTGCTTGTGAGTTTATTTCGAACGGGTACGTTTTTGCTGTGTGTCGAAATTCTCGCCTTCTTCCTTCGGGGTTTCCTCAGAGATCTTCGTTCTAGGTGGTTTCCTCGAAAAACGCTTGCACAAACCAAAATGATCAATCATAATTAATAAATGATTGAAATAACATAACTATAACATGAGATGCATACAAAAAATCAAAAATAAGTGTTAGTTTGTTGGATTAATCGATCGAGAAACGAACTTTTGATCAATTAGATCATTGAATAACATTAATAGATCTCACTTTTCAACTAAGAGGTGAACACGTCAAAAACAATTCAGATTTTAGAGATCGAATGAAATAAATTCAAGAGAGTTAGAGTGGAAAAAGTAATATATTTTAATGATTAATTGGTTGAATGTAGGATTGTTTTTTAGTTCAAATTTGATTCTATCTTTGTTAGTTTTCAATAAATATCATTAAATCTAAAAAGAAAAATGTAAGAACATATATAAATATATAATATATATAATGAATGTCGGATATCCGGTTCTACTTTTTTTATTATCCAGATCTGGATTCGGATTTGTCGGATCCGTGATTTTACTATCCGGATCCGTTTGTTTGGATATTCATTTTTTCGGAGTGGATTCGGAGCGGATACCGGATGGGATCCGGATCCCGAATAATAATCAATAGCCTAATAATATCCCATCACAGAGTCCCGGTTAAACACTGGTTAACTAAAAAAGAACCCATATCAACCCTAAACCCTTCTCTCTGCGCCGCGATATCACTCTCAGCTCTCTCCTTTTAAGATTTCGCTTCTTCGATTCTCCTCTGAGGCCCAACATCTCTGAAGCATCCTCTCGTGCGATTTCGGCTCTAAACGGTAAGGCCTCTTCCTTTCCATCTCGAAGGTTTCTGTCGAATTTTTAGAACAGCTCGCCTTCGGTGAAACTAGGCAAAGAAATTGTTAAAACCTAGTTGTATTGTTTGTTGTTGGGATTTAATGCTTAAAGTTTTATACTGGGAACTCGTATTTATCGATCTAAGTTAGTGGGAACTCGAACATCGTCCCGTTTTATCGTTCTAAGTTAGTGGGAATTTATTGATCTAAGTTAGTGAGTTTCTTTCCTTCTGATTAGATTATTTTTGATTCTGCTTTTGGTTGTTTGTTTTGTAGCAGATGCAATCTGCTGTGGTGACCTCTAACAGCACGAGGCAATGCAGAAAATGGCACTGTAATCTGGAGCGGAACGAGAACGAGAACTACTGCTCTCAAGAATGCTTTGGAAGAACGGCATGGGAAGAGAACCTCCCTCTCTTACCAATGATCAAATACGGCACATGACAAGAAGAACATATTGGTTACTTCAAGAAAGTCAGCCACCATGGTTTTACCAACCAGTTGAGTTGAGTTAAGTTGAGTTGATTTGAGTTGAGTTGAGTTGAGTTGAGTTGATTTGAGTTGATTTGAGTTGAGTTGAGTTGATTTGAGGTTATTTGAGTTGATTTGAGTTGATTTAATTTGATTTGAGTTGAGCTGATTTGAGTTAGGCTTTGATTGGTGACATGAGTTATAGTTGCATTAGTTTGAGTTATGGTAATAAATCAAAAATGTTACAAATCATGCATTAGTTTTAATTTTTGGAGTTTGAGTTTGAGTTATTATGTGTTATACTTGAATTATAATTTTGAGTTATGTCCTTTGTTAATTGTCTAACTCAAAAGCTAATCCAAAATCATGTCAAAAGTGATGTATTAGAGATTTGAGTTAACAAATTGCACATTTTTTGAACGTTAGTTTTTTTTTTGCTTTTTCACTTATTTTAAAAAGTTATGTATGTTCATTTTTATCAATAAAAATTACTTGGTCAATTAGTTGCATTTTAAATAGTTTAATTGTATTTTCGTAAAATCTTAATGTATGTTTTAATCAATTATATATTTTAATTTTGAACAATTTTTAAATTTATTAATAATTATGTATTTGAAATTTTTCATCAATAAAAAATTATTTGAGAACCTAATTTCATTTTGATAATGTTATTTTATTTTCTTAACAACTTAATGTTTATTTTAATCAATTTTTTTTTTTAATTTGAATGTTTTTTTAGTTGAATATTTTTACTTGCTAAATTGTTTTTTCTATTTTGGTTAGTATTAAATTATTTTTCATAAAATATATAATAAAGTAACTATTATTAAAAATTAAATTGAATTTAATTTTTTTTAAACATACTGCAAGTTTTACATCAAAAAGTTACCAATCGTATTTTTCATGAAAATAATAACTCATATTTTTACAGCAAACTCACCGTATAAATTTACAGTTTTTACCACATAATTTTTACTGCAAGTTACATTAATTTATAAAATCTACTGCAACTCAACTATAATACTACGTGTTACCAATCGAAGCCCAAATTTGAGTTGATATGAGTTGATTTGATTTGAGTTGAGTTGAGTTGAGTTGATTTGATTTGTGTTGAGTTGAGTTGAATTGATTTGAGTTGAGTTGATTTGATTTGAGTTGAGTTGAGTTGAGTTGAGTTGATTTGATTTGAGTTGATTTGAGTTGATTTGAGTTGATTTGATTTGAGTTGATTTGAGTTGAGTTGAGATGAGTTGAGTTGAGTTGATTTGATTTGAGCTGAGTTGAGTTGAGTTGAGTTGATTTGAGTTGATTTGAGTTTTTGTTTTGGTATGTTCTCAAACTAACATATTCTCTTCTCTGTTTGTCTATGGTCTTATATAACTTCGTATTCATGGGATAATAGTTTTATTCCATTCCACTTATCCCTTTTATTCATGAGCAATTTTTATCATGAATAATTTTTAATGTTAAACACAATTTTCCTTCTTTGTCTCACATGTATTTGTGGAATTAATTTTTTTTTTTGTTCCCTTATGTAACTGATAACTTATTTATATATTTATGAATCATTAATCCAATTTATTTTAAAAAAATATTTAATATTTTATCATCAAAATAACTAATCAATTAAAATTTTAAATAAAAGTTTGTTCATTTTATTTTTCTAGTTATAAATGTTTGGGCATCCGGTTCTTCGGTTACCGTTTGATTTGATTTTTCGAATAATTTTGAATATTTCAAGTGAAAATTATGATATTGTGTAAAAATATCGAATAATTCAAGTAGAATGGATAAATATTGAATAATTTTGAATATTTAGAGTATAAAAAACGAATCTTGGTTAGTTTGGTACCTATTTTGGTTTTGGTTATGTTCTAATTCGGTTCGGTTATTTCAGATATGAAATTTTAGAACATTCATATATATATTCGAAATTTATATCAGTCTTGATCACAATTTTTTTTAGTTTGATTCAGTTTGATTTTTTGGTTATCGATTTTTATGCTAGGTTTTTTATGTATTACAAAATATTTATATTAAAGTTATTTATTAAAACATGTGCTACTATTTATCTCTCTTTTATTTCTATTAAAAATATATGCATGTATAAGCATATGTGTCTACGTGTTTTTCCTTTTTAACAACTTATTATTTTTTGGTCAACTTCTAACAACTTATTTTATTGATTAATTATTGTCGACATGTTTTATATTGCATTGATGATATGCATATAACAATTATGACATATAGGGTGTGATTGGTTAGCAGCTATAGAGGGAAGAGAGAGAGAGAGAAATTAATTCAGCTCAATCTAGCTGAATTTTCACCAATCAAAAGGAAGTGGGTGAGAAAAAAATTCAGCTCATTTACGCTGAGAAACAATAAATGATAGTTAAAAGACTAAAAAAAATTTCTTTGGCAAAATGTAATGGGATTTTTCCCACCCACTCCCTCTTCTCTTCTCCCTCTTTCTCCCTCTTTCATTTTCTCTCTCTCCCGTCATGTGAACACCAATCAGAGCCATAGTATAACAATTGTTCATCGTTAAAAACGAAACTAAAAAAAGGAAATAAAAAGGAAAGTGTGGTCTTTGACTTGGACCGCTAGTTATTACAGACATGAACCAACTAAGTGCGTTTTCTAATTAAAAATGAACAAACAAAAAACTATTTTGTAAAATGCGTTATTTTGTAAAAACACTTATTAACTAAACATTTTTATTAATTGGTAAAATTTTACAAATTCGTCCCGTTTTTCTGCAAATCCACTTTTTAAGAGGTTACGATTCACTATCTTAGGTTCCTCATGTTGGTTAGTTGGTACTAATTAGCTTCACCTGTGAGGTTTCATTTGTCAGATCCTTGTCTCGTGGTGCAGTTTCGGATTGATGGTTTCATTCCTAACAGTTTTGGTTGGTTCATCGGACTATTTTTCTTTGGGTTGTTGTGCGGTTGTTCTTGTGTGCTTCAGATTGTGGGGTTGTTGAGTGTGAATGTGATTTTTTTTTTTGGCTGCATCAGCATAGCTCACATGGTTTCTTTTTCATGTTAAGCATCTGGCAAGGGTTCTCTGATCCATTTTCAAAGAATTAGAGTTTCGGCTTTCCTCGCTTCCCGGCGTCCGATGTCGAATGATAAAAGTTTGATTCCTTTGTCTTCCTATATTTGTCTACATATAAATTTTCTTGTCACTTTTATGTGGTAGAGCAATATAATGAGTTACTTATTGCTCATCTTCAATAAAAATTTGGCTTTGGATGGTTGTGGGATTTGATCTGATTTTTGCGGCTTTTCAGTTGTTGATTTTGTGCGAATTAAATGTTTTCTATGTGATGGTTTTTGCTTGGTCCTTTATTAATTTTTATTGCTTAGGCTTTTTGCTCTTATATTGTTAGTCGGCTCTACTGTTTATGTTTGTATTCGATATTTGTATTCGACTTTTATATTTGATCTTTGTATCCGTTCTTGATAATGACAGAAAAATGTTCCAATGAAAAAGGCACTAAATGGATTTACTAATTACTAAAGTATATATATCTGAGATTGACACTTACATTTAAGTTGAAAGCTAGTAATAATTCAAAATTTGATTTGTGTATCACCCTTTCAACAGGCTTGAAACATCCAATCATATAAGTGAACCAATCGAAATGCAGATTTAGTATATTAATCGGCTATTTCATTAACGATGGATATTGGCAATAATCACATTTCCATAAGAATATCCTACTAGAAAATTTAAGTTTTTCTGACTAATTAAATTGGAGATGAAAATCAAGATTTGAAATCAGATAGTGTGATGAAGTGTTTTGTGAAACGGTCCCATTAGATCTGTTTTTTAATATTCTTGATTAAGAAAATATTTTTAAGAAGTATTTATTCATATAGTGCCTAGATTCAGCGCGGGAAATCATCTAATTAACACTAAACTTTAAATGGAGTTCAAAAAATAGTTTTAAAATTCAACATATTTTAAATGGTAAACATATATTATTTCAGACCCAAAAAAACCAGAGAAGAAAAATAATACTTCTTCCGTTTCATAATAAGTGTCATTCTGACATTTTTACATAAATTAAAAAATATATTAAAAATTATATTATATCTTTAATAACTCGTTTGAATTTAAGTGTCTTTTTTTCATTGGTTAATACTAGGGTTAAAATAAGTAATTTATACTAAAAGTTGCATTGAAAATCTAAAATAACACTTATTTTGAAACGAAAAAACAACTCTAAAACGACACTTATTGTAAAACGGAGGGAATAAAATCTTTCTCTTTGATATCCGATATTTCTATTATGGTCTTTTCTATTGTTTGTGATTAGGTTTTACCACAGTCCACTCACAAACCGCTATGACCTAGGTACAAGTAAATTTCAGAATGGGCTGCTAAAAAAAAATTATTTAAAATCATCCGCACCCAAAGTATTCATACCAAAACACAAAATGCCATTCCTAAAGCTAAGCACTAATCTAGAAAACAAATTATTCCCAACGCCAACCTTCAACAATAACAACCAATTCAATTGTACCGTTGATAGAAACATTCAAAACCTCAGGCCACAACAAGAATCCAACAGAAGAGGGTATCAACAAAGCAACACACAAAGCATAAACCAAATACTAATAAAGAAAATTTAGCCATAACAAGCTGAGCTGGAGACGATACAAAACAGTACATAAAGTCGAAGAAGAGACACAACAATATCTAAAACTGGGATCCAAAGTTCATTGACACATCAACTTACGACTGAGCCACCGCACCCTAGAACAACAACATAAGCCATGTTTGTTTGTCTGCTGCTGACAGCAGCGGCAGCAACTGGCGGCAGATTTTTGTTTGTTTACCTGTCGTCGGCGTCAACTGCCAGCGTCAGTCGTCAGCTCCTGTTTCTAACGCCGAAAAAATCAGCATACGAAATTTTTTCAGCGATTGGACACTGACGGCTGACGCCGACGGCATGCGGCAGATAAACGAACAAAAATCTGTCGCTACTACCAATCACAGCCGCTAGCCGCTGTCGCCGGCGGCAAGCAAACGAACAAAAATTTGACGCTAGCCGCCAGTCCCTATCGCCAGCAAACGAACAACCTTATACTAACCACCACTCTTCAAAACGATCCCTTACATTCTTCCTATAAACCTGATCTAGGACAATGGGAAACAAGGCACCACTAAACCAACATGACACAAACTGTCAAAGCTCATGCGAAAGACATGAGTTCGACCGCAATGGGCCACAAACCGCCCATTTCCATAAAACGGATCCACAATAAGACTCGAGTGAGAACATAATTAAATTGGAGAGGAACAAGTAAAATACAAAGAAAAATATAAATGGTTGTTATGAAAGGAACTAATAGAATTACTGTGATCAGAGAAAAATTAATGAGTATAATATTGAGGTTAGAAGATTTTTTATATTCCATTTGTGTGAGATCGGAGATTCACACCAAGGATTTGTAATCGTGGATTTGGACTTTTGGATACAAAGATGATATAGATTTCCTATGAATCAAAGACTTTATTGAGGTTTAACGTCGAGATAGAACAAACACAGAGAGTACAAAGTATGATAATCGAGCTATCTAGTCGAAGAGTTCTTAATTAGGGTTGGAATGTCGCGAATGAAGATGATATAGATTTCCTATGAATCAAAGACTTTATTGAGGTTTAACGTCGAGATAGAACAAACACAGTCGAAAGAGAGTGCAAAGTATGATAATCGAGCTACCTAGTCGAAGTGTTCTTAATTAGGGTTGGAATGTCGCGAATGAATCTCTACTTCTTCTTTAAATAGTCCTCGACTTCGATCTTCGTGTTCTGATCTTTCGGCTTCGTAGCGGTAACCACCTCCGAGTTTCACGGGAGTCGTTCTAACTGACGAAGACTTGGTCATTTCTCCCTGACATCGCCTTATATCGAGCTCGAGCTCGACGGCCTCTTTTTTTGTACCGTTTGGGCTTTGGTTGGCTTTAGATCAGGTAGGACCAGAATTCGTAATAATCGAACTCTTCTTTATGACCGCGAATTGGGCTTGCGGTTACGGGCTTTTACTTTAAGCATAGGCCAGATTTCATTGAGGGAAATCCAGCACCAACAATAGCATTGAGGTTAATGGGCGGTGGACGTTCTTGGGAAGACGCGTGCGCGTGTCTCATGGCATTGGAGCCCTAATGATTACCACAACCTTTTCCGTAGATCCTGTTCTGATCAAACAGTCAAGATCGAGCGCGTGTGTCGAATCGGTTCATCCGCGGCGCGTTGGCGGCTGCAATTAGTAAATAACTGAGGGAGATTTCTATCTACCGTCGATCTGGTCGATTGTCAACGGCTGAGATCTAAAGATTACGACGAGTCTTATCGAGCTAGATTTTTTGGCTGATACGATTTGGCTATCCGTGCGCGTGCGACCGTTGATTTCAAATCAATGTCTGAGATCGTGAGAAAACGAGGAGTCTTAACCGTCTCGATCCCCTCGTAATTATTACGAGTTTGGAATCGTACGGTCGAGATCCTGCACAACTCCCATTGTAGGTAATTCTACATATCGTTGAAGGTAACTCCTTCCCTTCTCACTTTTGCTTTGTCTTTTTCTCGCTCTGGTTTTTCTTCTGTCGTCGGAAACTTTTCTTTCTAAAAACCTTTCGCTTCCTTTATTCCGATACACTGCTTCCTATGGCTCTGAGAGATGCGACAGGGGCTAGTACGAGCGCGGCGGCGGGATCGTGAGCCATATCCAACGGTTGCGGAGGACGTGTCGGATCCCACCGAAAGTGGAGATAGTAATCCCATCGTCGGCGGTGTCACCGGAGACCGTCGTGGAAGGCTATCGCTGTGCCTCATACACATATTTCAAAAATTGCAAGCTTTTCTTCCCTATTCCCCGCCTTGTTTCTTTGGTACCGGCCCAACTTCAGTTGGCGTTTCATCAGATGACGCCGAAATTCGTCTGGCACATCATCAGACTTGGAGTTAGGGCCGCCGAAAAGGGGATTGAGTTCGGGCCGGAAGAGCTTATGCGGGTTTGCTTGGTGAAGCATAATACCCGATTTCCAGGAAAGTATTACCTTTCTCCCTGCTTCGGGAAAATCCTTGACGATATTCCGGGAAGGGATGTATGGAGAGACCAATACTTCTTCTTTAGGATAAATCATCACTCGGTCGGGGATTTTGACTATTCCGTCATCCCGTCTCGATGGGCCACCATCGTTGGTTAGGCTTAGGATAGATAAGTAATATATTATTTTTCTTTTGCTATTGAACCAATATTGATTCGTTCCATGCTTTTGCTTTGCAGAAGCTCTCGAGGCGCTCTCGATGAATCCGATTACGGAGGCTTTGGTAACCCGTTTGAGGAGAAGCGCAACCGGTTGGAATACCTTCACAGTCGGGCGCGTGCAAGCTGCTTTACGAGTCGACCTTCAGCAAGCCGCTCAAGGTGGTCCTCTAGTTCCTCCAGGCACACTCCCTCCCCGCGCTCTCCCTCAATCACCTCCAGCCCGAACGGTTCAACCCTCGCTCCGTATCGTCAGGCGGACCGGAGAGAGTATGCAGCCGTTTCGTATATCGTTTTCCTTTTATTTGATTTTTTCGAGCTGACTTGTTCTCTTTATGTCTGTAGACCGTCCTGCTTTCGGCGAGAGTTCGATGGCCGACACTCCTTCTCGAGAGGGAATGTCTCGGAGGGCTAGCAGTCGCCGCAACGGGAAAGATCCCGTAGATCTGGCGAAGAGAATGGAAGATGGTAACCTGAGCAATGCCATTCTTTTTTCCATGGGTGAAACTCATTCCCCTCTAATTCTTCCTCCCCGCCCCGTCCGGGTCCCTCTTCTTCCGGCTACAGGGTCCGGAGACGCGGCCGCAGAGACGGAGAACCTTCCTCCCTCTTCGACTGTCCGAGAGATAGCTACAATTCTGTCTGAGGAGCCTGCTTTACGCGACTCTCGTCTGGATGGTTCGATGGGGTCGATCGATCGGAGTAGGGGCGACTCCCTTTCTCCCGTGCCGAAGCGTCGAAAGACCGACGCGGAAGTAAGCTCGAGGAGATCGAGTGAAGATGTCGTGGCGCCGGCAAGTGTGCTATACCTGCTAAGGCATTTTAAGCCCGCTGGTTTCCAGCTTCTAGCTGTTGGGGACATGGCCCTTGGTGATTCGTACATCGATATGATGACGGCCATTGGGAAGGTAACGGTCATATCGCTTCGTTTCCCCATTTATTTGACGCTTTGGTTTCCCTTGTTATTTTTTTGAGTCTTCTTTAGAGATACTTAGCATTCATATTTATTTTTATGCAGTCTTTGGAAGCTACGAACAGATTCGCGGCCAGGTCTGAGCGCGAGCTACGCGGGGTGCCGCAGGTCGGCGAGTTTGAGGCCGCCAAGAAGTCGGTAGGAGACTTGACGGTGCAGCTGCAGGAATCCTTTGCCCGAGAGGAGGATCTTAAGAGGAAGTTGGCTAGGTATGAATGAATGGAGGCGCTGAGATCCGCCTCCAAGAGACATTGGCCAATATCGAGCTTATCACGGAGTTCGCCTCCGGTGAGCTCGATCTATCTCAGGAAGTGTTGAGGTTGGCCGAGAAGAAAAGAGTGGCCATGGAAGAGATGAACGCTGCGGAGGTCTCCAATTTCAGCATCGACAAGTTGAATTTGCCGGCGATATCGAGTGACTCGGTGATTCTGGTGCATGCTCTGCTGCCAGCCGCTCCCTGCCTTGATCAGTTCGGATCGAACCTCCCGACTGGGGTTGGCTCAAGGGATAGCGATGAGGTCGAGGGTTGTCTTGACGAGGAGGCGGCTGCTACCGGCAGCCCAGCAGAGGGTAGAGACGAAGTTTCCTCGTCATCACAACAATTCTAAGTGTTTTGTCGTTGCTCGAGAGGGGTTTTAATTTCCTTTTTCGTACTTTAGTTTGCCCGCAGGGGCTTTTTATGTTTTTGATGTTGCCCTTAATGGGCTTTTGCGAACTCGGGGACGTTAAGTCCTTTCCTTTTTTATGAAATGCTTTCAATCCTTCGTGCCTTAGCATAGAATTGATTGTCGTGATGCCTTAGCATAAGATTAGCTATTGATAGTTTGAACCTCTAAAGAGAGGTCGAACGAATAACTTGGCTTGAATTGCCATAGGGAGTTCTTCTACGAACTTCAGACTTGGTCGTATCCGATCTCGAGCTAGTGCTCAGAAATTGCTCGAGGTGTAGCTTATAATATGATGAATCGAAGTATACTTACATAGATTGTTTTGCGTATTTGCGGAGATTGCTTTGCAACAATTGTCTCGTTTTATCAGCCTTGATGTAGACTTGACCTCGTTGTTTTGCTTGAGGGAAGGGGGTAGCCCCCCCCCCCCCCCCCTTGATTCTTCTAATCTATATAAGGTTGGAAGAATTTTAGGTTTTGAATGACCATTTTAGGTCGTTATGGTTTGAGGAGACCATTTCAGGTCGCTCATTTCGAAGAGATAGTTTCATATCATTTGATTGAGAGAGATCGTTTCAGATCACTTAGAAGAGATAATTTCATATCACTTGATTTGGAGATATCGTTTCAGATCACTTAGAAGAGATAATTTCATATCGCTTGATTAAGAAGGGACCATTTCAGGTCGCTTGGAAGAGATAATTTCATATCACTTATTTTTGAAGGAATAATTTCATATCATTTGTTTTTTGAAGAGATAATTTCATATCACTTGTTTAAGGTAAAACGTAAGACGGAGTATTTCGCAACAACTCTAACTTTTACAAAAGGTAAAGATATCGATTGAGAGACTTATTTTGATTTCTCAAAGATAAGTGAGTTCGACTTCATTCGAGGTCGCTGAGCTCGGTAAGAGCTTTTTTTTGGGGGGGGGGGACGGCTGCGCTCGACATCGAGCTGCCTATGTACCCCGACCTTCACGATATCGGTGACCTGGTAAGGACCATCCCACTTTGCTCCTAACTTTCCAGCGTATTCTTCCTTTTTATGGTAGAACACATTCCGTAAGACGATCTCTCCTACTTGAAACCTTCGGGTTTTAATCATGGAATCATAGTAGCGAGATGCAGCTTGTTGGTAGTTCTGGATTCGGGCTAGTGCGATATTTCTCCTTTCGTCGACGAGATCTAGCTCGTATGTTATCATCTTGTTGTTAAGTTCCTCTTGCTGTGGGCATTCCTTTTTGCGGATGCTGGACACGAGGATTTCGGCTGGTACTACCGCCTCGATACCGTAAGCTAGCGAGAAGGGAGTCTCACCAGTGGATTTGCGGGGATTAATCCGGTAGGCCCAAAGTACGGCTGGAAGCTCGTCACTCCAGCTCGTCTTGCACTTATTGAGTCTTTTCTTAAGGTTGTTCATGATCGACTTGTTAGCTGCTTCCGCCAATCCGTTTCCTTGGGGGTAACGAGGCGTTGAGTAAGTAAGATTAATGTTCCAAGTTCTACAGAATGCTTTGAATGTATTTGATATGAACTGAGGTCCGTTATCGGTGACAATCTCATGGGGTAGTCCACGCCGGCAAACAATGTTTCGCCAGACGAACTCCTTAACATGAACGTCTTTGATCTTTTGGTATGACTCTGCTTCGATCCATTTGGTGAAGTAATCCGTCATTACCAATAAGTGCATAGCTTTCTTTTTGCTGGACGCGACTAAGGGTCCCACGATATCCATTCCCCACCGCATGAATGGGTATGGTGAGGAATTCGAGGAGATTTTCTCCTAAGGTTGGTGGATTATCGGTGCGTGCTTTTGGCACTTGTCGCATTTACTGGAAAAATATTCACATTCGGCGGCCATTGTTGGCCAAAAATAGCCTTGCCTCTTGATTCGTATGGCCAGGGCTCGTCCTCCGGAATGACTTCCGCAGGATCCATCATGGGCCTACGTGATCATATCTCGGTCTTGTTTCCCATCAAGGCATTTGAGGTAGGGTCCGGAGAGGCTTCTTTTTAACCGTGAGCCATATCCAACGGTTGCGGAGGACGTGTCGGATCCCACCGGAAGTGGAGATAGTAATCCCATCGTCGGCGGTGTCACCGGAGACCGTCGTGGAAGGCTATCGCTGTGCCTCATACACATATTTCGAAAAGTGCAAGCTTTTCTTCCCTATTCCCCGCCTTGTTTCTTTGGTACTGGCCCAACTCCAGTTGGCGTTTCATCAGATGACGCCGAAATTCGTCCGGCACGTCATCGGACTTGGAGTTAGGGCCGCCGAAAAGGGGATTTAGTTCGGGCCGGAAGAGCTTATGCGGGTTTGCTTGGTGAAGCATAATACCCGATTTCCAGGAAAGTATTACCTTTCTCCCCGCTTCGGGAAAATCCTTGACGATATTCCGGGAAGGGATGTATGGAGAGACCAGTACTTCTTCTTTATGATAAATCATCACTCGGTCGGGGATTTCGACTATTCCGTCATCCCGTCTCGATGGGCCACCATCGTTGGTTAGGCTTAGGATAGATAAGTAATATATTATTTTTCTTTTGCTATTGAACCAATATTGATTCGTTCCATGCTTTTTCTTTGCAGAAGCTCCCGAGGCGCTCTCGATGAATCCGATTACGGAGGCTTTGGTAACCCGTTTGAGGAGAAGCGCAACCGGTTGGAATACCTTCACAGTCAGGCGCGTGCAAGCTGCTTTACGAGTCGACCTTCAGCGGGCCGCTCAAGGTGGTCCTCTAGTTCCTCCAGGCACACTCCCTCCCCGCGCTCTCCCTCAATCACCTCCAGCCCGAATGGTTCAACCCTCGCTCCGTATCGTCAGGCGGACCGGAGAGAGTATGCAGCCGTTTCGTATATCGTTTTCCTTTTATTTGATTTCTTTCGAGCTGACTTATTCTCTTTATGTCTGTAGACCATCCTGCTTTCGGCGAGAGTTCGATGGCCGACACTCCTTCTCGAGAGGGAATGTCTCGGAGGGCTAGCCGTGAGCCATATCCAACGGTTGCGGAGGACGTGTCGGATCCCACCGGAAGTGGAGATAGTAATCCCATCGTTGGTGGTGTCACCGGAGACCGTCGTGGAAGGCTATCGTTGTGCCTCATACACATATTTCGAAAAGTGCAAGCTTTTCTTCCCTATTCCCCGCCTTGTTTCTTTGGTACTGGCCCAACTCCAGTCGGCGTTTCATCAGATGACGCCGAAATTCGTCCGGCACGTCATCGGACTTGGAGTTAGGGCCCGTACCAATTTCGGCGTCATCCGATGAAACGCCAACTGGAGTTGGGCCAGTACCAAAGAAACAAGGCGGGGAATAGGGAAGAAAAGCTTGCACTTTTCGAAATATGTGTATGAGGCACAGCGATAGCCTTCCACGACGGTCTCCGGTGACACCACCGACGTTGGGATTACTATCTCCACTTCCGGTGGGATCCGACACGTCCTCCGCAACTGCAACTGGGATGGCAAACATATTGTCACATTTCCGAACTTAAGGGCGACACACAGATCTTTCGTTCAGACAGATTTGATGTGTCATTGGTTTCAGTAATGCGCCAGGGGCTGCTCCCTCCTAGACTAGTCGCTTCCGCGTAAGTATTTAGTATTTGCTTTCTTCATTTTAATGTTCATAATTCATTCTGAAGCTTCTTTTTGTGCTTGTAGGGCGGCGGATGGTGCGTAAGTCTGGCCCTTCTTCTTTTGCATATGAGAAGCTATTCTTTTGGAGAGGCCGTCTGACATCAGACAGTCCAAGGGAACCAAAGGGTCCGGTTTTTGGAGACCAGATAACCTTTTTGGTGTGCTGAGGTTGAATTTTTCGGGTTCATTTTATCCCATGCAGTTCCACGCTGGGTTGGCTTCATCACTATTACCATTTGTGTTGCTACCTTCTGAGGACAACCTTCCTGGGAATAGACGACAAAGTCGTCTTTCAAGAAAGGAGCTCGGCTCCTTGTCGGATGAAATCAGACTCGATACACGAGCTTCAATCCAGACGAAGTCGTCTTTTGAGAAATTAGATTTTTCTTTTCTTTCTTTTCGTGTTGTATATTTCCTTGAAATTTTGACAAAAATGAGTAAAAATGAGAGTTTTTTGTTCATGTTAGGCTCTCTCTCTCTATCTCTCTCTCTCTGAGCGAATACATTTGAGGGTTCTATTCCTTCCTTCGAAGAAACAAATTTTAGGTGCGAGGTGACTCTCGGATTTGAGCGAGATCAAATTTTAGCCTGTGTTAGATTTTCTTTAGTCAAAACTATATTCGTCTTTATACAAATGTTTGCATGTGCGAGCTTGGGCTCGGCTTATTCTGTCATTTGCTAATTTTTCTAGGCGCGAGTACTTGCTCGGCTTATCCTGTGAAGCCCTTTAAAAACTTGTGCGAGTCTGGCCCTGACTTGAGGTCGCTGGAATCAACGATGTAACGTGATGTCACTGTGTATGATACACGTTTTTGTTTGATTGATCATTTGGCCATAATGTCAATTGTTATGTGCTGCGAAGTGTAATCATTTTTGAAAAAGAGAGATTTAAGATTTTTGGAAATATAATTGTGGTCGCATCACGTAAAGGTTGCTTACGTACTCTCCGAAGTGATATCAAGCCAAGCGTAGTTTTTGCTTTTACGAGTACTAAGTCGGAGCTCGATTACTTATATAGATATATTGTTATAGAGCTAGGGCTTGTTGGTTTTTCTTTGTGGTAGGAGCTAGAGCTCGCTTATGCTTTTTATTTTGGATGGGGCCGAAGCCTGCTAGAGTGGTTCTTTTGCCGAGGGACGAGTTTTTTCCACTTGCTTTGGTGTTGGGATTGCGATCACCTGGTCAGTTATGAGGCATGATGCTTGTCGCATTTTGCGCTATATTGTGAAGAAATATCTAGAGATGTTTTGGCTGCCTTAAAGAGTGAAGATTCCTTCTGAGATCGGGAACTTTATGCATTGGTGGAAAGTCGAGGGTATTGCTTTCATCACATGGATCCGGGGGATTCCTAGGTCACATTGTAGATTGCGGGTCGATCTATGACGACAAATTTTACATCTTTAGTTACTCGTCCGAC
Source organism: Orychophragmus violaceus (assembly GCA_030180135.1). Lineage (NCBI taxonomy): Eukaryota > Viridiplantae > Streptophyta > Magnoliopsida > Brassicales > Brassicaceae > Orychophragmus > Orychophragmus violaceus. The sequence goes on from CM058240.1 coordinate 93,188,686, forward strand.
GTGCATCGACAGTTTGTCGCTAGCGAAACCAGTGAAAGGTTTTTACGATCGCTTCATCTTTCAGTCTCACAACTCCATTCTTTGTAGAGTTTCTTTGAATATAAAGTCGACCGAGCTTCTTGTTTTGATTAGGATTTAGTGACTTCGCAATCGCCTATCTGAAGCTCGACGACAAGCGGGTCGTTTTGCGGCTTATCGAGGCCCTCTTCATCTTCTGTTGTGAAACTGATTTCGTTTCCAGATTTCAGCTCCTCGGCGATGTTCTTTCTTCACTGCTGATGTACGTCGGCTTTCTGGCAGTATGCTGTTATCGATCGTACTGAGTCGTTTCAGGTTGGAAGTCCTCCCATGATGAAGAGACATTCACAGAGACAATCCAAGTCTCTGTTGAATGCCCCATAAGTCCGATCTTTATCCGATAGTCAAGCTAATGACTGAAAACAAGTGCTGAGTGGGAGGCAACCCACTAGTAGGTTCATTTTTCTTTTCTTTTTCGTTTTTGATTTTGTGTGTGTTAATTTTTTCCTCACCGCATCGATCGACGCAACCTTTGTGTCGGTCGACACAGATGAGATTTACGGTTTGCCGATTTAATTGCGGTTCAGACACTGGTTATCTACATAACCGCGATCACGATGTGCATCGATCGACACCATTACTGGCATCGATCGACACAGGCCGGCGACAGTTAAGTATTCTGACCCTTTTCGGATTCTCATAATTCCGATTATTCTTCTCACCAATCCTAAGCTTGACACCATTGGGGACAATGTGTTTCAAGTGTGGGGGAGGTAGCTACTGGCGCACCACTTTTTGTTCTCTTAGAGTCAGTCCAATTTTGTTTTATTGAGTCAAATTGAGTCGGAAATAATGACTTTTTGAGGAGATTATCACACTTGCAAGAACTTAAGTGACCATTGGAATGAGCTTGCAGATGAATCTATGACTATTGAAAAACCCAACACAGATCAGCCTACTGAGGACACCCATATCGCTTTACGTATCCGGAGGATCCATTATTGACTTCGCATTTAACTTGACTAAATTTTTCTCACCTTGGGGTTTGGTATACTTTGAGTCGGATTCCTTTGTTAATTCTGGCACAGCTTGTAAACCTATCTGATTATGGTTCCTTTCTTCCCTTCCTTGAAAGTAAAAAAAGAGATAAACTGAGGATAAGCTGGTAGTTTCGAAGTGGTCACGGGAGTGGTAGAGACTCGTATTACCTCCTGTGCATCCATGGAAACATGTCCAAAGTTATGCCCTGAATAAAAAGGGAAGAGCACTGATAGAAAAAATAAAATGATACCCAGTGGGGAAAAATCAGTTGCTAAGGAAGGAAAGGAGAAGAAAGGGACCAAAAGCAACAATATGGTGGTTGTTTGGGTCGGATTTAGCACTTAAATCCAGTCAACGAAAGTCAAAATGTGGCACAATGTTAATTGGTGAAAAGCTAACATCGAGCTCTACAGCTCCGGTTACGAGCTCCACTCTACAGCTCTGTGCTCTGTGACAAGCTCTACTCCAGAGCTCCGGTGACGAGCTCTACTCCAGAGCTCCGGTGACGAGCTCTACTCCAGAGCTCCGGTGACGAGCTCTACTCCAGAGCTCCGGTGACGAGCTCTACCCTACAGCTCCGGTGACGAGCTCTACTCTACAGCTCCGTAGCTCGATCTTCGTGACATCAAGCTCCAAGCCGAAGACCGAAGGCAAGACTAAGTCATAACGGATCCCGTAATCTCCGGAATCTGTTAGCACGTGCGCATAGTGGATCAAGTCTCCAAGATCCCCCAAATCGCGGAGTACGTGGAGCACGCGGCCGGGAACTGCGGAAGTTAGTTGCAGAAACAGATTTATAAAAGGATCTCCTTCTTCATTCATCAAGGCATCTGATTTTTACCTAGCGAAACCTGTGTTTTAGCTAATCTCTTCTTGTAAACTCATTATTCATTCAATACAAATCCAATTCGTCGATTCAAGTCTTTATTTATATTGTTGGTTCATTGAGATTCTAGCCCATCTTTCCTTAAACACAAAATCACTCTAAATCCTTGAGTGTGGATTTTAGCATCCACATTTTGGCGCCGACTGTGGGGACAGATTCATAGATTTCTCTTACACCAGAACCTGATCTAAGGCTCGTAAGCACGAAGATGGATCCAAATTCATCAGACTCATTCAGATTGTCGAACGCGACAAATCACGATCAACAGAGCTTTAATGCTCAAAACGAACAAATCGGATCGGGCTCATCCCTTATCCAGACCGGACCTGTTCTAACGGTTCACGATCTCCCACCTCAGCTGCAGAGTCACAGAGCCACACCTCCAAGCTCTAGCATGCTGACGGATGAGAGAAACATTTCTCGGGTTTGGAATGAATCTGAAGAACGATCCACCGGTGAAGCTCCAGCTTCCCAAACTGGTCCAACCCGATCAGCATCACCATGTCCGACAATACTTGTCGACGACAACATGGCAGAACTCCGGAGGATGCTAGCAATCCTGGTAGACAGATCTCAAAACCAGGAAGCATCCCAACAAACTGTTCTAGATCGCTTGGATCATCTTGAAAGAGATATGGCTGAACATCGAAACCTTTTAGCTCGATCTGCTTCTCAAACGAGAGCTCCAACCTTTGCTTCGAGTTTGCGAGCTCCCGGAGTTACCCAAGCGGGTTATACATCCGGACCTCTTCCGAGCGAACTGATCTCGCAAGCTGGAACTAACTCAGCTCGGCCATCCCCGAGCACGGTGCGGGAGTTCCACAGCTCGCGTCTGCGGAACACGGAACCTCCTATGTTTGGGAACCGAACTAACACGGAGAATGAGGGCATCCACGCTAAGCTCCAGCGTCTCCAAGCCGCAATCTACATGGCAACAAGTTCGGCTCCAGACATCGATCAAGTGATCGAAGAAACCCGTCGAACTCCGTTCACGGATAAGATCGCTAACGCACGGATCCATAACACTGGAAAGATAAAAATCCCAGAGTACTCAGGAACTTCGGATCCAAAAGCCCATGTTATAGCCTTCCGGCTCGCAGTCTCCAGAGCCCATCTTAACGATGAGGAAAAAGAGGCAGGTTACTGCAGACTCTTCGCCGAGAACCTCACCGGTACCGCACTGGAGTGGTTCGCAAGCCTAAAAGGAAATTCGATCGACAACTTCACCCAGCTCGTATCGATATTCCTAAAGCAGTACTCGATTTTTATCGAAGACAAAACCTCTGAAGCCGATCTCTGGGCCCTAGCGCAAGGTCCGGAGGAAACCCTCAGAGCTTACATCGGCAGGTTCCGTGCGGTCAAGTCTCGTATCGCAGACCCAAACGAAAAAATAGCCATTGCGGCTCTCGAAAACGGACTCTGGTACACATCGGAGTTCAAGAAAGAACTCATAGTTCGACCTTGCACGTCTTTAGACGACGCCCTGCATAAAGCTACGTACTACGCAAAGTACGAAGAAGATGTAGCTGCAACGCTAGAAGAATACAACACGACGTCAAAGAAAGCAAGATGTGAGACTTAGTATTACGTAAAGTGTACTAAATAAAGAGCTAGATTCTGGGAAACTATGGACCTAACGGAAAGCCCCCTACCGAGCTACCAACTAGTTCGCAAAAGCATCTATAAGCTCACCAAAGTTAAAAGCGCAGTACCAGAGTACCTCTGAGTACTGAAATAATCGAACTACGTATAGGCTTGATCCCCTGACATGGTACGTAGGCAGCTCAATCCTCGAGTTCAGCCACTTCCTCAAACATCGAAGTCTTAAGACTTCACAAAAGTTTGATTTCACGCTAAGTCTCAAAGACTTCGCTACATCGAACTCTATAAAACAGCTGAAACAATACACAACTAAATTCGGAGACTCCTCTCAGTAAGGATTCACCAAACGAATTCTAGGAGAACTCCACAACTAAGAGATCTCATTAACGAATCTTCTTAGTTATTCACTTGATGATCAGTTCTCGAATCCATTCTACATGCGAGTTACAACTCACAGATTTCTAACAAGCTAAACGAGTTTTGCAATTCGAGAGAACATTGATCTAAAGTCATAAACTTATCGCAATGAGCTTTAAACCAAAACGTCTGGCCAGACTAAACAAACAAAACACAATAGCTCAATATCGCGATCTTAGTATTCAAACTCTCGAATACTCATAACATAGCTCGACTCTACAACATGAGCATCCAAGCTAAACATTTCGCCAACGAGAGCTCAACACAAGCTTGAGGCATAAAAACAAACACTTTCGTTCTTCCCGATCATTCCTCGTCCTTCAGAGCTCGCCATCTCGTCTAAAGGACTGGGGGGCAATTGTTTGGGTCGGATTTAGCACTTAAATCCAGTCAACAAAAGTCAAAATGTGGCACAATGTTAATTGGTGAAAAGCTAACATCGAGCTCTACAGCTCCGGTTACGAGCTCCACTCTACAGCTCTGTGCTCTGTGACAAGCTCTACTCCAGAGCTCCGGTGACGAGCTCTACTCCAGAGCTCCGGTGACGAGCTCTACTCCAGAGCTCCGGTGACGAGCTCTACTCCAGAGCTCCGGTGACGAGCTCTACCCTACAGCTCCGGTGACGAGCTCTACTCTACAGCTCCGTAGCTCGATCTTCATGACATCAAGCTCCAAGCCGAAGACCGAAGGCAAGACTAAGTCATAACGGATCCCGTAATCTCCGGAATCTGTTAGCACGTGCGCATAGTGGATCAAGTCTCCAAGATCCCCCAAATCGCGGAGTACGTGGAGCACGCGGCCGGGAACTGCGGAAGTTAGTTGCAGAAACAGATCTATAAAAGGATCTCCTTCTTCATTCATCAAGGCATCTGATTTTTACCTAGCGAAACCTGTGTTTTAGCTAATCTCTTCTTGTAAACTCATTATTCATTCAATACAAATCCAATTCGTCGATTCAAGTCTTTATTTATATTGTTGGTTCATTGAGATTCTAGCCCATCTTTCCTTAAACACAAAATAACTCTAAATCCTTGAATGTGGATTTTAGCATCCACAGTGGTCAGGTGCTAACAAAGTAAGAGTCCATGTGTTCTTTGTTCGATACTCCCTCGGTGAGACCGCACTTATTAGATTTCATAAGTCAGTGTGGTGAATTTGAATGCTCTGGATGTGATTGTGGAGTTTACTCAGGACATTTGCTAAGTGTGGGGGAAGTACATGTTGGTCTTGATGTCTGCATGAGAATTTTTCATGTGGCTTACTAAAGAGAATCTGAGCGTGGTGCTTCAACGATGAATCGAGTTTCTAAAGTTTTTAAACTTCTTTTCCTGATCTTGGTTTTTTGTTTGCTTGAGGGCAAGCAAAAGCTAAGTGTGGGGGAGTTGATATATCATGGTTTTTAGGACTTTCGACCAAGGTATATGTCTTTCTTATCGAGTCTTTTAGAGTCTTTTGGAGTCCTTTTATGTGTGTTTACAGGTCTAGGTACTTTTGGAGCGGATTTGGATATTATGGCACATTCTGGAGCATTTTGGAGCATTGAGCCGAGAAGAAGAAGTCACTGCCGATATCAGACATTTGTGTCGTTCGACACAACATGTGCATTGGTCGATACAAGATCGTGATAGAGTTATCTCGCGAGTTTAATGAAGAGTTTGGAAATTGTAACTTGGCCCAGAAGTTTCAAATAATTACAAAGAATCTCCAGACGTGATTAGATCATTATATAAGAGTTTTTAAGCCATTGTTTAGGCTACGCTTTATTTTACTTTGAGAGAGTTAGGGGCTGATCTTGTACTCGAGAGAGAAGAGATTTCGAACCCCAGTTTCTTATTCTATTTTATGTTATTTGGTTTTCTATTCATCATGTTTATTGTTATGATTGCCATGTCTGAGTAGTTTACTTGTTAGGTTTAGAGATTCTCATAGGGGATTTCATGGAATTATAGGTTGATCAATCTGTAGGGATTTATATCTTCTAGTTCTTCATCTAGGGTTGTTCTTAATGCTTGATCTGAATTGGCCACTTAGATTATTGATATACCATGGATTTTAGGGCTTTTAAGCATGGTATATATCTTATTTATCGAGTCCTTTACTATGTTTTAGAGTCTTTTAAGGTGTTTATTAGATACAAGCACATTTGGAGCATATTTGGTGATTATGGCACTTTCTGGAGCTTTTTGGAGTGTTTGGCCGAGAGATAGAGTTCACTGTCGACATTTGAGGAATGCATCGATCGACACACCTTTGGTGTCGATCGTTGCATATGCGAGATGGGCCAAACTCGGCAGTTTAATGAAGAATGATGAAATTGCAGTTGTGCCCAGAAGTCCCTGATATTTACAAAGAAGCCCCAAAACGTGATTTAGCTTTATAATTAGGTTTTACAGCCACTTGTTAGGCTACGCTTTTCTTACGCTTTATTTTATTGTCAGAGAGAGTTAGGGGTTGATCCTGATCTCGAAAGAGAGAGGATTTCGAACCCCAGTTCTTTGTTTTATTATATGCTATTTGGTTTTCTATTCAAGATGTTTTCTGTTTCGATGAACATGTCTGAGTAGATTACCTGTTAAGTTTAGGGATTCTCATTAGGGATTTCATGGAATTATAGGTTAATAAATCTGTAGGGATTCATATCTGTTAGTTCTTTATCTAGGATTGTTCTTACTGCTTAATCTGAAGTAGCTACCCAGATTTATGATGTTAGGTTGATTGATGCAACGGCAGTTGGTTAATTAGCTAGAAAGAACCTAGATGAGCAATTTAATTACTCGCAAAGGAATTTGGTTTAATTAGATTGTGAACATATCGAACTTGGAATTAATGCTGGTTTAATCTGTTAGTAATTGCAAAGGAATTTGGATTGCTGCACTTAGACTTAGAGAATTCTCGCAACGACAGTTGGTTAATTCTAAATCTGTGTTTGAGTTCTAGAACAGTTCCTAATTAGATCTCGCTTGATTGATTGCCTGTGTTCCTGATTTCCTGAGAACTCCCTAGACTTAACGCTTCGCTTCCTTGCTCACAAAATCGCTGCTATTTACTTTCTACTTGCTTTTTAGTTTCTAATCATATTTGCTTTCTCCTAGTTTAATCTTTTCTGTTCTAAATCTATCGTTGACCGGAGTCCCTGTGGATTCGATACCCTAAGTACTACATTGACATCACTGTGCACTTGCAGTTAGTATAGGGATTAATTCTTGACCTATCAATTATGATGTTAGGTTGATTTCTGCAACGACAGTTGATTAATTAACTAGAAAGAACTTAAATGATCAATATCTGCAAAGAAATTTAGTTTAGGAGAATTATGAGCGAAAGAACTTGAGATTAATGCTTGTTTAGAACTCTACGATTCACAATGAAAATTGGCTTGCTAGGTTGTTAAACATAGATAATATTCACAATGAAAGTTGGTATGTTATAATTATGTGATTCTAGTTCTAGAATAGTTCTTAATTAGATCCCGATTGATTGATTAGCCTATGTTCCTGATTTCCTGAGAACTCCCTTGACCTGACACTTCGTTTGGTTGATTTACAACCGTTTATTTGCTTTCTGATTCGATTTACTGCTTTCTTACTTTTTGATTTGCATCGCCTAGCTTAACCTGAATTTCTATAGTTTATAGTAAGATTTCTTGAGTCTCTGTGGATTCGACCCCTATATACTACTTGTCACATTTGTGCACTTGCACTGTAAACTCTAGGGATTAAACTCTGAGCATATCACGGCACCACTTAAATTTTCGACAAAGAGTTGGCAGAAACCGGCCCCGCATTCCTCGGGAGAGAGGTGTGCTCGCCCCATCACAATGCAAAATTCTGTTAGGTACTGTCGGGATCCGAGCTTCCCTCGTAGGTCGGCAACTTAATATTTATGGGGTGTATGAGCGGCGTGTCCGTTATCCTGCTTGTGAATGGTGTGTTATGCGTCTCTTAGACTCAATCGATCTCGGAGGCTGAGCCGGTTGCCTTTGTGAAATTTTGATGTGATATAATCCAATTACGCCTTTAACCGCTCATGATCGTTGTTTCTCCTAACTTCTGATTTGCTTCGTGTGGTGGAAGGTGTGCGATCAGTTCATGGTCTAGTTGGTAGCGGAGCTAGAGGTGCGTGTATTCAGCTGCTCGACTCGGTGTTTAGGGCTGGTGATACCTCGAACATGGCCCTTTGGAGGCGAGGTGGCAAGGTCTCTTGTTGCTTGAGATGTTTGATGCCCAGGCGTTTGGAGGTCGTTAATCTTTTCTCTGTATATGTTCTGAGTATTTGTAAGTTGGTCGAAGCGGGTATTTTTTCCACGAGTCAGATCGTCAACTTGCGTCATCAAGACCTTTATGAGGGAAGAGACGTCTTGGCTCGGGTTTCATGTATCAGAAGTTTGATTGGTCAACTCGACATCCTCATCAGTGTTAGTCATCATGGCTTGATGGCCCGGAGTATCCATTGGTAGGATTGGTGAATATATTCTTACGATCGGACTCGGAGAGTTTGAGCTTTGAGGGAGTAGGCTTGGAGTCTGTTTGGATGACTCGAGATTATCACTGATCAAGGCTGGTCTTGTCATCTTTGGAATTCGTTTAAAGTGTAGAAGAGTTTCTCATCCCCACTGAGGGCGCCAATTGTTGTTACAGAATTTTGATTTAGTCCAAAAGAGTTGGGGTTCGATCAAAGAGGTTTGAACTAACAAGATAAGAGTATATTAAAAGTGGGGTCGGAAACTCTTATGTATTAATGATTAGCTCGGAGCAGAACAATGAATAGGATTTACTAGGTAGAAGTCCGTAGGTAGACGTGCTCCCTAAAAGTTTCTCGGGCTCGTCACTTTATAAGCATAGCTCGGAACGTTTGCAAGTTACAAGATACGCAAAATGAACAATGAAGGGTATATTTATAGCGAAAAATGTCTGATTTCTCGCTGGGCCGTTGACTCCTTTGCAGTGTTAATCTTTAGGCCGAAATATTTTTGATGAAATGACAGATTTCAATGGGCTTATGAATGGGGGTGCTAAACTCATATCCAACAGCTTTGATTTGGATTCTGGTTCTGAGTTCAACGAGAAGAACAAGATCCAAGATGATTGGAGCAGCCAAATGAGAATCCTCACTAGTATTACGCAGAACAATTGTATTCTTCCCTCCCATGAATATCTCGGAGGTGTACTCTTCCATAGCTCTCTTGCTAGCCGCAGCATATGGTACATACTACAACACAATTCAGAGCAATAGCAAGATTTAGGACTTTGAAAAGTGTGTAGAAAGGAAGATAAATTGATGACTTTGTACTCAAGAACGAACCTTGATGACAACAACATGGTCAGGCTGTTCACCCGGCTAAAAGAGGATGCCACTTGCCGGTCCAACATTTTTGTATGCCCTATACAAATCTAAAAATTATATGCTCTTTTAATACATTTTTGTCTAAAATCATATACCCTTTAAACTTTTTTAGATATATAGTAAGAAAGGTATTTTAGAAATGCCTTTCTATATTATTTTTTACATATATATTAATAAATAAAATATAAAAATAATGCCCTTTTAGTCGGATGCCTTAAACCGTCGTTTATGTGGCTTATGCTCGAGGCCGGCCATCATGTCGTCAACAACATTACTCTTTGAAATCTCCTTCGAGCTGAAAGTTTGCGGCACTTAGAGGCTCATCATGTCGTTTTTGCCCAAGTGATTATAGCTCACAATCGAAGTGGGCTGCCGCAGAAACAAGAAGAAAAAAACAGATCACACACCAGGTTTCTTCACTAACAAGATAGAGAAGCTTCTCTCTTTTACCTTGACGCAGACAACAAAATAATCCCCATCGCATGGGCAGTGGTCCGAGGTGAAAACAAGACTACTTGGGGTTGGTTTTCTAGAAATCTCAAACAAAACTTGGGCTTAGGAAGAGGTGATGGTTTGACCCTTATTTCAGACAAACAAAAGGATCTTGTTATTGTGATTGGTACTGAACTTCTTAGAACAGAGCATAGAATGTACGCTAAGCATATATACGCCAACTGAAGGAAGACTTTTTCAAGGTCTGAATACAAAATATGTTGGGGAGTTGCTTACAGCTATAACCAAGGGGAGTTTGATGAGAAAATGAAGATGGTTGAGTTGTATGATGTGGCTGCTTATGCGTCTTTGCAGAATTTAGAACTGCACAAGTGGTGCAAAGCATTCTTGGCTATAGAATTTCGTTGACATGATGTTCATAAAAATTTGTACAGCTGCTTCTAGTGCTCCTCCAGTATACAAATCAAGCACTTTTTATCCAGCTGCTTCAAGTGCTCTTGAACCTGCTGCAAAGAAACCTAAGCGTGGAAGGCCACTAAAGATAACAAAGACAGAGAACACTGTCGTGAAGGGAGCTAAACTTATGAGTCCTTTGATGTCTTTAAATACAAAGGTGGTAGTTCTAAGCCTCCATCCGAGTAGACTTCTATTTTATGTTTTATGATGTTTTGGTAAAGAACCTAGTGTTGGTCTTTGAAAATTTCTTAATCGGTGTGTAGCTCTATTCAGACCAAAACCACTTGGGCTTATGGCCCATTACGAATGCATCTGTTTAACAATTGAAGAGCTGCTTTGGCAGTTGGGCTTAAGCTGAAGAAACAGGCCCATCAGCTCTTGTAGTGAGCAAGAAACCGACTCATGAGAGTCTTAACCCTAGCCGTATGAAGAGGAGTACCTGCAAGATTACGTGCAAGATTACGTGAGCAAGAGAAAATATTGAGAGAGGATTAACAGAGATCAAAGAGCTAAGAGATTTATTCTAAAGAGCTAAAGTGATCTAGAGTGCTTAGTGATTTACAAGAGATATTCATTGATTCAAAGAGTTTGTGCTAAACTAGTTGTAATCAAGTGAATATAGTGAATCAGTTGTGGGATACCGTTCTCACCCCTGTGACGTAGCCAATTGGTGAACACAGGGTGAACAATTCTTGTGTCGTTTATATTTCCGCAAACAAACGAACATAGCTTAGTATTGAATCTATCTTAAGTCCTAGAACACAAGTTGAAATCTCAACAAGTGGTATCAGAGCTTCAGGCTTAAGGTGTTAGAAGAGATAGATTAATCTAAGACAGCCACAAAACCGCAAGTCATGGAACCTACCCGGGGAAAGTTTGAGATGGACAAGTTTGATGGGAAGGGAGATTTCGGAATGTGGAAGTACAAGCTTCTTGGTCAGTTGGAGATTCAGGGCTTAGCATCAGTCTTGGAGGAGGACGCAAATCTGCTTGATGAATCTGCAAAACAAGAAGAAGGTGAGAAACCCAAACTTGATTCTTTAAAAGTTGCAAAAGACACTAGAGTAAAGAATCTGCTTGGTACATGTTTAAGTGACATGATTTTGAGAAAGGTGATGCATGAGCCTACTGCCTTGTTGATGTGGAAGGCTTTAAAACGTGATTATCAAACTAAATCACTTCCTAATAGGATCTATCTTAAGCAGCAGTTTGCAAGCTACAAGATGGATGAAGGCAGAAGTATAGAAGAGAACTTGGACAGTTTTCTTAAGCTTATTGCAGATCTAGCTAGCCTAAACATCAATGTGAGTGATGAGGACCAGGCTATACAGATTCTTACCAGCTTACCTCCACCTTATGAACCTCTAGTACATACTCTTAAGTATGGTACAGGAAAAGAAACTCTTACAGTTCATGAGGTAGTCACTTCTGCATATTCTAAGGAGATTGAGCTGAAGCAGAAAGGACTACTGAACAAATCTCGATCCAACTCGGAAGGATTATATGTTGAATCAAGGGGAAGAACAACGGACAGATCTCAGAAGAGTAATGGTAAAGGGAGATCAAAGTCAAGAGACAACAACAGGTCTAACTCAAAACCAAGATTCAACAAGAAAAATCAGAGTGAGTGCTTCATATGTGGAGATGAAGGGCATTGGAAAAAGGAATGTCCTGAGAGAAATAAAAACAAAGAATCTGCAAATATTGCAGCAGCACCTATACATCCTATAGTGTTGAGTGTGAGCAGCCAAGACACAATGAAGAATTGGGTTCTAGACTCAGGTTCTTCATACCACAGTACATCAGACAAGGAAGTCTTGTTTGACTTCAAGGAGTACGATGGAGGAAGAGTTCTTATGGCAAACAACACTTATGGTAACATCAGAGGAATGGGAAAGATTCAGATTCAGAATCCAGACGGTTCTGAAGTGATACTAAAGGATGTTAAATACATGCCTGAAGTAAGTAGGAATCTGATTTCTTATGGGATGTTAGAGAGGTCAGGTTGCAGATATGAAGGAGGTAACTTTATGGTTCAATTCTACAAGGGTAATAAGAAAGTGATATCTGGAAAATATCATGAAGGGCTTTATTATCTACAAGGCAAAGTTGTCAAGAATGTGGAAGTCAATTTTGAGGCAAAAGAAGCGAGAGAAAAGAAGACTAAGAAAGTGAGCTTCAGCGAGAATCTAATTCAAGGACCTACTCCATATGGTTTTGAATTAAGAGATTCATCAGCTCAAGGGAGATTCTTCTTCAACAGAAAATTCAGAAGAATGTAAATGTGAAGAAGAAGGAGATTCTGATCCTAAGACATGTGCTATGGCTACAGCTGAATGAAGGATGTTTTAGTTAATCATGATTCAATTCTCAGATTCAGATTATCCTAAACATGCTGATCTAGGTTCTTCTTGAATAGAAACAACAATGGATCTCACCTTATACCTGTTTATGCAGCGGAAAGAGAAGGTATATCAGAGATCAGAGAGCCACCGAGTGATAACTCCTCCAGAGGTTCACACACGCACACCAAGCAGGAAGAGAGGCTGCTAGACCAAGGAAGAGGAGGCGCAGGAAGAGAGAGAGTTCGCGGCTGGGGGGCTAGGGTTAGAGAGAAAGAGATTTGGGTTTTAGTTTATAAAACCCTTCTCTTTCCCTTTTGGGCTTTTGGGCCCAATGGATTTAATCAGACCCATTAATCTCTCTCTAAGTACGACAAATGCCTGGCACTTTTACCGTACTTCTGCTAAGCCGTTCCTACACATTTTCCTGTTAGCTTAGGCGTGTGACCCATATGGGATCATATAATAAAGGCAATAAGTCCAAGACTTATAGATCATGAGCGGACTCTAGCAAGCCATCATGACCCCCAGTATTATATGACTTATGTCTGATCATTGACATACTCTTACTTTCTAGAGACAGTACCGAGATTACTGGACACAATTCCAACAATCTCCCACTTGTACTGGAATCTCTGTATTCATAATCCTTTTGTCACAATATCTCGATTAGTCATAAGGCAAGATTGGTGTCATCCTTATAAAGCCTAATCTTGTTCATCGGACTCTGATTCGATACTGACAATCCAAACGACTCGGGACAGTCCGTTTGAGCATGGCCATGCATTTTCCAGTATTCAAATCTCCGATTGGCCTAGAGATATTCACTCCATTTATATTGGAGGGACAAATTCCGTCTTGTTCCATCACTGTAAACTACTCATTTCATAATATACCCAAACAAGGTCCTTATAACTATCGCAGAACGACAGCGTTAGACAATGATCAAAGTGCATCAGTCCATGTGCAGTCACATGCATGCGAACTCAGGTCTAAGGACTATACTCTATAGTCGTAGTAAGAATCTCTTATGACACAGATATAAATATCCTGAAGAGTTCTTATAAGCGGGTCTTGTCCGGTCGTATGTTCCCAACATACACCTATGTACTGACTTTGATGCCGCGCATCTATGACACACTGAGACTTTGTCATAAGTCACATATCAATCTAGTCTCACACGGTTGTTGGTGTTCCAATTTCAACAACCTTCGACTAGGGACAGGATGATATAATCCATCTATCAAATATAGGGTCTCATGATCAAGCTAAATGACTTTGATGACTCAAGATCAAGTCACTTACTTCGATGACCTATAAAATGGTTTATATCACTTTGGAACGATTATTTCATCACAGTTAAAATAATCTTGAAATAATAATTTCATTAAACATCAAATGTTTTTACAAGAACACATCAAATAACTAAATAAAGCCCTCAAACTCCCACTCAAATTTAGATTACATTTCAATGTCTCTAATGCCTACAGCTTCAGTCAGAAACTCGAGCTTAGGCCTTGGGAGTGGCTTTGTCAACGGATCAGCGACGTTATCATCTGTTTGAACTCGGCTGATCTTGACTTCCTTTCTATTAATGATGTCACGTATCAAGTGAAATCTTCTTAGAACATGCTTGGATTTCTGGTGTGATCTTGGTTCCTTTGCCTGAGCAATAGCACCATTGTTATCACAAAATAGTGCCAGAGGCTCAACCGCATCTGGTATCACACCTAGTTCAATAATGAACTTTCGTATCCAAACAGCTTCCTTCGCAGCTTCTGAGGCGGCGATATATTCAGCTTCTGTAGTGGAATCAGCAACGGTGTCTTGCTTGGAGCTTCTCCAACTGATTGCACCGCCATTCAGACAAAAGATATAACCGGACTGTGACCGGAAATCATCTTGGTCTGTCTGGAAACTTGCGTCCGTGAATCCACTGACTTTAAGCACATCACTTCCACCGTACACCAAGAACTTATCCTTAGTATGTCTTAGATACTTCAAGATATTCTTTACGGCAATCCAATGGTTTTCACCTGGATTTGACTGGTATCTACTCGTCATGCTCAATGCATAAGCAACATCAGGACGAGTACAGATCATGGCATACATGACAGATCCTATTGCAGATGCATAAGGAATATTCTTCATGCGCTCAAGCTCAGCAGCCGTCGTAGGGCTCTGCTTCTTGCTTAGCGTTGTGCCATGTACCATTGGCGTGAAGCCCTTCTTGGAATCTTTCATGCTGAATCTTTGTAGGACTTTGTCAATGTATGAATCTTGACACAAGCCTATCAGCCTTCTAGATCTATCCCGGTAGATCCTGATTCCAAGAACGTATGCGGCTTCACCCATGTCTTTCATGGAAAAACAACTTCCAAGCCAGTCCTTTACGGACTTCAGCATTGGAATGTCGTTTCCGAGAAGCAGTATGTCATCGACATACAGAATAAGAAATACTATCTTGCTCCCACTAGTTTTCTTATACACGCATTGTTCTTCTTCGTTTCTGATGAAGTCAAATTGCTTGATCGCTTCATCAAAACGAAGATTCCAGCTCCTCGATGCTTGCTTCAATCCATAAATGGATTTATGAAGCTTGCATACTTTCCCAGCATTCTTTGGATCTATGTAACCGTCAGGTTGCGTCATATACACATCCTCTTCCAGAATACCGTTCAGGAAGGCGGTTTTCACGTCCATCTGCCAAATTTCATAATCATGAAAAGCTGCAGTTGCTAGTAGAATCCGAATAGATTTCATCATTGCCACTGGTGAATAGGTTTCATCGTAATCCACACCGTGAACTTGTCTGAAACCTTTTGCCACCAACCTGGCTTTATAAATCTGGACATTTCCATCCACGTCAATCTTCTTCTTGAAGATCCATTTGCACTCGATGGCTTTTACACCAGCGGGTAAGTCAACCAACGAAAACACTTGGTTGACCGACATGGAGTCCATTTCGGAATCAGTGGCCTTGCGCCACTTCGAGGAGTCTGGGCCCATCATGGCTTGATTGAAGTTCGATGGTTGATTGAAGTTCGATGGTTCATCACCATCAATGATCAAAAGATCATGACAGTCAGTCACGAGGAATCCTTGATATCTCTCGGGTTCGTGACGGATCCTCCCGGATCTTCGAACTTCAGGTACTACAGGTTCAGGCTCTACAATTTCTTGTAGGTCCTCCTGCTGCTCTTCCTCATTAGGTTGAGCAGTATCCTGTTCATCTTGAATTTCTTCAAGCAGTACCTTACTCCCACTGTCTTTCTTAGAGAAAAACTCCCTCTCAAGAAAGTTACAATCCCGGGCAACAAAGATCTTGTTCTCGGAACGTAGATAGAAGTAATAAGCCTTGGTTTCCTTCGGATAACCAATGAAGTAGCATTTATCAGACTTTGGTGTAAGTTTGTCTGAGATTAATCTCTTGACATAGGCTTCACAACCCCAAATTCTTAGATAAGACAGCACTGGAGCAACTCCAGTCCATAATTCATATGGTGTCTTTGCTACTGCTTTCGATGGCGCTCTATTTAGAGTGAACACTGCTGTTAGCAGAGCATATCCCCAAAGGGATATTGGAAGGTCTGTGTGACTCATCATAGATCGAACCATATCCAATAAGGTCCGATTTCTCCTCTCAGACACACCATTCCATTGAGGTGTTCCGGGAGGAGTGAGTTGGGATACGATCCCACACTCCCTTAGATGATCACTGAATTCTTGGCTTAAGTATTCTCCTCCTCGGTCGGACCGAAGAGCCTTAATGCTTTTGCCAAGTTGATTCTGTACTTCATTTTGGAATTCTCTGAACTTCTCAAAAGATTCAGACTTATGTTTCATTAAATAAACATATCCATACCTACTGAAATCATCAGTGAAGGTAATGAAGTACTGATAGTTTCCTCTTGCATTTGTGGACATTGGGCCACACACATCAGTGTGTATCAGGCCCAATAAGTCACTGGCCCTCTCGTTAGGTTTATTAAAGGGGGCCCGTGTCATTTTGCCCATCATGCAGGATTCGCATTTCTCATATGACTCAAAGTCAAATGAGCCAAGAAGTCCATTCGAATGGAGCCTCTTGATGTGTTTCTCGCTGATGTGCCCTAAACGACAATGCCATAGAAACGTTCGGTTCTCCTCATTAGGTTTGAACCGTTTGGTATTAATGTTATAAATTGGCGCGGATTGATCGAGTATGTAAAGCCCATTTGTAAGAGGGGCAGAACCATAGAACAAATTGTTGCGATTGAAGGAACATAATTTATTCTTAACTGAAAAATCATAACCTTCCAAATCCAACAAAGAAATTGAAATAATATTTCTGCTTATAGCAGGTACAAAATAACAATTATTGAGTTCTAAAATCAATCCCGAAGGTAAAGACAACAAGTATGTGCCTACAGCTAGTGCTGGAACTTTCGCTCCATTCCCAACTCGTAGCTCCACTTGTCCTTGCTTCAGCCTTCTACTGTTGCTGAGTGCCTGCATATTAGTACAAATATGAGCCCCACAACCAGTATCCATAACCCATGAGGTATTATCAGAAGTAGTTGTATTAACTTCTATAACAAAAATACCTGTCGAAGAAGTCTCGAGAGTCTTCTTCTTCAATTCCTTTAGACCTTCTTGGAATTTCTTACATTCTCTCCTCCAATGCCCTGGTTCTTTACAGAACCTGCATATGTCAGTTGGCCCAGCCTTGGACTTGGGCTTGGGCTTTGGCGTGTCCTTGTCCGCGACTTGGACAGCCTTGGCCTTTCCCTTATCCTTAGCAGAGGATTTCTTAAACCCCTTGCCCTTTTGCACCATAAGCACATTGGGGTCCTTGGCGGTTTTCCTCAAGTTGGGCTCTGCAGTCTTGAGCATTCCGTGAAGCTCAGGCAATGTCTTACTCAAGCCATGCATGTTAAAGTTCAGAATGAACTGATCATAGCTTGCAGGTAATGACTGCAGAATGATGTCGCAGGCAAGTTCCTGGCTGATAGGGCAGTCGAGTTTCTGAAGATGATCGAGATAACCCATCATCTTCAAGACATGAGGACTCACTGCCGCATTCGCAGCCAACTTACAGTCTAAGAGGTTCTTAACAGTCTGAAACCTCTCAGTCCTTGCTTGCTCCTGAAAAAGCGATTTCAGGCTTGCCATTATCTCAATTGGTGACAACACACTCTCGAACTGCATTTGCAGCTCAGCAGTCATTGTCGCCAACATAAGGCAATACACATCATTTTCATCTGACGAATGCTTTTCCCAAGCATTATGCAGAGTCCTGGCGGCATTGTTAGCAGGCCTCTCGGGGAGAGGATCACGAAGGACATAATCCTTCTTCTCCTGCTTGAGGACCAGCCTCAAGTTCCTTGACCACGTCAGGAAGTTCGTTCCAGTCAGCTTCTCCTTCTCGAGAACAGACCGGATTGAGAATGTGTTTTGTGTGCTTGTAGTAGTCATAGCTGAAATATATAAGATAAAAGGTTATTAGTTAATATGTTCAATATGATTAATCTTATATTATACTTAATATGATCAATCATGCATTATATTCAATAACCTAAGTTACCCTCAATAGAATATAATGATTCCAAGATCCACATATAACTAAGATCAAAGTGGGCCACTGGCCGTCACCCAACCTTAGCTTATATCGGTAAGCCCTATGTCGGCTAATTATATCCGTGATATAACTCTTGGTTGTGAATCTGGGCCCGAGGCCCAATCCACTCTGATGTCTCAAGGCCCGGGACTCCCGATGGCCTAGTCAAGAAAACCAGACTATACAGTCATGTAATCATTAATGTCTGGGACTCCCAATGACATTTATGAATCACAAACCGTCTTATCCACGCAAAAGTAGACACCCTCACACTGTAAGGCCATGAATACAATTGAATGGGCTTCGACAGCTGACATAGCCTGGACAAGACATCCAACGCTTGATATTATTTGAGGTTCGTAGGTTTATTAAAATTTCATTCCCAAAATAGAAGATTACTATTTCGGGAAACTTTCCATTTTTGGAAACCTACTATTTTTGGAAACTTTCTAAAATTGGAAACTTTCTAAAACCGGAAATTTTCTAACTTTAGAAATTTCTTAAAATCCAAAACATGCAAATCTAGAAAATTCTATTTTAAGAAACTTTCTAATTTCAAAATTTCGGAAACTTTAATTTAAAATCGACTTTATAATTTTATAAAATAAATTTTAAATTAATCTGAAGAAAAGACTCATATAATTGGCCCAATTGTTTTAACTTCTTGGCCCGAGGCCCAAGAATTGGTCCATGTCCAAGACATGACCCAATTGTCCAATTAAATGACATAACCGGTCTGGTTCATTAAAATTGGTCTAACCAAATTTTAATTACTACGATGACCACAATTGTCAACCGGTTATTTACTAAACCGGATTTTCTCAATTTATTTGGTCCAACCAAATCAAATTAGAAAATCCTGGTTTAGGCACAAAATCCAATAATTCTTTCGACATTGGATTTCTTATCCCGGTTTAACCAGACTTAATAAATTTATTAAATCTGTTTATTAAACCAGGACGAAATAAAAATTTTAATTGAAATTTTAAACCGAGCCTTAAACCGAACCGAACCATTTACTCGCCAAAACCCTAGCTTCACACGACGATGGGACAGCCGCAGCTGGTCGATGATCGAGGCGCGAAACCGGACGAGAGATCGGGACGGGACGGTTGGGTCGAGACGCGGCGTGAGCTGGACTTGATCGATCCGTGATGATCCATGCCATGCACTCGCCGTGAGCATCAAGCGATCGGCATGATCACGCGATCGATCCGCGATCGACCCGTGCATCAAGCGATCCGCTCGGCTATGATCATGCGATCGATCCATGATCGATCCATGCATCAAAACCAGGCCGACGCATACCAAAACATGTTTTGGTCCATGCGATTTCATAGTTGTTTGTTCAGGATTCAATTCATGTTTCTTAAGTGTTTTGCTCTTATCAGTAGGTTGATTCAAAAACACACTTTTAAACAAGAAAAACAATCCTAAACGAGATTCTAAACAAGAAAAACCAGAACCAATAGCTCTGATACCACTGAAGGATGTTTTAGTTAATCCTGATTCAATTCTCAGATTCAGATTATCCTAAACATGCTGATCTAGGTTCTTCTTGAATAGAAACAACAATGGATCTCACCTTATACCTGTTTATGCAGCGGAAAGAGAAGGTATATCAGAGATCAGAGAGCCACCGAGTGATAACTCCTCCAGAGGTTCACACACGCACACCAAGCAGGAAGAGAGGCTGCTAGACCAAGGAAGAGGAGGCGCAGGAAGAGAGAGAGTTCGCGGCTGGGGGGCTAGGGTTAGAGAGAAAGAGATTTGGGTTTTAGTTTATAAAACCCTTCTCTTTCCCTTTTGGGCTTTTGGGCCCAAATACCAATCTGATTAAATCCCTTGGATTTAATCAGACCCATTAATCTCTCTCTAAGTACGACAAATGCCTGGCACTTTTACCGTACTTCTGCTAAGCCGTTCCTACACATTTTCCTGTTAGCTTAGGCGTGTGACCCATATGGGATCATATAATAAAGGCAATAAGTCCAAGACTTATAGATCATGAGCGGACTCTAGCAAGCCATCATGACCCCCAGTATTATATGACTTATGTCTGATCATTGACATACTCTTACTTTCTAGAGACAGTACCGAGATTACTGGACACAATTCCAACACTGAAGAGATTAGCAGAAAAGAGCCTAAAGAGGAGGTTTTGGAAAGCAATCATTGGGAGTATGCTATAGAAGAGGGGACTTTGAACAAACAACATGAGATGGAAATTCTGGGCAAAGTTTCAGAGATATTAAAGCTGAGAATCTTTGGAGATGGAGTTAAAGAAGCAGTAACACTATCTAAGATTCAGACAGGCCTAAAATCCACTGATGCAGTAACTAAGGTGGTTCTAACTAAGGCAGTACCTGAACAAGATCTTCAGGTGTGCTGCAACCTTGCCTGAGAAGGGAAGAAGCTCTAGGTAACTCCATTGTTGACGTCTCAATCTCGCAGAGACAGAAAAGAGAAACATGTAAGTTTCTGGTTATCAATATTAATCAATAATGGAAGAACTCAAATAAGTATGGAGTTAGAAGAGTTACCTGTGAGAATTTGAGGCGAGACTCAGAGATATCAGTTACAGCAGTAGACTGAAGGAAAACAAGAAAAAAAAAAACATGAAGGTTTTCAAAGCATCTCTGTGATAATAGAAAGAGAAAGAGTATCTTAAATCTGAGAAGATACCAGTATTTACGTGGTTGATAGCCACAAAATGAGTTACGGTTTCAGGTCAAAGTCATTATCGAAGACGCTAGCATAGACAAAAGAAAGAGAAACAAGTCAGTTTCTAAAAGCTTTTGTAAATATGATAATGCAAAGGAATAGAGAGAAGAGCATAAGGACTCTAATGCTAAAAGAACAGACATTAGCTTCAGGTGGAGTAACTACAGTTGATTCAAGAAGAGATTAATTCAAAAGTGAGTGCGCACATGTGATGAATTAATAAGTCTACAGATGAATCAAGTTCTGAAGAAGGTTACTCGGGTTCTTTCAAATACAGTGAAACCAAGGCAGAAAACAGAATAAGAAGAGATGTGTTACCTGCGAGCATAACAGGAGCTGAATTACTGAGACTTCAGTTCTAGGTGGAGTAGTAAGTTGACACAGACACTGTCAACTTCAGATGAAACACAGTACCTGCGAGAAAGAGAAGTACATGATGAGTACTTATATCATGATCAAAAGAATTCAGTAATGAATTAAGGATCATAACAGAGTTGGTTTATTCACAGATTATCAGCATCAGGAAATCAAGTCAACAAGGTATGACTAAGGAACTTAACGCAAGTTCAAAAGGAATACAAGTAGTTCTCAAGCAATATCAAGCTATCAAGGATATACTAAAGCGTCAAGTGTTATTCAGTTTTTCCATGGAAATTATAAGAAGCTGAAACCAAGCATATATGGTCGCATATCTGAGGACGTGGTGTAGATAGCCAAGATATCAGGAAGAGACAGATACACGACTTGAAATGGTCAGACTCAATGCTGCAAGACCAGACAAGACACACATTCAAAGGTATGCAACAAGGATGATAAATTCAGACTAACTAATGCTTGTGTTCTGCAGGATCAGATAAAGAAATAATCAAATAAGAACAAACCTGTGTTGCCGGAGCCCAATGAGAGGGGGAGGTGTAATGCACAGTGTAAATTCTTCATTGATTATTAGAAGTATCTGACAGCAAAAGAAGAAGTCATCAGTTAGGTGTAAGCTAAGGACAAAGATAAGTAATGAGTTAATTCAAGAAACTTATCAAAAGAGACACAAGTAATGAATGAGAAGTCTTCTCATCAAAGGCGTGTATGACATGTTCAAGAAGCCAGCACAGAAATCTGTTATTAAGACAATTTATCAAAGTTTTTTAAAGGAAAGATAAAGCGTTACTTAAACAGATTGGAGCTCCAGTAGCTTACCTAGAAGGAATGTATGATGGGGAGAGAGGGCATCTCATCTAAACAGAACAAGAACAGGTCTGTTTAAAGCAAACTTAACAGAGATCTGCAGTAAAAACGAGTTGTCAAGTTCTGTTTTGATGAGACAAATTGAAGAACAAGAACCTCTAAAGAAGATGAATCGATTGGGAAGACAAGGTGTGTAAAAGCTTACCTTTTCGGAGACAATGATTTGAGGTCTCGTAGTGACACAGAAAAGAGAGATCCGAGTCTGAGAAGGGATCAAACAACCCAGGAACTTGTCTCATGCAGGAATCGATCTACAACAAATACAAAGCATCAGAATGAACTCGGTTTTTTTCAGGGCTTAACAAAAGAAGAGAAATCGATTTCAAAGAGAGATTGAAGAACATGTAGTACGTCTCTTAACTGGTGATGCCGTGAGTCGAAATCGACTCATGAGTGACTGAGAAAGGTAAGGAGATGAAGTTTAGAAGCTTACCTGGAGTCACCATAGCTCACGCAGACGAAGAAGATGACTTCAAGCTCGGGTTTTTTGCTTCAAAATCGCCATGGCCGTCGCTTAAATCGAAGAAGAAGAGCCACCATCGGAGCTGGTGGGCTTGGAAATCGAAGAAGAAGAGCCACCGTCGGAGCTCATTACTCACGATTGAATAAAACGAGCTCGAATCATGGAGATCGGACTCCATCTTCGTTTCTGTCGTTGTGAGAGAGTGAGAGCACCTGAACAAAAATGAGAAGCTAGGGTTTGTGTCTGAAAGGTGGAGATTATAGCTCTATTCAGACCAAAACCACTTGGGCTTATGGCCCATTACGAATGCATCTGTTTAACAATTGAAGAGCTGCTTTGGCAGTTGGGCTTAAGCTGAAGAAACAGGCCCATCAGCTCTTGTAGTGAGCAAGAAACCGACTCATGAGAGTCTTAACCCTAGCCGTATGAAGAGGAGTACCTGCAAGATTACGTGCAAGATTACGTGAGCAAGAGACAATATTGAGAGAGGATTAACAGAGATCAAAGAGCTAAGAGATTTATTCTAAAGAGCTAAAGTGATCTAGAGTGCTTAGTGATTTACAAGAGATATTCATTGATTCAAAGAGTTTGTGCTAAACTAGTTGTAATCAAGTGAATATAGTGAATCAGTTGTGGGATACCGTTCCCACCCCTGTGACGTAGCCAATTGGTGAACACAGGGTGAACAATTCTTGTGTCGTTTATATTTCCGCAAACAAACGAACATAGCTTAGTATTGAATCTATCTTAAGTCCTAGAACACAAGTTGAAATCTCAACACGGTGCTTATGTTCTGAATCTTATGTTTGTTTTGGTAAAGAACATGATGTTTGTTTTTGATGTGTTTAAGATGAGCTCTTGCGACTTTTCTTGTGTTTTTGATTCTGCTGTTTTAGATCATCACAAAGAATACATAATAAAACAACATCCAACATAGTCTAAAACATTAAAACCTTACAACCACAATGCATACAAATAACATTGCCAATAGAACCAAATTCCACCATCAAACTTAAACCTCTAAATCTTCCAGACAGCCAAGACGACAGTGGTCACGGATTTGCTTCAACTCAGTCTTTGTTTTAAGTAACTAACAAAGATTTGAAGGTTTAAAACGGGCGGTTAATTAATCTATTAACGGTGTTTATGGGTTCGTTAATTATTCTAACGGCGTGTAAAAATTTGTCAAAACGATGGTTTATTGTGCTAAAATAATTGCATTGGTGGTTAAAATTGTAAGTGTTAAACCGTCGAGGCTTAAAGTGTTAGTAGTTACCACTTTGAAGGTTTTTAATGCGATTTTCCCTATATAAAACGAAACAATGGAGTATTATAAGCCTCATATCTAACTTAAAACGATAAGCGTAGGGGAAGACAAAATTACTATAACAGAAAGACACTCACTCGTAAAAGGAACCACATAGTTTTTATAGGAAGCCATAGCTCATGGAGCATAATACCTTAGAAAACCCCTAGACATGCATATTAATTGGTTTATGCATGTTATGATTTGGGGTTTATCTGAATATATATTATCTTTGCGGATCAAATCATATCATCGCAAACCCTTTCTTTTTTAAACAGCTTATTCCTGATGAATGTTGTGATATTGTTTTTGGTAAATGCATGTAAGGATTAATGATTTATATGATTTCCAATATTCTTCTCAAACCAGATCGGAAGATGAGAAACCCAATATTTTTTGTGTCTATGGTTCCAGACAATTGCAGAAAAAGTCTGGTATGTATATACTGAATCTTTGTCTCATTAACGTTTATGTTTTATAAGGATTTGATTTTTGCCAATCATTGTTAAAATGTGTACTGCAGACTATCCCGGACGAGTTCTATAAGAGGCATATACTTGGAGTGACCAATGTTACAATCGGTGTACTCACATCTGATTTAAGAGTAGAAGATTTTCCAATCAAACGTGTTGGTGATAGGCTAACTGAAGGTTGGAGACGGTTCTTCAAAGCTCATGCATTAGATGCTTTCGATCTTCTAATTTTTGATTATCGTGGAGGTGTTGATTTCCATATGATACACCGGTTTGGACCAAACTGTTGTGAAATCACATATGAAGATACATCACCTCAAATGGAGACTGGAAAAGCTAGCTCGAGTAAGTTTTATTCACTTATTTTAGAGACATGTTCTTCACTCTTTCTAATATTTTAACTAATAAAGAAATTATATTTGAAGGAAATGAGGAGAAGTTTGTTACCTTAAAGGTCACCAGTGATGGCCTCAAACGAAGAAGAATCGTAAGTTATACCTTTTGTATTTTGTTTTTAAATATTGTTACATGATCCATTTATTTCCTTCATTTTGCAGTATCTTCCAAAGTCCTTTGTGGATGCAAACAATTTAAAGAGTGCTGCAGGGAGCACTATAGTGATGGTTAATGATGCAGGAGAGAAATGGTATGTTGAGCTTGCATTCCATTCTTATAGCGACAGTCGACGTATACTTTTGAGTTTCGACTTAAGAGAGTTTTTGTTGGCAAACAATGTCAAGGCCAACCAAACAATCGTGCTTCAACTTTTCTGAGAAAGTTCAATTGCTCCTGGCTTCAAACTCTTCTCTAAAAATGATTGAATTTGGCTAATTCACTATCCATCCTATGTTGTAATTTCCTTGCCTTTTTGACAAACCTTATGTTTCTGGATATTTTTTGGTTTCCCAAGTGTGTTTAATTATAATTATATTCAGGTTTCTGTTAGGACATCTTTCAATGGTAAGTACATACATTACTATTCTAACTTAGCAAACGATTTAGAAGAATTTTAGCCAATTAGTATTTATATTTCTACTTACAATTGTAACTACTACCACTCTCATTCTACTATTTACTTTTATAAGACAATTTATTGACTAAGGAAAATATGAAAATCCCTTAGATTTCGAATTTGGAATTACTTCCCGAATGTAAAAATAAGTTAAAAAATTATACAATATTACCTAATAAGAAAAGGAGATATTCTTGCCATTAAATGGAAGATACTATATTCTTGCCTCATATCTAAACAATAAATTTTTCTGTATAAAATTTATATGGTCGATATTAGTAAACTAAATATTCAAAAAAAAAATATTATCAATAAAAACCCTAATATCACAGTACTATATATTTGATATCCTCTTCTCATTACTATCAGTTTTGTACCCGGTTTGCTAACGGAAGCTATAGGTACATTTGACAACTATTTATATTCCATACTTTTTTGGTTTCTGTTGAACAAGTTTTACTATTCTAATTTTTTTACAGATTCTTCCCAACGTTCTACTGATTCTATGGAAATTTTACCTATTGTTCTTCCTTCTCCAGAAATTGTTTTCCACGAAGATGTCAGTTTTGCTTCTCAAGAAATAAAAGATAAATTTCGGGCATGGATGAAATGTAATCAAGTTCATCTTCAAGCAAGAAGTCTTTTATATTCACAAATAACAACTCAATTTGTTTGGGATAAAAATAACCTTCAGTGGAAACCCCGAATACAAGGTAAACCGCGATTATGTTGTTTACCGGTATATCCAGAAGAAATTGGAGAACTATATTATTTACGCTGTCTGTTGGATGTAATGAGGGGACCATGTGACTATTTGGATCTAAGGACGATTGACAATGTTGTTTATGACACATTCATGGTTTGCCCTTCAAAATATTGAAGGTGCCTAATTTATGTTCGATTATCGTAATCATCTACTTAATTATCTATTCAAATAATGGTTGTGTTTCTTTTAAATAATAAATAATTCATCGTTCTTGATTTTCATTTTTATTGTAAGTTTCTCTTTCTATAAATTCATGCTTCATTTACCATTTCTATAGTTTCAAATACTCTACTACATGTGAACCTACTTATTAAATTAAGCTAAAAATCCTTCATAAATTAATTCGTTCTGCAAATTATTATATATTCTATCCACTAACTCACATCTTCTAATCTATATAACTAACCATTTATATATTCAAATGAAACTTTATTCTTAATCCAAAAAATAAACAACCGTCGACCAAAAAATTAATCCGCACAAGGTGCGGGCGTGTCATCAAGTACCTTGTAAATCACTTTTCTGTTTTCCTATTTTTGGAAAGTTATTCTTTTGATAAAAAAAAGTGCTTGCTTCGTGAGGATTTTTACCTTCTAACTGACATTTTTGTTTGTTTTTTGTTTGAGTTTTGTTTTAATAATCTTTTTAGTATCGTGTTGATAGACGGAAATTGCGTTTCGTCTTTATAACTGGATGTTGGCCTTTGGATTCTATCATTTTCAGTTAAAAGGTATAAGGAAAAAAAAACAGTTTATCGATATGGGTGCATAATCATAAAAATTTAGCTTTATAAAGTAAAGGGAGTATGTATCTTTTGAAGACCGTTAGACAAGTTTTGAATAAGTCAAGACTGTGGAAACAGTCTAAGGAATAAGTTGAGCGATCCTATTTTGTAGGAATCACTCTATTAGTTGTTGAGTCTTTCTAGTTAAAGTTGTTACGCTGAACTCTTGTATTTAAGCATTTGATTTCATGAATAAGAAGTAAGCTTTCAGGAATACCTTTTGTCGTGAGATATCTCTGAGTTTAGTGTTCTGCAATTCCACAGTTAACAAGTGGTATCAGAGCGCAAACATATCCAAATTGAGAGATGAGTGATAAGGAGACGACCTTGAGCATTCCCAAGTTTGACGGCGACTACGAGCATTGGGACATGCTCATGAAGAACCTGTTGCGATCTAAAGAATGGTGAGAACTAATCGAGACAGGGATAACGCGGTATGGAAGTGACATTGTCCTCACTGATGCACATAAGACTGATCTTGCAGGACAGAAGCTTAAGGATCTTAAAGCAAAGAACTACTTATTTGCTTCTATTGACAAAGTGATCCTAAAGACAACCGCCTTCAAGGAAACATCAAAGTACATATGGGAGTCTATGAAGACTAAGTTCCAAGGCAACAAGAGGGTTCAAAGCGCGCAACTTCAAAGGCTGAGAAGAAGCTTTGAAGTCTTGGAGATGAGAGAAGGAGAGTCTATCACAGACTATTTCTCAAGGGTGATGGTTGTTGCAAACGATATGAGGAATTTGGGAGAAGACATGATGGATGCAAAGGTGGTAGAGAAAATACTAAGAACTCTGGAGGAAAAATTTGACAAGGCCTATCCCGGCCATAGGGCCGGAACGGATTGTCACTACCTAGCCATTCTATCTTGAGGTTCATTTGCGAACCTCAAGTCCATTCGAATTATACTTAAACGATTTCCATGCAACATTCATCCATTTATATATTAATTCCATTCTTAGACTAAGGCATTAAACAAGAGATAAATAGATCTTTTATTAATGAATCAAAAGGTACCAATACATATGGTAATGTAATTATGCTAATAACAAAGTATCGGTCCTAATAAGTCTATCTATCAAATACACCACTCGCCCCAAGGTCTTTAAGTCCGCGCCTAAGCCAGATCATCCACATGATCACCTGAAACCAAACATGTTCATGAGATTTACAAAGTATATTTATAATCATTTTCATGCAACCTAATAAGTCAGTGATTCTATATGATCCCATGAACCCATACAATACAATCAACCTAGTCCATTCTAACGTTCCATTCCTAACGCTTACTCCCGTTACACGTTTTATGAACCAAAAACACATCTTAGCCCACGGTCGTGGGCGTGCGTCCGCGCGTTCACGTTGTACGGCCGACAGTCGTAAATGTGACTTTGCGATCGTCCACGGTTTAGTTCACGGTCGACCGTACGTTCATGTTCGCGTGGCCTTCGGATCTCGCTCATACGGGACGGTCGTACTGTACGATCGCACGCTTGACCTTACGGTCGCGTGGAATGATCGATACGGACGTACTGTCCGATCGGCGTATGGCCATTACGGTCGCGCTGCATGTCGGCGATAGTCGATCCGCGATCGTTACGCGGTCGGCCTTCGGTCTAGTCGTACGTCCGCGAACGGACATGACTTTACGTATGAATGAATGCGATCGTTCCGTGGACGGTTGCGATCGTTCCTACGGTCCGTACGTGCGACCGCGGCCGATGTTCACTTGCGATCGTCCTTAGACGGTCCGTGAACATACTCACCACACACCAACGGCCACCAAGCGGTTTGAACATGCGAATCATCGGTCTCTCCTTGATCCGATTTCACACACATGGACCGGCCGTGTTTTGGTTACTCGGTTCTCGGCTTAACCGTCCTCTCGACGTGCCGTTAAACCGTTTAGGACAACACCGGCTCTACGGGTCTCTTGTGCGCTTGATCCATATCTGAATTGCTTGGCCAACCGTCCATGACCAAGGCCTTATGGCCGGTCGTGTATTAAGGACAAAGCACTTACTAGAAAGGTAGAGAGGAGAACAATCCGGCCATAGAGCAACCGGCCTTTGGCCGCTAGGGTTTTGGCCCAGGCCGAGAAGAGTATGAACCGGTTCTAACCTTTGATGCGGTTGTGGTCTTGCCATGGGTAGCCGATGCCTCTCCAGCCATCTCTTGCTTCCCTTCTTGCGCTTCTAACCACCACCAATCTCTTCCCAAACCGTTGGCCTTCTTCTTAAGAATCCGGTTTCTCTCTCTCTCTCTAAAACTCTAACGATTTTTGGCTTATGCCTTTGGAGAATTTTCTGAATGTTTTTCCTTGTGTGGGCGTGCGCAAAAGGGCTTAAGAATGGCCTATTTATAGGCTTTATGGTCGCCAACCACCCTCATGCGAATGGGCACAAGTTGGAGGGAGAATGGGTACATTTCCTCTTGGTGACCATTCGCTTGGTAACCGCCTGGTCAGCTAGTGACACTAGCTGACCAGCTGACCCTTGAGCTTGACATTCTAGACAGCTGACCTGAGCTGGTTTCCAGCTGACCTAGCTGATCAGCTGGACTGTTCAGCTCAGCTGAGCTGAACATTGTTCTTCACACTTAGCCAAGCTCTTCCCAACTGAGCCTTGGCCCCAAATCGCCCATGGAACACTTTGGTTTGTCTCTCCAGACTTCCCGTTCATGTTTCTGGTTCCATGGACCGTCCTGTCTTCCTTAGGTACAAAATTCACCTACATCGTTTGTGCAATCGAGGAGTCCAAAGACATAAAGGAGATGACCGTTGACGAGCTCCAAATTTCCCTGTTGGTCCATGAACAGAATCTCAACAAAAGGATTGTTGATGAACACGCTCTAAAGATGGAAAGGTATCGGCCTCAAGGAGGAAGAGGCAGGGGAAGCTATCAATGGAGAGGGCGTAGAGGTAGAGGAAGAGGACGAGGGAACTCGAGCTTCAATAAGGACAATGTGGAATGTTACAAATGTCACAAGATGGGTCACTTCAAAAGTGAATGCCCAAGTTGGGAAAAGGGAGCCAACTTTGCAGAGGAGGAAGAAAAGCTAGTGCTCATGGCTCATGTAAATGTGGCTGACAAGGAAGAAGAACAAGTGTGGTTCCTGGATTCTGGTTGCAGTAACCACATGTGTGGAACCAGGGAATGGTTCATTGAGTTTGAAAGTGAATTCAGACAAAATGTCAAGCTGGGAGATGACAGGAGACTCGTGGTAACAGGAAAAGGAAATCTTAGACTCTCCATCAATGGCACAACACAAGTCATAACATCAGTCTATTATGTTCCGGGCTTGAAGAACAACCTCTTGAGCATTGGTCAGTTACAAGAGAAGGGGCTGTGGATCATAAATGAAGATGATAGCTGTGAGATTTGGCACAAAAGGCAGAAGAGAACGGTTATCAAATCGTCAATGTCAAAAAACAGAATGTTCATAATCAAAGCAATGGCTATTGAAGTAAAGAAGTTGCAGCAAACAAATTGCATGCAGGCGATGAGAGACAACAGTCATGAACTCTGGCACAGGAGGTATGGACATACAAACTATGGTGGAATCCAGACACTCATAGAAAAAGGAATAGTTGAAGGCATAAACTCAACACCTGAGAAGGAAGGAATCTGTGAAGTGTGCTTAAAGGGGAAGCAGAATAGAGAAAACATACCTAAAAGGAGCGTCTTGAGGGCAAGCAGGGGCTTAGAACTGGTTCACAGTGATATTTGTGGACCAATCACTCCAGCCAGTGAAAGTGGGAAGAGGTACATACTAAACTTCATTGACGACTATAGTAGAAAGTCATGGACATTCTTCTTGACTGCGAAATCAGAAGCATTCCGAGCCTTTAAGGAATTCAAAGCAGAAGTTGAGCGCGAGTTAGGAGATACATTGGTGTGCCTAAGGACCGATAAAGGGGGTGAATTCAACTCAAAAATGAGTTCCAGCAGTACTGTAAGGAGCATGGAATTAAGAGGTGATGATAGAATTTTTCTAGGTTCTAGATCAATTCCTCAAGTCTACTCCTATCATTGTAATACTTAAGGTATCAATCCAGGGAGGCAAGAAGAACAACACATTAGGAATGCAAAATACTACTTATTCTAAGCAAAATGGATAAAAGAAGGCTTATGTAACAATCCTAAACAAACAAGAAAGCAATAAAGCAAATAAAGAACTAAACAAGATTAAAGAAGGGTCCTAGCCTTCTAGGATGAGGCTATGGAGACTAGGTGGTTTAGAGACAATCAATGATTCTTCAATCAATCAAACATTGCTAAACAAGGCTAATGATCATAATTAAGCTAATCACATTCTCATGTTCATAACTCCTATGCTAATCAAGTAATCTTTCAATTCTCATTTGCAATTTACAAGACAAGCATGCATTAATATCCATCAAATACCTTTTAGCAAAGCTAATCCTTAGGCTAAGAACACTAATCACTAGACTAATTCAATCTCTTGGCACTAATCCCTTTGTCTAATCACTAATCAAGATCAAATTCTCATTGGTGATTAAGAGATAAACAAGCATTAATTTCAAGTTCTCACTACCAATAATCACCTTAGACATCTAATCTCTTAGGCTAAGATGAAAATTCTCTAAAAAGTTCATTCAAGCATTTCATCGAACACCTTTCGGGCATGAAAAGCCTAGCATCTAGATTCAACAATTCCTTGCAACCTAGCATAGATATCAACTAATTAGAGAAGGATCATTCATAAATAAGTCCTAAGCATCATTAATCATCACATAAACCATCTAAATCAACCTCATCCACAAAACCCAAAAACTCTACTCCCTAATCATAAAAGAGATGTGAGAAATCATAAATAGAAAGAGAGATTAAGAAAAACAAGAGAAACACTTAATTAAACTTAAAATCAAAGGTTTACAAGCTCTAAAATCATAAACAAAAGTTTAAGACAAAAGAAATCTAAGGCTTAGGTAGCTTAGGGTTTTTAATCCCCCAAAATGAGTAGTTATAGTTGGGAGCCACGCAGTGGCATTTTCGTAAATAAAGCTGTCTGGAAATGGTCTTCACAGGAAACTGTATCGGCCTGTCAGGCCGATACGCTGCCCGATACGAATATTGTATCGGCCTGTTAGGCCGATACGCTGGCCGATACGCTTCTTCGGATTTTCTGGGTAATGAGCATATCGGACTGGCCAACCGATATGCTGGCCGATACTGGCTTCCTGCTTTTAATCCGAGAGTCCGTATCGGCCTGGTGATATACCATGGATTTTAGGGATTTTAACCATGGTATATGTGTCATTTATCGAGTCTTTTACTATGTTTTAGAGTCTTTTCAGGTATTTATTAGGTACAAGCACATTTGGAGCATATTTGGTGATTATAGCATTTTCTGGAGCTAATTGGAGTATTTGGCCGAGAGATCAAGTTCACTGTTGATATTTCCGAGCTGCATCGATCGTCACACTTATGGCAACGACCGTTGCACCAGCGAGATGGGCCAAACGACGGTTTAATAAAGAATGAAGAAATTGCAGTTTTACCCAGAAGTTTCTGATATTTACAAAGAAGCCCCAATTCGTGTTTTAGGTTATAAATAGAGTTTTTAAGCCATTGTTGAGAGGGAGAGCAGAAATAACTAAGTTTTATTCTCTTAGGAGATTTTAGGGGCTGGTTTTGTTCTCGAAAGAGACTTGATTTTGAACCCCTGTTGATTATTCTGTTTTTATGATATTTGGTTTTCTACTTAAGATGTTTTCTGTTTCGATGAACATGTCTGAGTAGATCACCTGTTAGGTTGAAGGATTCTCATTAAAGGATCTCATGGAACTACAGTTCTAATTAGTTAATAAGGATTTATATCTGCTAGTTCTTTATCTAAGTTGTTCTTAATGCTTAATCTGAAGTAGCTAATCAGAATTATGATGTTAGGTTGATTAATTCAGCGGAAGTTGGTTAATTTAACTAGAAAGAACTTAGATAAGCAATTAAACTATTCGCAAACGGAAGTTTGGTTTAGGATAATTGTGAACATATCAAACTTGAAATTAATGCTAGTTTAATCTGTTAGTTCTCGCAAACGGAAGTTTGGTTTGCTGCACTTAGACTTAGAGAGTTATCGCAAAGGAATTTGGTTAATTCTATATCTGTGTTTTGAGTTCTAGAACAGTTATTGATTGGATCCTGATTGATTGATTGCTTGCGTTCCTGATTTCCTGAGAACTCCTGATACCTAACGCTTTGCCCTCTTGCTTACAAACTCACTTGATTCGCTTTGATATTTCGTTTACTGCTTTCACATCTGCTTCGCTTAATTTAATACGAATTACTAAAAATCTATTGTGTGACTGAGAGTCCTCGTGGGATTCGATACCTTATATACTACGATTGCATTAACTGTGCACTTGCAGTAGAATAGGGAAAACTATACACCTATCAAGTTTTTGGCGCCGTTGCCG
Organism: Orychophragmus violaceus; assembly: GCA_030180135.1. Taxonomy (NCBI): domain Eukaryota; kingdom Viridiplantae; phylum Streptophyta; class Magnoliopsida; order Brassicales; family Brassicaceae; genus Orychophragmus; species Orychophragmus violaceus. Next base: position 93,222,053 of record CM058240.1, read on the forward strand.
GGGACTCTTTGAGTTCACCGATAGATTTAGTACTAGGATTTAGACTAAGCATTCTTTTTAATTTTCTTGATTACTCACGTTTTTGATTTTTGGGATTTCAGGAAATCGCACTGCATCGATCGTTGCTCGCCTTGCAACGATCGACACTAGGCGAAGACAGCGATGCTGAGATCTGAGACGTTCAATAGGTTCCGCGCCGTGGAACCTGTGATTTTAATTCGCGGTGAAAACGGCGTTCTACGAGACCAAGAGGGTCACATATGCAACGCAAAAGGTCAGAAGATAGATGGGGAAGGAAACCCCATCTTACCGGATTACCATGTATTGGTTGGGCAAGTAGCTGAAATGCAACATAAGATAGATGACATCCACGACATCTTACTTAGGGAGAGACAGTTCCGAGCAGAGGCAAACACTGATAAGTTTGCAGAGGTACGCTACATGGCTGGAGCCGACTCTTACAGACATACCTTGGAACATCAGCAAAGGCAGGGTTCTAGGCACGCTCTAGGATCAGGAGACCACAATTATACTTCTAATCTGGCATCTCCTACACAAAGGAGCAAACTGGAGATGATGTTAGAGCAAACAATTGAAAGGCAACAGCAGAACTCAACTTCTTTCAGCTCGAAGCTAGAGAACCTGTACACTAATTTGAATGAGAAATTTGAATCCTTGAGCATTCGTGTAAAGCAGCTGGACACACAGATGGATCAAATTCCAAGTTCTACCCCAACAAAGGATTCTCATGAAGCTCCTGACAACAACATCCTCACTCAGGATCATGCACAAATGGATCATGGATCATGTCTAGCAGTTAAAGCTGTGGAATTTGTGGAAGACAGAGGGGGATTCGATGTTGAATTACCAGAGCTCGAAAGCTTCGATGCACCTGACTCAGCAGAGATTGACATGGATCTTTTGACTTGGATAGTCCAGATTGAAGCAGGACCAAGCTAAGAAGAGAAATCTGAGTCTGAGACGGCTTGAATGGACCAAGAAACAGATAAACCCGAGACTACAGTTGAAACCCGAGTTGAGACGACAGCACCGATCGTTGCATCACACGCACCGATCGTTGCATCCCGAAAGGAACCAGTTTCACCCAAATCTCGAGAACCTGCTAAGGAAGGAGCCTACAAACCTCCGTTGCCATTCCCAAAAGCTCCCGTTAAATCTACAAATATGGCTCAGCGCACATTGGTGGTTGACAAGAAGATGGTGGTTCCACAAGAGCCTATTCTAGCATCATCAAGACCTAAAGCTACTCATAAACGAAAGGCCCCGAACAGCAAATCTTTGCCAAAGGTAAAGCATAAAACCTCTAAGTTTAAGCCTCCTAACTCCACTGTTTTGAATAAAGGAAAGAGCGTTAAAACACCCAAGTGTCAATCTCACCCTACATTCCTCCCGACGTTCCTTGGACGACAACATGCTGCTACTGCTTACACACCACCATGGATGATAAGGCATTCACAGAGACACTCAAAGTCTCTGTTGAAACCTCCATGAGTCTGACCCCTTTCCAAAAGTCAAGCTAATGACTTAAAACAAGCGCTGAGTGGGAGGCAACCCACTGTTAGGTTTAACTATTTTTCTTTTTCATTTTTGGTGTTTTTCTTAGGATTTCACGTTTTTATTTGTTTTTACTAAGTTTATCAGATACAGAACCAAGTCTGGAGAGGAGTAACGATCGTTGCTCACATGTGCAACGGTCGTTGCAATTGGTCTTAATCGAAAATTAAGGTACATGTCGCTAAACCGGAATCGATTAGATTCAACCAGCATCGATCGTTGCTGCCCTGCAACGATCGTTGCAGCCACGACCAGGTAAGTTACCTTAAAACCCTATTTTCTCTTTTTCTTCTCAAAACTCCTTTGGTCGACACTCCGAGCCTCTACCCGAAAAACACCATTTCTCCATCAAATTTCCTGTTTTCAAGTTCTATTTCACTCGTTTTTAACCGACCAATCCATTTCCTTTAGCCATATCTCAAGAAATCAAGGTAATGTTCTTCAATTTTCAAGCTTTCAGATTGGGTTTTTAGGGGTTCTAGATTGTTAGATTTTTGAGCCGAAATTGATCAATGCATGCCCAAATAGGTATGATTTAGGTTGCTAGATGATATATTGTTGCCGACTGTGTGATTGATTGCATGATTTGGAACGAAATTTGTTGACTGTTGATTGCGGCCAGAATCGCCTTGCAACGATCGCTGCCCTTGATGCAACGGTCGTTACTCGACGATTCTGGGGAAATGTTCGATTACATGGAATCGCCCTGCAACGATCGCTACCTTAGTGCAACGGTCGTTGCACGACGATTCAACAGAGAGTTGCCGAGACTAATTTGTTCAAACTTTCTGTTTTGCAGATGGCAACCCAGAATCAACCCCGCAAGAAACGAGCACAAGCTGCAAGCGCCTCACGACAATATATTCCGCCACCGGAATGGTTACACAGGGAATCAGATCCTCCACAGCCGTATCATTTGGTTCATGCGACCATAGGACAGCCATGGCCAAGGCCAGAGAAACTTCCGATCGGGTCTGATCGTATCTGGAGTGGTTCTATTAAGAGGATACTCGGTTCGGATGACTTCACAGAAAGGCCGCTACACGAGTACTGGGATGAATACGACACTCTGTTGTATAATGGTTGGTGTGGTATGGAGATAGCGCCTACCAAGTTCGCTGATTACTCGACCTGCAAGAGTCTCGGAATGGACAAGAAGGTGATGGAGCTGTGCAGAGGTATTGGTCTGGGGACAATGCCAATGCAGCCTTACGATTTGTACCCAGAGCTTGTGAGGCAGTTGCTTGCCACGTGCAGGGTTGTATACCCAAACCCAGAGAGCAGGAATGCCCAAGGAGGCACCTTCACTTTCATGTGTCTCGGAGCAAGGTATCGAGTGCCCCTTCTCGATATCTGTAGGATCTACGGGTTCAGCACCACGCAGCCACGCACCGATTTATCCCTTCCATGGGAAACATCAGAGGCTCGTGATTTCTGGGAGTACATTGGAGGTGGACGATATCACTCACGGCTTACACCAGTGATTCAGGTTAGGCATCCGGTTCTCAGGTATGTCTTGCGTATCTTGGGACGCACTTTATTGTGCAATCATGAGGCGAACAAGATGCGCAAGAAGGAGATGGAGGTTTTATTCAGAGGGCTAAGGGAGCAGTTCAGGGGTACTGATGTGAGAAACCCGGCTGAGAAGGTGAACCTAGGAGCTATATTTGCCCATCACCTTTGCGAGCTGCAGAAGAAGCCTTATGAAGGCGCGCGCAAGGAGACAGTAGGGAGTCTTCTCACTCCTATTTTCCGACACTGCGGGATCCCTATGAGGGATATGGAGTGCGTTACTGAGCGCGAGTTCCTGGATCTCAGTCACTTGCAGAGTGCTACGTGGCTGAAGGAAGGGCGAGTGTGGGTGTACTATGACCCTGAGGATACACAGTATGGCATCGATCTTCCTGCTGCCAGGTACACTCGGATCGATACCATTGATGATTTGAGCTTCCACCCTTCCGCTAGTGATCGATGTGCAGTACCTACTATGGCTCATCCGCTGGGAGAGCCTTCTGCGAGAGCTTCGTCCTCCTCTGCGCCTGCGCCTGCCCCAGTCGACGATGTAGGTCCTTTTCCCGAGCCTACGATGCCTTACGGTGCATATTCTGAGGCCGAGTGGAGAGAGAGATCCGATGGCATGTTTCGAGTTGTTTGGAACTTCATGCGCACTTGCAGCTGCAGGAGGCCACCACAGGTCCATCAGCCCGTACACGCTTCTCGACGCAGACGACGATCCCCGACTCCTCCTCCACCGACTGATACTGATCCCGCAGCTGAGGCAGCAGATGACGATGCGCGTTATGGTGGGATAGATGATGAGAGCGAGTGAGAGTGATCCCCATGTTCAGACTTTCGGTTCTGTATTCTGACTTTTTATCTTTTCTTGCACTTTTGTTTTTCGTTTATTTTTAGGATTTGCTATGTTTGGATGGTTATGCTTGATCAGACATATTTGTTATTTCGATTTTACTCTGTTTCTAGTGTTTTCAGCTTGCAGGATTGAAAATTGACATAAACCGACGAACTAACCTGCTAACTTGCTGACTGATCCGATATGCGCATTGCAACGATCGTTGCTGCTTTGAGCAACGATCGACACTCAACGAAAAATCGCCAAGCAACGGTCGATGCACTTAGTGCAACGATCGATGCATGAGCGACAGAGGTAAAACCCGACAGAACTAAAACATCCATTTTTCTTTCTTTTTACCAATCCTTCGCTTGACACTACTGGGGACAGTGTGTTTTAAGTGTGGGGGAGGTGCTACTGACTTATATCTTTCTGTTTTCTTAAGAGTCAGTCTGTTTTTCAAAATTTTTGTTTTATTGAGTCAAAACTGTTTAAGTAAGAAACGGTGAAATTTTGAGAGGATTTACAAGACTTGCAGGAACTTAAGTAACCATTGGGATGAAGTTGCAGGATCTATCTCTGACTATTAGAAAACCCAGACACAGATCAACCTACTGGGAACACCCACATCACTTCAGGTATCAGAGGATCTTTTACTGACTTCACCCATAATACTGACTTAGATTTCTCACCTAAGGGCTTGGTATACTTTATGTCGGATTCCCTGTTAGTTCTGACACAGCCTGTAAACCTGTCCTATTTAGTCCCCTTCTCCCCTTCTATAAAGTAAAAAAAAAAAAGATAATAAACTGAGGATGAGTTAGTAACTCCGAAGTGGTCATGGGAATGGTAGCAAACACTATTTTCTCTCATGTGATCCATGGAATGTGTCCAAAGTACACCCCATAACGGGAAGAACACTGATAAAAAAAATAAAATGATACCCAATGTGGGAAAAATCAGTTGTTAAAGAAGGGAAAGAGAAGAAAGGGACTAGAGAAAGATAGTATGGTGGTCTAGAGCTGACTAGGTAAGAATCCATGTGCCTTTAGATCGATACTCCTTAGGTGAGACCGCACTTAAATACTTGCAGAAGTCAGTAGGGAGAATTTGAATGCTTGAATGTGATTGTGGAGTTTACCTAGGACAGTTGCTAAGTGTGGGGGAAATACATGTTGGTCTTGATATCCTGTGATTGATTCTTTCAGTGGTTTACTAAGGGGAATCTGAGTATTGTGGCTTCTAGGATGAAATGAGTTTCTGAAGAGTTTTCAAACCTCCTGACTACATTTAGTTCTTTGTTTTGCTTGAGGGCAAGCAAAAGCTAAGTGTGGGGGAGTTGATATACCATGGATTTTAGGGATTTTAACCATGGTATATGTGTCATTTATCGAGTCTTTTACTATGTTTTAGAGTCTTTTCAGGTATTTATTAGGTACAAGCACATTTGGAGCATATTTGGTGATTATAGCATTTTCTGGAGCTAATTGGAGTATTTGGCCGAGAGATCAAGTTCACTGTTGATATTTCCGAGCTGCATCGATCGTCACACTTATGGCAACGATCGTTGCACCAGCGAGATGGGCCAAACGACGGTTTAATAAAGAATGAAGAAATTGCAGTTTTACTCAGAAGTTTCTGATATTTACAAAGAAGCCCCAATTCGTGTTTTAGGTTATAAATAGAGTTTTTAAGCCATTGTTGAGAGGGAGAGCAGAAATAACTAAGTTTTATTCTCTTAGGAGATTTTAGGGGCTGGTTTTGTTCTCGAAAGAGACTTGATTTTGAACCCCTGTTGATTATTCTGTTTTTATGATATTTGGTTTTCTACTTAAGATGTTTTCTGTTTCGATGAACATGTCTGAGTAGATCACCTGTTAGGTTGAAGGATTCTCATTAAAGGATCTCATGGAACTACAGTTCTAATTAGTTAATAAGGATTTATATCTGCTAGTTCTTTATCTAAGTTGTTCTTAATGCTTAATCTGAAGTAGCTAATCAGAATTATGATGTTAGGTTGATTAATTCAGCGGAAGTTGGTTAATTTAACTAGAAAGAACTTAGATAAGCAATTAAACTAACGGAAGTTTGGTTTAGGATAATTGTGAACATATCAAACTTGAAATTAATGCTGGTTTAATCTGTTAGTTCTCGCAAACGGAAGTTTGGTTTGCTGCACTTAGACTTAGAGAGTTATCGCAAAGGAATTTGGTTAATTCTATATCTGTGTTTTGAGTTCTAGAACAGTTATTGATTGGATCCTGATTGATTGATTGCTTGCGTTCCTGATTTCCTGAGAACTCCTGATACCTAACGCTTTGCCCTCTTGCTTACAAACTCACTTGATTCGCTTTGATATTTCATTTACTGCTTTCACATCTGCTTCGCTTAATTTAATCCGAATTACTAAAAATCTATTGTGTGACTGAGAGTCCTCGTGGGATTCGATACCTTATATACTACGATTGCATTAACTGTGCACTTGCAGTAGAATAGGGAAAACTATACACCTATCACCTGGCCACCCGATACATAGGCCGATACGAGCTGTCTGATTTCTCCTCTTCATCCTTTGAGCTCCAATCTTGCTCCTTAGCCACACCCAAACTCCATAGCACCTGAAAAACAGAAAGAACACTCGAAAAACAACCTAAAGAAGCTAATTCCTATACTAAATGCTAATATACTCTAAGTGCAACAAAGGACAACATAATGATGCAAATGAATGAACAAAGAGAGTGAAACAAGATCTTAATTAAAGCTCAAATGCATGAATATGCATGAATATCAAGAGGCAGTTAACTGCTGCTTACACTCCGCAGCAAAACGGAGTTGCTGAGAGGAAGAAAAGAAGCATACTAAATATGACTAGGTGTATGCTGATGGGTATGAAAGTTCCAAGACTTTTTTGGGCAGAGGCAGCACTGTATGCAGTCTACATACTGAACCGAAGTCCGACTGCATCTGTTGAGGGAGTCACGCCTGGAGAGAAATGGAGCAAGGTAAAGCCGTCAGTAGAACACCTAAGGGTATTCGGATGTCTGGCATTTGCTATGGTACCTTACGAGAAAAGGATCAAGCTGGATGAGAAGAGCAAAAGATGTGTTATGTTCAGAGTCAGCAGAGAATCAAAAGCATATCGCTTATATGATCCAGAGACGAAGCGAATTATTGTCAGTCGAGATGTAAAGTTCGATGAAAATAAAGGATGGAATTGGGAAAACATAGAGGTAGATCAGATAACTTTGGAAGGATTGGCCAGTGACATTGAAGTGGAAAATGATCAGGAGGCACATGGAGAGAATCCCGATACTGCTGAACATGCGCCTCCAGAAGAAGAAAATGCACCAAATATAAATGCTGGAGCAGAAGGTGGAGAAGAACCTGAGACGAATACAGCATGAGAAGATGCTGGTCAGTCCTCCAATGCAGGAAGAAGGACAAGGCAAACACCAATCTGGATGAAGGACTATATTTGTGAGGGTGTAAAAATGGTGATAGAAGAGGAAGAGGATGAAGTGATGACACTGATGATAGCAGCAGAAGATCCATAAAAGTTTGAGGATGCAGCTCAACATGAAGTGTGGAGGAAAGCTATGGAAGCTGAGATTAATTCTATTGAGGATAACAAGACTAGGGAATTGGTTGAGATACCTGAAGAAGCCAAAGTCATTGGAGTAAAATGGATTTTTAAAACAAAGTACAACGAGAAGGGTGAAGTAGACAAGTTTAAGGCCAGGTTAGTGGAAAAAAGGCTATCATCAGACGCAAGGGGTTGACTTCCACGGGGTATTTGCTCCAGTAGCCAGATGGGATACTATCAGATTGTTTTTATCGATTGCAGCTCTAAACAATTGGGAAGTGTTTCAGTTGGATGTCAAGAGTGCATTCATGCATGGTGATCTCAGTGAAGAAGTGTTTCTAGAGCAGCCACAAGGTTTCCAAGTCAGGGATGCATGCAGCAAGGTTTATAAACTGAAGAAGGCCTTGTATGGCTTAAAACAAGCTCCCAGGGCTTGGTACAACAGGCTGGAAGGACACTTTCTCAAGAATGGGTTCAAAAAATGTTATTGTGAACATTCATTCTTCATAAAAACAGAGAAAGAAGGAGTTCTAATAGTGAGTGTTTATGTAGATGATCTAATCTACATGGGAAACTCAAGTACAATGCTGGAAAAGTTCAAGGAGGAGATGAAGAAAGAGTTTGCTATGACAGACTTGGGAAAGATGAAGTACTTCTTGGGTGTAGAGGTAACTCAAGATGAGAAAGGAATCTTCATGAACCAGAGGAAGTATGCTGAAGAAATACTTGTCAAATTTGGTATGGAAGGGTGCAATCCAGTGAAGAATCCGATTGTACCAGGTTAGAAACTGACAAAGAAGGGTGAAGGTGGACGGGTTGACACAACTCAATTCAAGCAACTTGTTGGAAGTTTAAGGTACCTCACGGCTACCAGACCAGATTTGATGTTTTCTGTCAACTTAGTAAGTTTGTATATGGAAGAACCGAGTGAACAACATCTTCTGGCAGCCAAGAGGATACTAAGGTATGTTGCAGGAACAACATGTTTGGGAATCAGATATCAAAGAGGAAGAAATTCAGTGTTGCAGGGATATGTGGATAGTGACTATGCAAGGGATAGTGATGACAGGAAGAACACCTCAGGCTATGTCTTTATGATGGGAGGTGGAGCTGTATCTTGGGCATCTAAGAAACAAGCTATAGTCACTCTATCAACAACTGAAGCTGAGTTTGTGTCAGCTGCTTATGGAGCATGTCAGGCAGTTTGGGAAAGGAATATACTCGAGGAGATTGGCGGGGTACAGGAAGCAGAAATAGTCATACACTGCGACAACAACTCAACCATCAAACTCGCCAAAAATCCAGTTCTGCACAGTCGAAGTAAGCATATTCATGTGAGGTTCCATTTCCTCAGGGAGCTAGTAACTAAGAAGATCATCAAGCTTGAGTACTGTCCTACTTCAGAACAAATAGCTGACTGACAAAGGCTGTGAAATTGGAAGTGTTTGAGAAACTAACGGGAATGATGGGGTTATGCTTGAAGGAAGATTAAACAGGAAGGATACTTCCAATTTAGGGGAAGATATGAAAACCGTTAGACAAGTTTTGAATAAGTCAAGACTGTGGAAACAGTCTAAGGAACAAGTTGAGCGATCCTATTTTGTAGGAATCACTCTGTTAGTTGTTGAGTCTTTCTAGTTAAAGATGTTAAGCTGAACTCTTGTATTTAAGCATTTGATTTGATGAATAAGAAGTAAGCTTTCGGGAATACTTTTTGTCGTGAGCTATCTCTGAGTTTAGTGTTCTGTAATTCCACGGTTAACATCTTTGTAGCACATTTTATGATACAGTATCTCAATCATTACATCATTGGACATTACAGACGTCGACAACAAACAAAGAAAAGACATTACATATAAGATCTTGTCCTGCTGTTACAGACAACTATTAATTCCTTTTGAGGTAATAAAAAATACAGTAGTACTGTTGTATATCAGTTAACTACCGAAACCATGAAAGATTGATTACTACTATACATTGTTTGCTTTTACATTTAAGACAAAAAGCAAAATATTACTCTCTTTTTTTATTTACTTTAGGGCGTCGATTGCCTTGACCGACAAGATGAAGGAGAAGAGCCAGATGAATTCCCCGAAATACCCTCTCCTGAGAACAAATCAGACAAATGGTTTTCAACATCTTCAGGGGTAAATCGGACAACCGAGCTCAAGTTTCTCGCGCCACCGGCTCCCTCCAATATAACAGAACGTCTCGTGTTGTAAAACTCGCGGTAAATCGGCACCAGCTTTCTAACAATCGATAGTTTTATCTCGTCTCGTAGCTTTATATCCGGTACGACGCATCCCCTTTGTTTACGGTACACCCTCTCAAAGCTCTCGCTGAATTTTTCAAACCGGTCCTTCACTTCCTCCGGCGACATCTCCACCGTACGATTCTCTGGTAGGGTCGCTAACACTGGTCCCCACGCAAGTCGCTTATAGCTGTCGGCGAATTGCTTAATCTTCACAAAATGTCTCGTGACCCAGTCGTCGCCAAGGAGTTGCTTTAGATTTGACGAACGAGCGCGTGAGACCACGTGCTGGAGATTGTTGGTGAGGAAAAGATACTGCACGGAGCAATCCTTGTAATGATTTGCTTTACGATCGATTTTACAGAGGAGGACGAGGATAAGCCACGCGAATCGGATCGTTAGCTCCGACGACGGTGAGTCGTCGGAATCAGATACGTTGAAGTAAGACTCCGGAAGCAGTGACCTGTCCGGTGGAGGAGATCCGGTGAGGATATCGACGAGTACGTTACTGTAGTCAGCGAGGAGAGAGATATGATTCATGGCGGAGATCGTTAAAGGATGTACTCCGCCGCCGGGAACAACCACCTTCGACGAGTCTTTCTGGATTCCAGATTCGAAATCCACAAGGTGTGATCGAATCGATTCACTGAGAGAGATTAGAGATTTAAGTGCTTGAGATCTTACAACAGAGCTTGAATCAAACGAGAAGATAGATTCAATCCCCCGCCAGTTTCCGGCGATCGCGCTATACATATCAAGTAGCCGGAAAATTTTCTCCGGTGGAGACTTCTTCTTCCTGGAAGCAATAACTTCCGGGAATCCAAAGAGAAGAATCGCGCCGTCACGCGAGATTTCACTGAAGCAAGACTCTCTAATTGAATCAGAGGATTCGAATACATGATCACACAAAATCTTCTCTCCTTTAAAGAGACTCTCCATGGCCACCTTCACTGCCTCTAACCAGCTTCTGATCTTCAACTCCATCTCCTCCCACGACATTTTCTTGCTTGTTTTCTCCACTTCAAGACGGTAGATCCCTTCGTCGATGATCGATTTTCTGATGACTTTATATATGTTGATACACTCTTTCGCGTAACCTGAAGCGATCATACACTCAGCGATGGATCTCAAATCCGTCATGACGTTACTAGAAACCTCTTCAACTTCGATGATTGAATCACCGGCGGTGTGGGACTCGTCGTCGTCGGGGAAATCAGAGTAGCTAGATCTAGCTGAGGTGAGTGAAGAACGAGTAGAGACGGATTCTGGATCTAGATAAGCACGATTCATTGACAAGATCTGGTAAAACTCTTTTTGAAGTCTCTTCATTGCGATCTGCATCAGTTTTTGAGCTCTCATGAGCCTTTCAGAGTTTGGATCCTCACTCACTAGAAGATCCATTGTTTTTTGTAGATCTTTTACTCGATCGATGAACATCATGGCTTCTGTCTTGTCCTCGTAGAACATAGAAGTAACTTTGGCGAAGGTGGAGGACTCTGTGTTCCATCTCTCGATTATGTCGGCGGCGGACTCGATGATTCCGTAGATAGCTGCTGATTCTAAACTCTGGCGTGGCGTTAACGTAAGAGGAGGTTGAAGATTCGACGGCGTTTTGGCGACGCAGCAAAGATTTCTCATTGTTTTTCTCTTCATAAGTCGTCGGAGAAATTTCGAGAGACTTCAAATTCTCAGTCGTTTGAGAGAATTTTCTGAAATTTGAAACGATTGCAAGTGGTGTGAATAGTTATGAGGGGAGAGGATGAAGTGGTTGAAGGGGGTATTTATAGAGCACAATAGCGTTAGAACGACGTCGTTAAAACTTGTGGAGAGGAGGAGACGAAGAAAGTTGTTGTTGACCTTTTTCATTTTTTGCCGGTTTGTTTGTCTTGGGTAAACACGTGTAATGGGCTTTGCATGATTTTATGAATCTTCCCCAAAAATGACGTGAAGTTCTTGAAATCATGGTAGTATGTTATTATAAGTAACACAAATATACTATATGGTTCGAAAATATCAACTTAAGGATCAATGGATCATTTAGCTATTGTAGTCATCTAGCTTTTATGAATCTGTTACACATTGTAACTAACCAAACGATTTCCAAAGAAAGCTACACAATTATTTAAGTGAAATGTCTATCGATTTCTGATCAAGTGGTAAGAAAATATATTTGGAATGCCAATTACGTTTCAAATTCGATATATCTATTATATAAAACTAAAACATATTTTATTGATATTTCTATGAATATAAATTTTTGTTTTCAATTTATTTAAATATTTGAAAATAAAGTTTATCCATAATTTACCTTTCTCAATAAAAGTTTGTTTGAACTTGTTTTATAAGTTCGGGATACTTCCATACTAATAAAAAACTATTTAAGGGAAATCTAAAACATTAAACATATACATTATAGTGTAAATGTTGTCTATTTAATCTGTATATGTATGTAATTCGGAAAACATTTTCTACTCTCTTGTTATAACCAACAAAATGAAAACTTATGCATTAAAAAAAAATTATATTACTCCCAAAAATGGGAAAATATAACCGTCTACTTTTCTGCATGCGTTATCAGCTATAACGTGGGAATCAAATTGGTCAGAAACTGTCAATAAATATTACTTCAAATAAATTAAGAGTATAGTAATAAGTAATTTATTTAATATGTATAGTGTATGATTGACCCTGACCCATGAGCTAACCGTCAATTGCAACCTTTAATATACTTTAATTGTGGATGGACCTAAGACAATCTGTTACATAAAATGTATATTCTTAAATTGGAAAGTAAAATGATTAAAAAACAAAATTAAAGGTCAAATGCACCGCGTCGCTCATGTCAAAGATTGCTGATGTTGACGCAATCTCTGTATTGTCCATAGTTCAAACTTCAAACTGATCGTTTATTTTTATGTGAGCAAGACTCGACTACACATGCCATGGCGGATATACAAAAGGATTACGGGGTCACATGACCCTACAATTACTATTTATTATTTTTTTGTCTGAAAAATAACCAATTTTCTCAGTCATTTGAAAGAGTTTGAACGAATAAAAAAATATTTTATGATCTTTGAATTCAAATATATATTTTGTACAAAAAAATATACGACAAATAGATTAGCACGGAATGTGCATCTCAGATAGTTAATAAATTTTATGTTAATTCAAAACCATCAACATAGATAAGTGATAGATAAAAATTTTATTTACAAAAAAAAAATGGTTACATCAAATATTTGACTACAATAAATTTGTGTTTAAACTTCTAAATGCACCATTATTTTAAATATTTTCATATATTATTATAGTATTATATATACTATGGCTTTGTTTATCAAATTTGTTTATTAGTTTTAGCTGACACAATTTTCTTTTGTCAACAATCACACATAATTTTAATATTAAAGATTCAATTGTCTAATTGCATACAGCTAAATATATTGCTGTAAATTAAAATCTTCGATGAGATCATGTAAATGGACTAATAGAATTAAATATTTTTTCAACAACGTTTTAATTACTACGTTGAGATGTGCAGAATTTTTTTGTATGTCACCAGTTTGATATAGATAGCTTATGCATTGAATCAGATAAGCATATATGCAGATTCAATGGATTGTTGAAAATGGTTTTAAACTTGTGGCTATTATCTTTTCATCAACTGTCATATTAATCAGATATATTTATTCAACCACGTGTTGAATATGTATACATAGCTTTTTATATGTGAACAATTTGTTGTAGATAGTTTACCGTTTACGCATTGAATAAGATAAATATATGCAGATTCATTCGATTTTTTTTTTTAAAATTGATTTTAAGCTTATGGTTGTTTTCTTTTCATGAAACAGTCAAGTTCAACTTTAAATATTCGGAAGGCGTGATGATATCAAATATCCCGCGATGTATATTTGCTGACATATATCCTCAAGACATGTATTATTGTAATAAGTCGTCAAATTTGAAATCCTACAACGACAAACCCAAATATAATAGTAATTTATATTTCACAAAATAGACTGGTGTTTAATTTTGGTGTTTAATTTTACCAATAATCAGCTAGATGATTGTTTTATGTATATTTACAAATTACATGTATTTAAAGAGAGATACATATGTGCATAAATATCTCACCAATCCACTTGTCCCGGTTAAGTTTGATGTTTGTTTTTAGATTAAAGAGTTACATGAATCGAAACTGAACTATAGATACATCCAACTTTACAGTATAGATTAGCCACTATAGTTCTAAGAGTCTATTTGTTTTCTATTATTTTGTTTGAATACGTTAGAAAAGTTTGAATTTTAAGTCAATAATCTTATACGAGTTTGAAGTCAGTATTTAAATGTTCGATTTAAAATATATACCTCTTTATAGTTATAATCAGAAGTTTCAATCCGATGCAAAAAAAAAAATCTCTGTTTTCTGTAAAAAAATTCTAAGAAAAAACAAAGAAATTAAAGACCATCTCAAACCATATTTCATTTTGTATTTTAAATTGTATTTTGCAGTAAATTTCACTTCAATTCTATTATAATTCAACTATAAAATATAATAAAAATAGGATTATTCCATATTTGGAATAAAAATAAAATTATTCTATTTTATTGTTCATTATTTTGTTTTTCATTTCAAATTAAAGTATGATTGGAGTAATGTCCAAATGTATTTTTAGTAATTTTGTTTTGAGTGAAAAAATAGTTTTAGGTCAGAAATGCCCTAAGTATATATAAATAATATTGTACATTACTCATTACAAGATTCATGGTTAGAATTTAACTCTGGAAAATTCGTATGAGGTTACTTGGAAGATAAGATATGATCAACATATCTAACCACACGGAAATCAATTAAAAGAGTAGGAACGCGGTTTATTAATGTCATATAACTAAAGTCTTGGGTGCATATTCACATGTAATAACTCTAGTCTTGGTTGCATATATTCGCATGCATGTCTTATTATTGACCTCATATTTCTTGGGTCGGTTATTTCAAGATTACTATTTGTTGTTTTTTATTTTCTTGGGTCTAAATGTTAAGAGATTTTGTTGTTGCTTTCAAAACTTTTTACATAATCTTCCAAAATTTACACTGTTGTTCTTCGATGAGATTGGTCCGTACACGCAAACTCAGGAGTCACAAGCCGCGACTCACGACAAAGTACGCCCGTTTGAAAAAGGGAATAAGACAATAAATAGAAAAATTCTATTATATTTTGAAATTCCAATTAAGTTAAAGGAAATTAAGGTTCAAATAACCTCATGCATTAGCTCATATACACACGCATTAGATTTAATACCGATAAGACGTTTGATTAATCTTTGTACCAACTAATTCCACGTAGAACATTCGTTAGATCTCATGATACTCTATTCATGTCGATGTAACATACCATTAAACAAGAAATCCACACAGATTTGTCGGTATGATGAGTATATTTCACCATATAGAAAACTGACACAAAACCCTAATACGAAAACATTCATGGACAAATTAAGAATAAAGATTTTTATTAGAAATCTTTTGAATATATCACATACAATTTATTCAATCAACTTTATTCGATTTCACACCAGTGAATCGAAGCTGACAAATTTTTAATCTATCCAAGATTTTACCATACAACAATAGTTGTACACATTCGTCTATTCACTCATCAAAAATTTCTAAAACCCTACAAACAATCTCGTCTATCTTTCCACGTTTATTCAAAGACGGCTAACCTCATTATTGACTCAGTTCGCTAATTTTATATTCGTTTTCTTTATGCTTCAAATGAGTATCTTCTCAAAATATGAAAATCTTCATCTCCATTCAATAGCTTTCTAGCTACTGACTTGTATTTCACGTCACTCACTTGTGCAGAACACATCATAATCTGACTTACACACCATCTCAAATCCTTGAGTTTTCACATATACCAGATGAATTTTTTTTTCCAACTAACATTCTTTTAGTATTTGATGACCTTTTGATCAATATATTAATGATATATACTATTATGCCCCAAATATAATTTTACGGAACTCATTTTATACATACAGAATAAGCCAAGTCTTATAGTGCTACCCTATCACAAGTAACGGCATTTCCGTCTACTTTTATATGGTTTTAAATCTTCTGATTACTTCAGAAAGAAAGTTCTGGTTAAGAGTTACGTTCACAAAAATTTAGTTATATTTATTCAGTATACAGATCCAACAACAAAGACCGCATAGCGCAGTGGATTAGCGCGTTTGACTTCGGATCAAAAGGTCGTGGGTTCGACTCCCACTGTGGTCGCATTTCATTTTGCTTGGGATTTATCGTTCAAAGACTTCCGAGTTCCGACTCCCACTGTGGTCGTATTTCATTTTTCTTGGGATTTATGGTTCAAAAACTTCCGAGTTCCGCCTCCATACTTTTCACTTGTTTGTTTATAACCTTACGCCTAATATGAGAATTTTATTCCTTGCAAATTTTTATTTTTGTTTGTATTAGTGTAGCAGTCGGAACACATTTGTTTTCTAAGCATAATTCAAACATTTAACAACTTATAACTCCACTATACTGTCATTTGACGTTGATCTAGTTTACTACAACACAAATACAGTAATCTTGTTGCAATATATTGAGCTGGTTAACTTTAATTTCAAGTATGAATAATGGTTTAGGGTTTAGCAAAGATGAAGTGCTATTAGAGCATACACATCAATGAACCACTCATGGGGTTCTTAAAAAAAAAAACGAAAAAAAAAAATAGACGAATGACAAGCTGACACGTGTCATGAACAGTGTAAGAACCGGTTCTTAAATAAGGATTTTTAGAACCCCACCCTTAAGAACCATGGATGGACATATGGCCTTAGGGTCTTAATAAAAACTAACAAGCAGGTAGAGATTGGTGCTTTTCGGTGAACAAAAGGAAGTAGCAAAGATAAAATGCAAAATATCATTAAGAACCAAAATCCATATTGGTGACATAATATCTCAAGTGAAGAACAAAAACAAGAACAAGTTTCAATGACAAGACAAAGGTGAAACAGTTTCTAGTAGTAGCTAACAGAGATTTAAACTTTGATAGCGTACTTCCTGATTGGGAAGTACATTTCTTTCTTCTTCTCACGTTCTGTCTTCAATGAGAGCTGCAAAACAAAATAGCCAATAACAAAATCAGACTCATAGACAACAAAAAAGGCAGAAAACAGGACAGTGATCTTGTATTTATATGTTTACAGACCTGGTGTTTGGTGAGGCGCCTGCGGATAGCACGGGTCTTCTTGGGACGGAGATCAAGAGGGATGAACTTCTTGTTCTTGTATGCTTCTCTTAGAGCAGATTTCTGCTTCTGAGAAGTCACAGTCAAGACTTGAGCTATGGATTTGCGGACAACCTTGCTGGAAATATTACAAAACACACATACAATTTCACATTCCAAAAAAAATTATCCATTGAAACAAAGATACAGTCGAATTCAGGAAATGTAACAGACAGATTCTTAAATGATATCACTTGATAAAAAATACATATCCTACACTATCTGAATCAAGGGCAAGAGCAAAGCTTTACACTATCTGGATCAAAACCCTATACTTCATATTGAAACATGATTAAGCTAAAATTTAAGTTTCTGAGTTAGGATAAACGTACATTTTAGAGAGCTTGTTGGGAGCACCACCGGTGACCTTAGCGACACGGAGGAGAGCGAGCTCAGCCTTAAGATCCTTAAGCTGGTTCTGTAGATCTCCCTTCGACTTTTCCCTCAGTTCGTGAACCTTAATCCTCGCTAGACACACAGCAAAACAATCAATTAAACAATACGATTCTTGATTTACGGAAATGAAATCGATTGAAAAGATTTATCGCCGTACCCATCGTGAGCTTGACTCGTGTTCAAATGCTGCGCCGCTGCTACTCTTTTTAGTTGGCTCAGAGATTCAGAAACCCTAAAATTGGAGGAACGGGATTTATATAGCAATCTCTTTAATCGAAGAGAGGACAAAAAACCCTCGAGTCTCCTTAGTGGGTTTTATAAAGCCCATTTACCATACATAGATAATGGGCCTTAAGACCTTAAGTCTAGTACCGGCCCAATTTACACTATTCTCAATTCGATACAAACCGATCATCAAAAACCTGTAGTTTTTAAATTATACCGGGAAATTATTAACCGAACAAAAATTGAATTGTAGCGAACCATCACCAGCGATTTATCATCATTAAATCTTTCATTCCAGGCTTGTCTCTCTTCGCCCCATGGTTTGACTTTCGTTGTGGTGCTCCACTCATCTTCCCGAGGCCGTAGTCGGCGAGGTGATCGGACCAATTCTCAGCCATGGATTTTAGAGACGAGGAGGAGTTGCCGTTGGTGTCTGGTGAGGATCGGAAAGTAAGATCGGGAAAGAGCTATACGAGGGATGTTCATATCCTCAGCATCTCCTTTTTGTTAATCTTCCTCTCCTTCGGTGCCGCTCAGAACCTTGAAACCACTCTTAATAAGGTGCTTGATCCTAATCTTTTGTTTTCGCTTCTTCCATTTTCGTCAATTTGCGTATATAAGTCGTTTATTTTCCTCACTTGTCACTCTCTGGGAAATCAGCAATGAACATAGGGAAACTACAAGTTTTGAGACACGGAATTGTCTTACTTATGTGGACTACACCTGGGTTTGTGGTGATATTTGATTTGTTTAATTCTTTCAGGACTTGGGAACAATCTCTCTAGGGATATTGTATGTGTCCTTCATGTTTTGCTCCTTGGTTGCTTCTTTGGTTGTCCGGTTAATGGGATCAAAGAATGCTCTGCTTTTAGGAACTACTGGGTATTGGATCTTCGTAGCTGCGAATCTGAAGCCATCATGGTATTCTCATCTGCCCTCTTTCCTTCATGACTAACTCTTCAATCACTTGAACACTTTTTCCTTGACATATGGGGTTATTGGTTCTAGGATCACTATGGTACCAGCCTCTTTGTACCTTGGATTTGCAGCTTCAATAATATGGGTTGGCCAGGTACAACTACATGCTCCTGTTATCTTAATGTTAGTCATGCGGGTATCTGATGGATTTCTAGACCTAAAACTTAATCTGTCTTCACTGCTTTAGGGAACCTACCTTACATCAATTGCGAGAGGACATGCTAAAGATCACGATGTGCATGAAGGATCGATTATTGGTGCCTTCAATGGGGAGTTTTGGGCTGTTTTTGCCTGCCATCAGGTGCATGCTTGTTTGATTATACTTTCATAATGCTCTTCCTTTTTGCTTACCTTAGAGCACTTACTCTAATTTCTTTTTCTGACACATTTCGCACCAATCTTTTTGTAGCTGTTTGGGAATCTCATCACACTTGCATTGCTGAAAGATGGAAAGGTACTAACAATCTTGTAGCATTTAGCAGAGTTTAAGTGTCATATTCATTATGGCTTCCCTTTTTGTTGCTATAGTTTAATTTCTTTCATCTTGTTAATATATAAGGTTACATCAATGCACTATATAATTCCCCTTCTAGTTGAGTAGCTCCACCATTGTTGACATGACTGTAGGAAGGAAGCACCAGCGGCACAACCTTATTGTTGTTGGTGTTCCTCCTCATTATGACATTAGGAACAATACTAATGTTCTTCATTCGAAAAATTGACGGAGAAGATGGAAAAGAACCTGTGGGTTCTTCTATGGGCTTAGTTGATTCATTGGTTTCTCTTCCAAGGATGATAATCACTCCTTTGCTCGACGTTCGGATGCTACTGATTGTCCCACTCCTTGCATACTCAGGATTGCAACAAGCATTTGTTTGGTTAGTCTCTCAACAAACTGTTTATGCACTCCTCGGTTTCCATGTGTTGTCACAAGAATAGCATAAATGAAGCACCTAGGATTTCAGGCTTCACAGATAATAGAAAATATTGGGCCCTAGATAACTTTACATGAATTTCCTTGTGCCGTTAAATAGTTAGTTCCTCCTTTATGTAGCCTATCATTCTCTGTCAGTGAAATCAGCCAGATTTTCGTTTATTTTTTCATATGATATATATCTTCGTTATTTTTACAAGTTATTTCTTCTTGTTTATAGGGCTGAGTTTACAAAGGAAATTGTTACACCTGCGATTGGTGTCTCAGGTGTTGGTGGGGCAATGGCTGTCTACGGAGCTCTTGACGCAGTTGTAAGTTTAACAAAAGAGCCAAAAATCATCCTGATAATAAAATTTTTTTGTTGAAATCCTTTGTTCTTGTTGAACAGTGTTCAATAACTGCTGGACGGTTTACCTCTGGTTTGTCATCAATCACCTTCATAGTTTCTGGTGGAGCTGTTGCTCAAGCTTTTGTATTTCTCTGGCTTCTTCTTGGGTACAGGTTTGTTACTTTTACTCCCTATGGGACTCCTCAACTCCTTTTGTTTGTGCTTTCTTGAAATGGTTTCCTTGTATAATTTTGTAACAAGTATAGTGGGCATTGATCAAGCTACTCTGTATGAAACGATTTGTGTGAAGAAACTCAGGCCATGGTGTGATATGATTATGTTGCAGGCAAACTAGCGGAGTACTTGGCACAGCTTACCCACTTATAATGGCGGCGATATTAGGAATTGGTGACGGAATATTAAACACTCAAATCAGTGCTCTTCTCGCGTTACTCTTCAAACATGACACGGAAGGAGCGTTTGCGCAGCTAAAAGTTTGGCAGAGCGCATCTATAGCGATTGTGTTCTTCCTAAGCCCATATATATCATTGCAAGCCATGCTCGTAGTGATGCTTGTTATGGTCTCTGTTTCACTCCTCTCTTTCTTGGTTTTAGCTCTTAGGGTCGAGAATGTATTTACCCGCGACGAATGATTCACGTCCCGGGACAAACCCAAGTGTGTAAAGCTTAAAATATTATTCTCAATTCAATTGTAAAGAACTGCTTGTTTGTATTACTCCGGTTCTCGGTTTGACATCTGTAACAAAACGATTTTAACCAAACTAAACCGCAAGTAATCAAACGAAAACCTACTATATTTTTATTTATATAATCCGGTTCTGGGTTCAAACCCCTCTTGCGTCTCCGAATTTCGCGAAACTCGCACAGTTCAGTACCAAGATATTAACAAATCTCGGTTTTGAAAACGATTTCGGGACTGAGGATTTGAGAGAATTTTATTTTTTTCTCAAATATTTTTTTATTGGATTAAACATTTGTACAAATCTTTCAAAATTTCATCGTATTGTATTAATCATTTGTATAAATTCTCTAAAATACCACCTTATTGAAAATTAAGGATTTCAACAATAAAATCTATCAAATAGGATTTGGAGAGATTTGAGAGATAATTTATAATTATAAATTAATGAATACAAATAACACCTCTTATGATGGTATTTAAAGTTTTTTTTTGAAAAAACTTTTTTTTAGTTTCAATCTTATAAAAAGCGAATTTAAAAAAAAACATTAACTGAAAGTCAAAATTATTAACAAAAAAATTCAAAAATTTAAAAAATTTCAATATCATTTGCTCATTTCAATATAAAAATAAAGTTTGGAAAAATTAATAAAGATTACATATCAGTTTTAATAAAAGAACTCAAATATTTTAAAATCTCCACAAAAATCCTCAAAATTTACTAAAATCACTTCCAAAATTCTCAAAATCCATTTTTTTTTTGTTGACAACAATGGTAATAAAAGAACCTAATTATCTATTTCCCATGATGGTGGCTCCGGTCCAACATGAAAACTCCATGACTGCCTGAGACGTGCTTTTCGTGCTAGTCCGTCTGCTGTCATATTTTTTGCTCGAGGTATGTGCTTGATATTAAATGGTAAGAAGTAGCCCTTCCTTTGATCAAACTCTCCGATGTGTCCTGTGAAGGCAGGTCATTCTTCTGGTTCCGACACAATCTTAACCAGGTCTGAACAGTCTGTCGCAAATGTTACATGAGGTTGCTGTAAAATCTTCATCCATTCCATAACCCAAATTAGAGCTTCGAATTCCGCATGAAGTGGTGTCCGACTTTGTCTGACATTCCGTGCACCCATCATACCATTTACTCCACCTTCATGACAACTATACCATCTTTGGCCTATTGACATCGCCCCCTCTTTCCACGAAGCATCCACGAAACACCATTTACCCGAATATACCAACTCATTTGAAAGTGATCTTAAACCAATAGGCTCTATCCCTGATTCCTTAACTGCATGCATCTGAGCTTCTTCCCATAAATTTGATTCTGTTTCTGCCATCTTGACTGTGTCCGGAGGGCCTTTATCAATCTGACTATATACCATATCATTTCTGCTCTTCCAAATATACCATAGAATCCATGGATAGCTTTCTTTATGTTGATCCCCTGGTATCCTCCAGAAAAGGTAATCCATATTTGTGAACAAAGACTCCGAAGGGAATGTGTTCGGGTTTGTTGGAATTTGGGATAACGCCCAAACTTGTCTGGCTGGTGGACATTGAAACAGAACATGATTTATTGTCTCATCCATTCCACAACGAACACATCGTGTATCACACTTGATACCTCTTGTGTTGAGATTCCTTGTTACCGATAAACAGCCTGTAAGGGCCTGCCATATAAAGTGCCTTATCTTCGGGGGACATTTTATCTTCCAAGAGAAAGCTTGTAAAGATTTAATGTCTGGTCCCCACACCGGTAGTTTTTCTCCAAAGTCCGGTATATCTCTCTCTGTGGTGTATCCTGACTTAACCGTATACTTTCCAGATTTTGTGTAATGCCATCCCAACGAATCTGGCCGATTAAAGCGACTAAATGGAATACTTTCAATTAAAATTGCATCCTCAGGGTCAATAACCCTCTCGATCAACTCTTTATTCCAAACTTGCTTTTGATGGTCAATTAATTGATCCACCGTAAGTAACACACTTGAAGTGTTTGGTTTTTGTGTTGCTGGTCTCGGGCGATAGGCTGGTATCCAAGGGTCATTCCATATTGAAATGGATGCTCCTGTTCCCATCCTTTTGATAAGTCCTTTATTAACCAGAGATCGAGCAGAAGTAATACTCTTCCATCCAAAAGACGGTGAATATGATCTTATCGGATCTAAAGGATCCGTATTCCGAAAATATCTTCCCTTAAAAACTTTTGAGAATAAAATTTCCGGTTTTTCTATAAGTCTCCATAATTGCTTTGCAAGAAATGTTGTATTAGTATCCCTGAAAGCCCGAAATCCAATGCCACCATCTTTCTTATCCTTACAGAGTTTGTCCCATGCCACCCAATGCATTCCTGAATTTGATCCCCCAGAGCTCCACCAGAATCGGGAGACCACACTTGTTAATTTTGATGTTACCGTTTTGGGTAACCGAAAGCATGACATCACGTGGTTCGGCATAGCCGTTGCAACCGCTTTGATCATAACTTCCTTACCCCCTCTGGATAGTAACTTAGTTGTCCATCCATTTACTCTCCCAGATAGTCTATCCTGTAGGTAACCAAAAATCTGTGTTTTCGATCCGCTCAGATATTCAGGGATTCCCAAGTACATCCCCATGCCCCCCACCGTACTGATTTCGAGAATCGTTTTCATCTCCTCCTTGATGGATTCTGGTACTTTATGTCCGAATTTGATGGATGATTTTGTGAAATTTATTTGTTGACCGGAAACCTTCTCATAGCTTTTAAGTATTCTTAAAATCGTCTCGCATTCCTCCTTTGTAGCTTTGCAGAAGAATAAACTATCATCGGCAAATAAAAGATGTGAAATCGATGGGCATTTCTGGCCACCTTTAGCCTTGTTAACTGTTTTTCCCGTTCCGCCCTCTTAATATTTGATATCAATGCTTCTGTGCACAAGATAAACAGATATGGTGATAGAGGGTCACCCTGTCTGAGTCCCCTCTTCGGGCTTATGGAACCATGTGGTTGTCCATTAATAAGTACCTTATATTGAACAGTAGAAATGCATTTCATAATCCTATCAATCCATGTTGTTGCAAATCCCATTTTTCCAAGAAGAACCTCAATAAACGACCATTCAATCCGGTCGTACGCTTTGCTCATGTCCGTTTTGATTGCCATAAACTTTCCTTGACATGATTTATTTGTCCTTAAGCCGTGGAACATCTCCTGTGCGATGAGAAATCCATATAAAATTATATATATAATAGCAGGATGTCTCTCCATGGGCTTGACACCTCAGCTGCAGGAGAGCATGAGAGGATGACACCTCATTTAATGAAAAAAACATACAAACCAATCAGAATAAAACGTTCATCCACGTAAGAGTCCACATGTTTCAAATTAGATCTAACCTAAAATCAATTAAGCAAAGCGTTCATTCGGCTTCTCTTTCTTTTTGAACGACTCTGCAAATTCACTCTCTAGATCAGGCGATTTTATCGTTGTCTCTTCTACATCATCCTTTGACGTCTTCTTCGTCTTCTCACCATTTCAAGATCATACCAGGTTAGTTTCCCAAACAAGGCTTCACACTCGATTTGACCAAACCGAGAATTTTCTCTACACGATCGGTGATGCCGCCGTTTCGTCCTCTGAACCTTCAATCTGTTTCCGGCACTACCACCACAACAAAAAGATCTTATATATATTCTCCAGCAAAGATTGGAGCTCTCTGTTCAACAATGGTAAAATTATCCCTTTCCAATATATGTTAGATTATTTTAGATCTCTTTTGGTCTTTGCGTAGATTAAAGTGAAACCCTAATAGCAACAACGACTGAAAACTTGCTGAAAGTAAACTTTTGATAAGTTCTGTATGAGAATTTTTGTTTTTATCAACATCACAGTTACTCTCTGTGCTTTAGCATGATTGTTCATTCAATAACTATTGCTTTTCGTTGGCAAAAAAAAATGGAGCAGGGTGAGACAATTTCAGGGATCCAGGGATTGACTCGGGTCTCCTCATCTACAATCAATTAGTCTAAAATATACAACCTCAGTGCAGTCCAAGTTCTACATGGCCACTCTCATTATTCGGAAAAAAACATACAGGTACTTAACTATTGTAACTTCTTGATGTTTCAAAGATGTCAATTAACAAAGATGAGGGGATAAAAATGAAACACTGAGAAATGCTTTTTAACTTAGTGGTTTTTGTCTAAAAATATTCCAGAGGTGAAGTGTGTTCAAGGATTGTTTATGCATGTGGAGAAATACCTCTGTCGAGGTCAATGATGAGCTTTTCAAGGGTATTTCGAGGGGAAATCTTGAGCGGATGAAAAATGAGATTGCTGCAGGTTTTGTTAAATCTTGTGCTATTTATATATAAAATTTATGTACAGTTTGCTTTGTATCTATGTTGACTGTTAATGTATATTTCGTTGCCTTTTTCTGTCTCTTTGGTGGCAAGACACATACTTGTGCTGTCGTAGCTCTGAAAATGGCAGTGGAAATCAGATTTTCGAGCTCAACACCGGAGCGAAGATACCATCCGTCGGTCTCGTAATGTGGCAACTGATCTTGTCTACTCGGAAACTCTGTCGAAGCCGCTGTTAAGGTTCGTATGTGTGATTTGCGGCTTCGTGGTCACTGAATTAGTGATTTTCACCTTAATTCATTTACACTTTTGAATGGAACAAACTGAAGAATTATCTTACTATGCAGATTGGCTATCGTCACATTTATTGTGCTCAAATCTATGGCAATGAAAAGGAGGTAAGCCTAATCATCTTTTGTTTCAAGGATTTTGTATACTTCGTTTAAATTATGGTTCGTTCCTTTTATCTCATACAATAGTATTATCACATCACTTATGGAAGATGGTAAGCTTCTGAGTGAAGCAGAAGAATTGTTGGAGGAATTTTCTGGAAAGTTTCGGTCTATTATCTATATTGTCAGGTGCCGTTCTCGGATTGTGGTTGCACTACAAGCAGCTCAGGTTCAAATTTGTCATATTGTGTCCATATTGTTTCATTTAATTTTTTTATATCAAGTGACATATTTGACTTTCCAGATTCATTGCTTTGAATAAAACATTGGCAAAGGAATACATGATTGTCACTACAATAATAATCAGCTGAGGGAACATCTGGATGTTCTGAAACAACGCTATGGTTCTGTTAAATCTCTCATCTTCAAAGTGAGCTTGTTATCGAGGATACTGGATTGGACTTGTGGGAACATTTTGGCGTAAGTCTATTATTTCCTCTACTTTAGGTGTAAAGCAATTTTTTCTTTGATTATTGGAAAACAATGATGGATTTCAACTTATGGTCATAGGTAAAGCCTAGGAGTGAACCGGTTAAAGTTAAGGCAAATATGCTCAGTCAAGTCACTTTGAGGGATTAGAAGAATCCATGGCAAATCATACCTCAGGCTTTCTCACATCTCCTACCAAAGGGACCACTACCTCAGAGAATTTTTCAGCGTCAAATGGGGAGAGAAAAAGGAAGAGAGAAACAGATTCAAAGACTTGTTTGTCCCCGAGCCAGATTGATCCAGCAGCATGAGAAACCGTGGCAGGTGCTTTGTCAGACATGTTGACTGCTTTGAGGTCAAGGATTGGCTGATTTGAAAACGGAAGATGATAGGTTTAGTATCACAAACTGCATCAATGCGCTTGACGAGATTGAGAATTTAGATGAAGGTGTCTACTTTGCAGCTTTAGACCTTTTTGAGAATCCTGGTCTTCGAGAGACCTTTATCTCTCTTAAAGCTAACATGTTATTCTTGACATGGTTGCAAGTTAAGTGCATGAAACTTACTCCTTCAGTTGCTGCATAGCTAGGTTAATTTCAAAGCTCATTGGTGTTCAAGTATACCAATAGATTTGGTCTTTTGTAGATCTTTTTTGGTTGCTGATGATAAATAGTTCAAGAGGAAAATAGTATCAGATGTAAGTTGAAGATAAGAGTTGGGCGTTCATGTTTGTTCATTAGAACATAAGCAACATTCCATTGAACTCTGGTTGGGTTTTCTCACATGTTTGGTGAACCAGAAGCAGTATTGTACAAATGTAGACACACAATGAAGAAATGTGAGAAGGGAGAAATAGAGACTCTTTGATAGTGAAAGATATTGATCAGAACCATAATTACCCTTAGATCCAGTTTCTTGCGTAAGCACCGAAGCTAAGCTTCTTGGATTGAAGCTTTCCAAAAAAAATTGTTCTCTGTCATAACAACTTCGCTCTCATGGTTTGATTTCATTTTCATTATCACTCTTTTAGGTAAAACTCCTCATTAGTCCTCTTGATTATGTAAAACCCCAAAACAAGAAAATCAAGAACCCGCAAAAGAATCGAAACGGAAATAACTTTCTTTGAGACTACTAGCCGGAATTTAGTTGTAGGGGTGGAACTATTATATGGGATGCAAGATTCGAATTGGGATTTACTCAGATCCGTTTAAAAAAACGGATATGTGGAGGAGGCCAGATGCGGATAATAAAATCTTAGATCCGTCCAAGCCGAATCCGGATATATTAATCTGAAATTCGGATATCCGGATCCGAATATGAACAATTAAATATATTAAAAATATTTTTTAATTATATATTTTTACATATGATATATAATTTTATATAAAATATATATAATTTAAGTTAATACATATTACATAATATTGGATTAACGCTTTCTTTTTAATGTTTTAATCATCCGAATAATGTTTTAAAAAAACACTTTAACTAATTCATTTTTTGTTTGCTTAAATTATAATCTTGCAACCAAAATTAAACTCTTATTAACTAATTTATTTTTGTTTGCATAAATTATAATTATGCAACTTTAACTACAAAACAGTTAAAATTTTATAAATCTAATAAATGAAACTTTTTTAAAAAATTATTAAAATAAATCCCGCGGCGTAGCGCGGGTATATACATAGTTCCACTAAATCTAAAATCTCAGTTCGTTTTCGGTTTTGTTTTTTATTTTATAAACGGTGTCGTTCACCGTTCGCCTCTTAAATTGGAGTCATGTCAACTTGATCTCTCGTTCCATCTGCTCAGAGACTTTAAAGTTCACGCGATCTCTGCTCCTCCATTGTTGATCTATCACGAAAATATCTCTGTGTTTTTTAAGGTAAACTTCTGTGAGATTTTTGCATCTGTCTTCATAATCTTACGTTTCATTTTCAAAATTTTGGTACTGAATCTTAGGCATAATTTCATTTCCAATGTTTTTTACACAGTGATCTGATGAAAGCATTTCCTTTTATCTTACTGCTATAAGATTTGATCAATGTCGCTTTTTGTTATCTTATGGATCTGTTTGTTTGATTTTTAACACGTATTGTCCTTACTGGATTTTTATCTCGAATTTGTCATCGGAGTTCTGAATTCATGATTATGTGTAACCTTAACTGTTGCTACCAATTTCGATTGAGATTCGAGCATAATTCAGAGTTTGAATATGATTAAAGAGTTGATTTTTGGGTTAATTTCGATAAGATCTGTGTTATACTCTCCAATCGTCCTCTTTTTCTGTATATCTGTTTGGTTTTAGCTGAACAGTTACAGTCATTCACATGCTAAGCTGGTCTCTTTATTCTAATAGTCTCTTATGGTTGGTTACTGTGATGTTACAGATGTTTGACGACCAAGATCTGGGCTTCTTTGCCAATTTTCTGGGAATCTTCATTTTCATACTGGTCATAGCCTACCATTTCGTGGTGGCTGACCCTAAATTCGAGTAGAGATGAGGTTCAAATCCAAGTAACTCTGATACTCAGAATCTACATGTCGTTCTCATTCCATACTTGAAGACTTTTTGTTTTGTTTTGTTTTTCTTTCAGTAGATGTATGCTGACAATGTGGTATTAGCTGGATAAATCTCTCTTTTTCTGTAGCGCTACTATTCACAATGTAGTTTTGTTGCATTAGAGAAACAATTTACCTCATTTTGCTATAAATCTCTCTGGTTTACATTAAGTTTGTACAGCCAAATCACCTTGTGTTTCTTACATGATGCTATGTGCTAGAGTTACTAAACATCATCAAGAACAAAATCAAGTTGTATGGGTTATCTCTGTCATAATACATATTGTTTCTTGCATCAATCTGCTAATGCAAAACCCTAGACTACTCAAAAACAGAGTAGTTTCATTCTTCAACACCTCTTCAGCTGTGCTACCACTTATCTTGTTTGTTGCTTCCTTCAGTAACGTTACAAAAGATTCTGAAAACCTCTCTGCATCATCTTGGTTTGGACCTAACAACCCCATGTTTGATGTTGTGCCAGCTTCAACATCATGCCATATCTTTCTCTTCTGCAACTCTTTTTGGAGTCTTGCTCGAGTCTTGGTTGATGTGATCTCTTCTAAGCATTTCATTGAAGAGTGAAGCTTTTCTTGGAAGGCTTTCAGGTCATGAGTGATGTTTTCCCAGAGATACCCAAGTGTTGGTTGAGCTCCAGATATGTTTTTGAGGTCATTACAAACATAGAGACAAAGATCAGATATGTTCGAGAAAGAATCCACTAGCTTGTTGTAACTGACCGCATTGAGAGGACGGAGGAATGGAATATTAGGTTCTGTCAAGGCTTCTGATGTAAACCTCTCCAATGCTTCAACGTGAGATTTGAGTTTTGTCTGCTTGCTTCTTAAATCTGATATTTGCTGGTTCTTTTGTTCAGAGCAAAGAACCAGTGACCGGATGCAATCTAAGAGCGCATCGAGACAGTGTGAAAGTTCGGTTCTTGCAAGAGTTGATGCTCTTGCAGGGGTGACCAGAATCTCCCCAAAGACAAAACAGAGCAACCCGGTTGAAACTCCAACAATTCGAGTGATCGCAAAATCACTAGGAGCTCCATAGTTTGTCCTTCCGAGTATCAACAGTGCTGCAATGGCAGCTGCAACTCCTCCAGGTTGGTCATATACTCTGCTGTGCCTCATGAAGAAGGTGACGGCTATCCAAGGGAGTAGAGGTAAGAACCTGAACTCTTCTAGTCTCTGGAAAACATAGCAACATAACAGACCGTAGACTGATCCCATCGCAGTCCCTTGTAGGCGAGAATTCGCTACTGTTAATGTTGCTTGCCTACCGGATACAAGGCTAATGGCTACGGTTAGACCCGACCAATACCCGTTTTGTTTGTTATAAAGTATGCCAAACAGCACAGCAAGGCCTAGAGAAATCGAGCACTTGAATGCATAAACAAACCTGTCTCTAGCCATCCAGATGCGGAGAAAATCCAAAACAGTTTTGGCCATGGACAACCCTTGGTGTTCTGGGTCTACTTGTCTCACATATAGGAACTCACCTCTGAAGAGTTCAACACAGTACCGGAAGAAGCAAACCGGTAAAGCTGCAGTAGACAGAGTATCAGCCTCAGGATGCCATCTCTGCTTGTGGTTAGGCTTGAGAGTAGATGCTGACTCAGGAGAAATTTGTCTTCTTGGTGATTCTAAAAGACGTGTTAGTTCATAGCGGCTCATGCCTAGTGGAAATGAAGTGCAAGATCCCAGACCCATCTCCATCCCCCTCATCAGAAACTCTGTAGCTTGCAGTTTCTCCCCATGATGCTTCTGCTTCCTTCTCAAGAACCTTGTATCTGGTCGCTCCCATGCAATACGCTCCTATTACCAAAAGGATACAGATGATTAGATCTACACGACAATCCGAAGAACATATAATTCCAGTATTTAGCAGATGATCGTGTTTTGTTAAGCCGGTTGGCTTACATGGTGAATTTTGATGCTCTTGAGTGTGTGTCTTGCTGCAGCAGACAATGATGTGGCCTTTGCGATCAACACCTGAGCTGTAGTGTTGTCTGAAGCCATCATGACTTCGACAAACAAATTCAACCTCTCAAGAGCATTTTCAGCATATAATTTGCAACTCTTGGTCATCTGCAAATCAGTTAAAACCTGATGTAAATATTCTGTGACCGTCTCACTGCCATAAATAGGTCTGCCCATAAAAACTGAGAACCGAATTGAACCAAACCGAAAAAATCAAAACCGATATAAAATTCGTAAAGACCCGAATGATTCCTAATTTATAACCGAAAAAACTGAACCAAATCAGAACCGAAATATGATTTTATATTTAAAAAATATTAGTTATATTTAGCTTTAACATAACTGAATAATCAAAATTAACTGAATATTACAAAAAACTGAATTATCCGAAATAATCCAAATACTTTTTAACCGAAATACCCAAAATTATCCAATTTTTATATAAATTATCCCAATTATCCGAATTTTTATTCGAATTACCCGTATTTTACCAAAATTACCCGAAATTATATTCAAAATACTTAGAATTATCTGAAAGAACCGAACCCAATTTTTTGTATTAGCCGGTTTCCAAATTAAATATCGGAATCAAATCAAAAACCGAAAGAACCAAACCGAATTTTCTAAATACCCAAATAGATCTTAAACCTCAAGAACCAAAAACCGAAAGAAATGAACTGAAAAACCTAACGCCCCTGCCTAGCCACAAAAATGCAAATAAATAAAACGCAAGCCTCACCTGACTATGAGCCAGCCTTGGAAACGGGAGAAGCACAGCGAGAAGAGAAGCAATGGCTCCAAGTGCTGTACTAGCCGCCACATGAACCGGGAGCATGACAACATAAAGCATATCTCCATTGACCACCACAAAACTCACATAGACACAAACGATCTGCCCAAAGGCAATTCGTTTAGTCAAAAGACTCGTGGACACTGGGAAAGCCACAATGAATGAAGCTACAACCACAGCAACTGGAGCCACCAAGCCATTTCCTAGATAGGCTGGTCCAACCACCAAGACACTGACTAGCACAATGGTTGTTGTCTGAAAAGTGGCGTAAGAAACGTCAACACAGCACTTAAGAACTTCACCGTATGTTGGTTCAGCATCGGATAGCCAGATTAAGATTGTGGTCAGGTAAGAAAAGGCTGGAAACGTTGTGAAGTGTCTTAGCGGTTTTGGTCCGTATAAAGTGGTCAGGCTCACGATGAGACAAGCCATAGCGGTTCTCAAAGCTAGACCAAGTCGTTCGAGACATGTTGTGTCGCGCATTCTTTTGTGGATATGTATGTTGAGTTTTTTGTTGTTGATCAAGATGATAAGATGAATTGAAGGTTATGGTGAACAAGAAGAGTACGTATAAATAAGTGATGGGAATCATGGGATTTAAAGTGTCAACGTCAATGAGTTAATTCTCATGAGCAGCTGTCACTTGGCTCCAGATATTTTCACTTTCTATATTTTGTAGTAATAGGACCAAAACCAAAACAAAGCAAGTGAGACTAAGGGGGTGTATTGAACTATGGATTTTAAGAGAGTTTGAGGTTTTCTTAAAATTTCCTGTTATTCAACTAATGATTTTAAAATGTCTTTCCAAATTCGCTGTTATTGAACATGAGATTTATTTAGAATCACTCAAAATCATCTACAATCCTCTGTTATTCAAACAACAATTTGTTAAAATCATATCAAATCTAGTGTTATTGAATTTTTTTAATTATTGGGATTTTAATGTCTGCAGAGGATTTCAGAAGATTTTTAAGACTTTCTTAGTTAAAAATACAAAGAACCAAATTTCATGGTTTTAGGTAGGATTGTAGGGATTTTAATACAAAATCATAACAACTTCATTAAAATCACCCAAAACCATTAAAATCATCTAAATTCTTATTAAAACTCAAATCACTTTAAATGCCCAGTTCAATAATAGTTTGGTGATTATAAATTTAACATCCTGATTTTTTTGTATATGCTGGGAATTTTAAAAGGAATTGATTGATTATCTATCTCATCAAAATTCATTTGTCTTTTCGATCATTTGTTAATACTAGACATGGGACTCGAAGACAATAACGGTCGGGACTTTACAGTAAAATAAGATGATTTTCTTAGATAGTTTTGAATTTTGGCCATGCCATGTACATTTAGGTGTAAAGGAAGCTGAATTAAATCGAATGGTTTAATTTAAACGGTTAGACTAGTTTTTTTTTTTTTTTTTTTCAAAAATAGTGAACAATCTCAAGTCAAATTGGTTCTTTACAGTTTTAGACTGTTAGTCTTGGTTCATATTAATTTTTGGTTCTTCAGCAGTTTATGGATACGGTTTGGTCCGGTGTAGCCCAAATGGACATCTCTATGTAGGTGGAAACTGGGAAACGTGTTAACCAGCTGGATAAATACCACAAAACAATAAAGAAGTGGTCCAAATAATTTTCAAAACTCTCATTTTCTCCAAGATTATCCTTGTTTGATCTTGTTTTTCTTTTACAAGTTCTGACATTGTGATTTCGCCACATACTTGATGGTAATGTTTGATTGACAAAAGAGAAGAAGAAAGTAGTAACGTTAGTCTCATCAACAGTTCAGGTTACAAGTAGAGATCATTTATAATAAGCTGCACGCTTCATGGTTATAATCGTTTCCTCTTTCGTCAGGCAATTTGAAAGGAACCAATCAAATTAGGGCCTACACTATCATATACTTTGCACTTGTACACATATTTTATATTGATGCATGCAACTGAGTCACAAACAAATTCACTTAAAATAAAATAAAAATACATTACACATACACATTTGAGAGAATAAAAAAACAGAATACAATCTATACGGAGTGGTCAAGTGATAAGAAAAAAAAATGGAAGTGCATCATTTCAAACTAGATTTTGTTTTAAACAAAAATCACGTCGTGTAATATGAGTGATTTGGCAAATACAATTCCAAGTATTAGTCGGAAAGTATTATAAATTCGGGATTTGCAATGTAATGATCATTCAAAAAGAATCCACTCTATAACACTTTAACCGGATCAATCGCATCTAAAGAAAACAGAATACATACATTTTTGCAAACCTCATTCATATGTTGTTTTGGGCCAATTTAGTTACCAAAGATCTATTACACTCGACCACATGGCCTTAGTAAGGCCTAAGCAAACCTCTAGACTCTTGTTATTTTCCGATTGGTGTCTAATTCTTTGGGCCAGTTTTGAATACAGCTTATCTTACCGACACATGTTTGGGCTCTCTTTTGAATACAGCCCAAAAAGAATACGTGTCTAGCTAACATCGACGATGACCAATAGATGACTAGAAGCCAATCAAACCGAGAAAGGAAATGTCAAAACTGTAACACGTCGTCACACTAACGACCGACTATTAAGCCATCCAATCAAACACAAACGCGCTTCATTTTTTAAAGGCCGAAAAGGAAAAGTGAGAGAAGAATCGTTCAGCCACCGTCAGATCAACCTCTCATAGATCGGACGGTTGCTAAACAACCCATCGAACATTCTGGAAACATATCCCGCGAATCTATATAAGCTTCTCCTTCGACCTCATATTCCGGAAAAAGATTAAACCTAGCCGCACTCTTCTTCATTCTTATTCAAATTTTTTGTTCATTAGATTTTGCTTAGAGCTTAACAATGGCCGGTAAAGGAGAAGGTCCAGCTATTGGTATCGATCTCGGAACGACGTACTCTTGCGTCGGAGTTTGGCAACACGACCGTGTTGAGATCATTGCTAATGATCAAGGTAACAGGACGACGCCGTCGTACGTCGCGTTTACCGATAGCGAACGTTTGATTGGTGACGCTGCTAAGAATCAGGTGGCCATGAACCCGATTAACACTGTTTTCGGTACGTATTTCTCTTCAGCTGATGTTCAATTGTTGGATCTGTAATCAAATTCGTACTCATAAGCTAGGTTGTTAGTAGATCTGTACATTGGATCGGAGGATTTGTTCATAGCTGATCTTATAATCTTAGTAGAAATCCTCTCTTCTCTCTTCTGTGGTTTAATTGTTTTTCGATTTGTTATGTGGCAGATGCCAAGAGGTTGATTGGTCGTAGATTTAGTGACAGCTCTGTTCAAAGCGACATGAAATTGTGGCCATTCAAGATCATTCCCGGACCAGCCGAGAAACCTATGATTGTAGTAAACTACAAAGGAGAAGACAAAGAGTTCGCCGCTGAAGAAATCTCTTCCATGATTCTCATCAAGATGCGTGAGATTGCTGAAGCTTACCTCGGTTCCACAATCAAAAACGCCGTCGTCACCGTTCCAGCTTACTTCAATGACTCTCAGCGTCAGGCAACAAAGGATGCTGGTGTCATTGCTGGTTTGAATGTTATGCGAATCATCAACGAGCCTACAGCAGCTGCCATTGCTTATGGTCTAGACAAGAAGGCTACAAGTGTTGGAGAGAAGCACGTTTTGATATTTGACCTTGGTGGTGGTACATTCGATGTGTCTCTTCTGACTATTGAAGAAGGTATCTTTGAAGTGAAGGCTACTGCTGGAGACACTCATCTTGGTGGTGAGGATTTCGACAACAGAATGGTTAACCACTTTGTGCAAGAGTTCAAGAGGAAGAACAAGAAGGATATTAGCGGAAACCCGAGAGCTCTAAGGAGGTTGAGAACAGCTTGTGAGAGAGCGAAGAGGACCCTCTCATCTACAGCTCAGACCACCATTGAAATCGATTCTCTGTACGAGGGTATTGATTTCTACTCCCCAATCACCCGTGCAAGATTCGAAGAGCTTAACATGGATCTGTTCAGAAAGTGTATGGAGCCTGTTGAGAAGTGTCTTCGTGATGCTAAGATGGACAAAAGCTCAGTCCATGATGTGGTCTTAGTCGGTGGTTCAACCCGTATCCCTAAAGTCCAGCAATTGCTTCTCGACTTCTTCAATGGCAAAGAGCTTTGCAAATCCATCAACCCTGATGAAGCTGTGGCATATGGTGCAGCTGTTCAGGCAGCTATTCTCAGCGGTGAGGGTAATGAGAAGGTTCAAGATCTTCTCTTGCTTGATGTTACACCACTTTCTCTCGGTCTTGAAACTGCTGGAGGAGTTATGACTGTTTTGATCCAAAGAAACACAACCATCCCCACAAAGAAGGAACAAGTCTTCTCAACTTATTCAGACAACCAGCCTGGTGTTTTGATCCAAGTCTATGAAGGTGAGAGAGCTAGAACCAAAGACAACAACCTTTTGGGTAAGTTTGAGCTTTCTGGTATCCCTCCTGCTCCAAGAGGTGTTCCTCAGATCACTGTCTGTTTCGACATTGATGCCAACGGTATTCTCAACGTCTCGGCCGAGGACAAGACAACAGGACAAAAGAACAAGATCACAATCACCAACGACAAGGGAAGATTGTCTAAGGATGAGATTGAGAGAATGGTTCAAGAAGCTGAGAAGTACAAGTCTGAGGATGAAGATCACAAGAAGAAGGTTGAGGCCAAGAACGCTCTTGAGAACTACGCTTACAACATGAGAAACACAATCCGGGACGAGAAGATTGGCGAGAAGTTAGCGGCTGATGACAAGAAGAAGATTGAAGACTCGATTGAAGCAGCTATTGAATGGCTTGAAGGGAACCAGTTGGCGGAGTGTGATGAGTTTGAAGATAAGATGAAGGAGCTTGAGAGTATTTGCAACCCGATCATAGCTAAGATGTACCAAGGTGGTGAAGCTGGTGGTCCAGCTGCTGCAGGAGGAATGGATGATGATGTTCCACCTTCTGCTGGAGGTGCAGGTCCCAAGATTGAGGAAGTGGACTAAGCCTCTCTTTATTTCTGTCTCAATTTCTATCTCTCTGAGATTATTATGATTTTTGTATGAACATCGGGCAGTTTGCAAGGTTTTCAATTGTTTTTCATATTAAGCAGTTTATTTTTGGCTATTGTTTCTTTTCATTATCTCTTTAAACGTTTAAACGTTTAAAGTATGGTAAAATACTAAACCTAGAAAGATAATTAAAAAGTAAAGAGCTATAAGAAAATACTAAGAATTTGAATATTATAGTTTTGTAGTTGATTTAGATGTAAAATGCTTTTGACACTAATCATAATCCATTACACTAGAACCGAGTTTCATTCGTTTTCTTCCTGTGAAGTCCAGATCGAATTCTACACAGAAAACCAGTGAAGAGGCATCTATATTCGATTTTGATTTGGTTCTTTAGATTGTCTAGCTTGGTACTGGGCAAGTCGGGAACACACATTGATGGTCTGGTCATCGTGGAAACCCAGTCGGGCTTTCTCGATATTCACCGATTCCTAGAAGATCCTGCAGGACAATAAAGAGAGCATTAGAAAGAACATAACACAATGAACATTAAATCTAGCAACATATACATGAGTTTATAGAACTTTGAACTCGTAAGTATAACTTTCTTGAAGTTCATGTGCTTTTAATTCCTAGTTTTTTTTTTTTTCGTTAAATCATTGCTTGAACTTGTTCAAAGAGTAATCAATACTGGCATCAAAAGATTGTACGAGACTTATGTTTTAAGTAATGAGCAATCAGTCTGATGGTAAAGAGCAATATTTCAGTGTGTTCAACAGTTTCCTCTACATGTTTCAAAGTCAACAAGTATAGTCTGTGATAAAATGACATTGCAAACTTGGTAAGTACCTGGCAAGCTCTGTTTTTGGCTCTGGTCTCTGCGGTACTAGGGATATCATGATTTGGTTTGAGAAACTTCTTCTCACGTCGCTCACAAGAGCCCCATCCATCAGCGAATCGTCCTCCCCTGATGCAACCCATTAACCAAAAGGTTAAACAACAATTGATCACAGCACACTATCTTCTAAAACCAACCTTCAAATTCAAGTCTGTCTAGAAGAAGAACATTACTGCATTATAGCTCGGACGATGAACTCAGCACGCTGCACGTTTCTGTTTTCATCGAACTCAATATTCTTGTCTCTTATTTCGTAAGATACATTGAAGTAAAACGATATTTTCCTCCAACCTTACATTCCAGAAGATCATGCAGCATCAAAACCAATATCAAAATGTTTAGATTAACAATAAGCTGGCAATGAACAGAATCATCACCTGATTTTTTAATGTATGCTTTCCCCGATATCATCGTGTAGTCAGGTTTCTCCAGAATCTGTAAAATTTGATGAAACCGTATTGTTACTTCACAAGATCATGCACAACACAGTTTGATATTTCATCAAATACCACAAACTATTTCCAGGAATCAGCACAATCTAGGAAACTTGTCATCAGCTTGATGTTACTTCATAGAATCCTAAATCATCATAGCAATTCCATGGGATGTAAATGATCTTACCGCCATGGCTGTATTCTGGTATTCCTTGAACAGAGTAGCAGAAGGAAAGCTCCCAGACAAACTATGTCGCATCTCGTTAACGGAATCGTTCTTTGGCGTAGACTGCCTGATCCCAGGCGACAAGTAATTCTCCGGCGAAGAAAACTTGGTCGAATGGATAACCGGGGACGAATTCCGGTGAGTCGTCGTAACAAGAGCCATCGGACTCTCACTGTTCAACTCAGACAACACGCGAGATCTAGCTATTTTGTTCGGACGCGGTGATTCCTCGTGTGACCGCCGGTTAAAGCTAGGGTTATGATTCGCGACCTGAAGAAGCTTCGATTGTGGAGTAGGATGAGAAATTGGTGTCGGAGGAGAATTGAAGTTTGGATACCTAACAGCGAGGGGTTTCGGGGATTTCCCGACGGCGGAGGAGGAGGTAGTAGTCTTGGCAACAGCAGCCGCGGCGGAATCGATCACCGCCCATAGATCAGCGTCGTCTAGATCTTTATCATCGAAGGTATAGGACGAAACCAGCGATCGTGACGATGATGAAGCCATGGAAGCGTTCACCACACTGCACAAGGTGGGAAAGTAGCTTCACTTAATTGATTCAAATTTACACTTAACCCCCCTAATCCTCTCTCTCTTCCGTTTAAACCGATTCAAACCGGTAAATCGGTTTGCCAAACCAGGTTTAAGTTGTTAATCTACTTTATTTTGGTCAACCTAACCTGGTTTAATTTGGTTGGTATGAGGTTCTTTTCAACTACGAATTGATCCTTCGTTTGAATGGGGGCAAATAGATCCCACAGATGTAATTAACATCATAAACAGTATACTTAGTGAGTGTTCTTCAATGGCGATTCCCAGGTTCAGCTCTCTGCTACGGTGCAGAAAATGGGCTAAGAGCGATTGGCTTGTGGCATCGATAGGATTCGTATTGATCGTGTTTTTCCTCTCTTTCTTCTTCGATCCCACTTCAGACTCTATCCCCTCCGTTGACCGATCTCCGCCTATCAAATCCCCGCCCGATCTGGTCAAACTTACGTTGTCAACTAAAGCTAAAGAGAGAGGAGCATGTACTGTTACCATTTGTATCCTTCTTCTATTTTTCGTTTCAAAGTTTGAAATTTTCGAGTTTTTTTGTTATTGAAACGTATGATATTTTGTAGTTTGCTTGGATGGAAGCTTGCCTGGGTACCATTTCCATAAGGGTTCGGGTTCTGGCTCCAAAAGCTGGCTTCTTCATCTTGAGGTATTCTTATTTTGTTGATATATTTTGAATTTTACTTGGAAACTAGAATGTATTTGAGTGAAGTGTTTAAAAGGGTGGAGGCTGGTGCAACACAATAGCGTCATGTTTAGATCGAGCATTGACTAAATTAGGCTCTTCCAACTACTTTGAAGATGAAGTTGACTTTCTAGGTGTTTTAAGCAGTGACCCATCTCAAAATCCTGGTAGGAGAAATCTATATAATTGACCTTCTTCTATACTGCTTATATGTGTTCAGTTTTGAATCTATAGACGTCTTTGATGTTGTAGAATTCTATAACTGGAACAGAGTTAAGATACGGTACTGTGATGGTGCTTCTTTTGCTGGACATCCTGAAGCTGAATTCAAGGTAATAAGGCTGTAAATTTTTGTAAGGTGCTATTGAGAGCATTAAAAGATCCATAATTTCATGTTTCTTCGACTCTATTTCTCTCTTCTCAGAATGAAACACGGCTTTTCTTCCGAGGCCAGCTCATTTGGGAGGCAATTATGGATGAGCTGTTGTCGATGGGCATGTTAGATGCGAAACAGGTAACATCCTCGTGATATTTTAAAGGGAATTGTGTTAATGGTATATTGGTGGCTAAGAAGTCTGTCTTGCTTTTCCATCTATCAATAAGATATTCCTTATCATTTCCGCGTTTGCGGGATTCCCCTACTTTGGTATTGCATTCGCTAGAGATTAATATTGCTTTTTCTCTTGTACATATTTGAGAAAATGTAGGCCATACTTACAGGATGTTCTGCTGGTGGCTTGGCAACTCTAATACATTGTGATTACTTTCGAGATCATCTGCCAAAAGATGCAGCTGTCAAATGTTTTTCTGACGGAGGCTTCTTTCTCAATGTGTATGTTTCCGCTCATAAACTTCCTTTTTCTCATGAATTTTGCAGAGACTTGTGAGTTTCAGTGCTATTTTATTAAGTTCTTTGAGTCTAAGCTAGTCTAAACTCTAAAGAATTCCTTGCGGACTATACTGTACAGATCTAGTTACCGTCAATGTGAAATCAGCCAACACTGTCTCTCAATCTGAGTATAGTTATTTTCCTTCTTTCAGGCCTGATGTCCTTGGAAACCCTACTATGAGATCTTTCTATCATGATGTTGTTACCCTGCAGGTTTCCCTTTCACTTTATGTCAATAGTTGAAGTCATACTTTTTCGGTATACTTTCTTGAATTCTTCATCTAAATGAACAAGAATCTGTCATGCCTTTTTGCATGGTTTTGGGCTGGTTTGCTATGGTTGATTCCAACCAGGGTGTAGATAAGAGCTTGGACCGGAATTGTGTAGCCAAAACGGAGCCATCCAAGGTAGGTTTTATCTCTTACTTTGTTATAATCTTTCTTGCCTGATTATGATTGGTATTGAGACTTTTTTTTAATGATTTCTAGTGTATGTTTCCTCAAGAATTCGTTAACAGTATAAGAACACCAGTATTTCTTGTCAACCCAGCTTACGATTTTTGGCAGGTTAGAGTTAACAAGCCACTCATAAGAACTTTTCGCCTGTTTCTATTTGCTTTTACTCCAGTTCATGTTTACTGTTTTACTAATACCAAGAACATATTCAGATTCAAAATGTCTTGGTACCAGCTTCTGCTGATCCAGATAAAAGTTGGGCAAAGTGCAGACTCAATATTAAGGAGTGTGATGCCTCACAGATAAAAGTTCTACATGGTAATTTACTCCTTAGTCGAGCATAATGTCCCTAAGACAGGATGGGCAGATTGATTATCATAAATCTCCTCTGTTTCAAAGTACATTCAGTAGATGTGAGCTGTTTTAGTCCCTTAGATTAGCCTATAAATCGATTGCTTATATTACGATATGATTCTGTTTTGGCCCCTTGGATCTTATTATACTTGAAAAAACTTATGGTCAGTTGTATAAATCCCTATTTGATCTGCAGGTTTTCGCAGCTCTATGATGGATGCGATCGGGAAATTTCATCAGAACAAAGTTGGTGGGTTGTTCATAGATTCCTGTTTCTCTCATTGCCAGACACTTATGTCAGAGACATGGCACTCTCCAACCTCAACAAGAATCGAAAATAAGGTCAAGACATTTGACACACCATCTGTTGCTTTCTTTCTCGACTCTTTCTTCTTACAAATGAACTGATCCGGTTTGTGTCTCTTCTGTTTTGTTGTTGGAACAGACAATTGCGGAGTCTGTTGGTGACTGGTACTTCAACCGAAAACCGGTGAAGCTAATCGATTGTCCATACCCGTGCAATCCCTCTTGTTACAACTCGAATTTCAGCTAAACTTGCCTTATATCTGCATATAACTTCATCCCACGAGCAGCCATTTCCTCAGCATTCTCAATCCGGTTGAGGGTTTTCATGTTCTTGAAGCATGAGGATATCTAGAGAAAGTCACCTGCTTTGTATTATAACATAGTTGATTGATCACTGAGAGAGACTTTACTACAAAAGCAACACAATTTACAGTCCATATTGGCATAGTTCCACGTTTTGTTTATCCTGAGATTGCATATATGTATATATTATTGTGATGTTAATGTATTGAAACGAGGTGATTTGCTATGTGGAAAGAAGTTCCAGTGTTATGAGAGCAGCAGAATCTTGAGATCTTTTAACATATGCCAAAAACCAAAGATGTTCTGATAACTTATCATAATCAGTTCATAATCATAATGTTAGTTAACCATGATAAGTTAAACTGCATATGTCTATACCCGGCCAGTTAATCGTACTAGCTAGTACTTTGCCTTTTTTCGTTTCCGTTGTTTTTATTGTATTTGTATTCGTGTGAGTGCTATTTAGGTTGGAACTAGGTCTAGATGTTCGGGTATTCATTCGGGTTAATTTCAGGTATTTTAGATTTTTGGATTTTCAAATCCATGCATATAAGACCATTCATATATTTTAGAATTTCGGTTCTGGTTTGATTCAATTCCATTTGAGTTCGATTTAGTTTCGTATACCCAAAAAACCATAAATAAAAATAAAATAGTTATATTTAAATAAAAATTTGTTAAATTTTAAAAAAATATAACAAATTTTTTGTATATATATTTTGAGTCTTCATATATTTTTTGTAATTTAGTTATTTTAGTTTAAAAACAACAAATATATTTGAGTTTATAATTGTAATTTGGGATAAATTTGTTATATTAAATCTAAATATAATTAATATTTGGGTATATAATTGTATATTGGATATTTTGAAGATCTATTCAGTTTTTTGGTTCGGATCTAGTTTTTGAATGTAGAAATTTAGGATCCGTTCGGACATTTTATCGGTTCGTATTTAGATTTGGTTTTCGGATTCGGTTCACTATTTCGATTCATATTTTGTCAAGGCCTAGTTTCAACTGAGCTAAAGAATGAGGAATACGAAGCTGTTGCTGAAGTGGCTGATAGCTGACATGATCTACGATTGGGCCTGATTGTGATTGGGCTTGTATTTAGGAAACCCTTGTCCGATTAGGTCATCGCACTTGTTGGGGGTAATAAAATATACTCATCTCTTCTACCATTCGTTTAACCGCATCGATTTCTTGTCGTTACTGATTTTTTACGGTTTCTATGTCGAGGAGAGAAAACATGGATTTTGTGTTAGTTAATAAGAACCCAATTGTCTACCCGAAGAGAAAACGGCGAGTTCGTACTGATCAGAGCAAAACGGAAGTGTCTTCAGTAAAACCAGTAGATCAGCTAGATGTTTTTGATATCCTTTTTAATTTCTTATTATATTCTAACTTCTCATTGTTTAATGAATATTATTTGGATTAATGTAATCTTCCTTAATGATCAACAAATTATATAAGAGATATCAAAGATCCAGAGCATTCTGAACTTTCTCTGGAGGAGCTCCATGTAGTTACAGAAGAATCAGTTGAAGTTGATCATGACAAGAGTTACGTTAGGTAAAAAAAAGAAGAAATAAAATAAGTGAGATTCTATTTCTAACCCTTTTTTCTTTTAGTCCAAGCAGCTAAATTGTGCCACTTTATTTACAGAATTACATTCAGACCAACTGTTCCACATTGTCACATGCCAACCATTATTGGTCTTTGCATCTACGCTAAACTTGTACAAAGCCTTCCTGCTCGATTCAAGGTTACGAGGATTAATTTCGAAAGAGTCTTCAGAATCTCTAGGCTAACTAATTCTCTTTATTTCCTGCATATTAGGTTGATGTAAGAGTAGCACCAGGGACTCATTTCAAAGAGGCTGCAGGTACAAAATCTTTATACATGTTTGTTAACACAGTTTTGGTTGCAGTTTTTGAAATAAATGTCTCAGTCTGATTCTTACTTTGGTCAGTCAATAAACGGCTAAGCGATAAAGAGCGTGTGGCGGCAGCACTTGAGAAATTCGACTTGGTGGGTCTGCTCAACTAATGATTTCACATATGTGATGTTGTATCTATCTAGTTTGGACACATCGTTAAGGATTTTAACACAGTCTTTAGTTTCTTGTTTCAGTCTCTTATATGATAACATAATTCAGAACAAGAGCCTTGTATTTTTTTACTGTGTTATTTTTCAACTTCATTCTCAAACAATTTTAATTATAACTTATTGTCATTACTAAATGATCAAGAGTATGCTATGAAAAATGTGTTGTTAATGTCAACGGGCCAGACAGAACATCAAGTTGGGCAATTTAATCTCTCTCTAAACAGTTTCTTGTCACAGTCAGGAACTGACAATATTTCTACTTGTTGTGGCCAATTAAGCTGGCAAGTTTATGTTGTTCTTCCTCTAATTTGAACTTATACTCCTAGCAAAGCATCACTAGATACAAAATAATAGAAGCTATAGCTTTGAAATATCTTTGTTTTTTTTCTTAGTTCATCAAACACACAAAAAAAGCTAATAACTATGAAAAAAATATCTTTGATTTCTGTTTAGACCCATCAAGCTCTTCTTCTTTTACGCTCTATAAAGTTTATTTGTCTCTAGACGATGGACTATATAGTGTATTGCTGCATAAACAGATCATCGAAACATGCTCTGTAAGCTTTGGTTTTTAGGCAGAACATGTATACTAAGGGACCATAGAAGGAACGATAAGTTCTCTCCTCCGTGCAACATTGGAGGATCATAACGCATAGCTCCATCTCCTGACCTGGTTCGAGTCTAATCTGGAGCAATTTGTGACCTGCTTCCTCGAAGTTAAGACTTGACATTATGGTCAGATAAATTGTCCTCCTGAGACTGACAAGATCAGTTTCTGTATGATCTTGTATGACAGTCCCATCAGCTTCATCATCATCATCTTCTTCTTCATCATCATCTTCTTGTTCGTCTGCATCTTCCTCCCCAAGTATTCATCATCTTCTTGTTCTTCTTTAACTTCCTCTCCAAGTATTGTCCTTTTCAGCTGCTCATACTTCCTATCGCTCTGGTGGAACTCAGGGTCGGTCTTGAAGAAGTCGAGGGAAGTTTCAGGATCGAT
The DNA here is from genome assembly GCA_030180135.1 of Orychophragmus violaceus. Lineage (NCBI taxonomy): Eukaryota > Viridiplantae > Streptophyta > Magnoliopsida > Brassicales > Brassicaceae > Orychophragmus > Orychophragmus violaceus. The sequence goes on from CM058240.1 coordinate 93,266,452, forward strand.
TTCGTCGAGGAAAGAGATCTCATGTGTCTCTTGCTCGTCTGAATCAAGAAGTATATCTAACTGAGGACGAATAGCTGGATGACCCTCAAAATTGGATCACTGAGACCTATACTCCAATTCACCTTCGTGAAGGATCCCAAGAAAGACGTCGAAGACTATGTTAAAGGCTCACGGAGACACCTCATGAAACGTGGCTCCACACTCTGTTTCCTTTTCCTCTGTTTCTGTATTTCCTTTTTCTTTTACTCTGTTTACTTTTTTAATTGTTTTTTCGCATTTGTTTATTTTTCCTTTTTCGATCATGTCAACTAGCAACGTTGACACAAAAATTATTAATATTAAAAAGTTTTGTGTCAACGTTGCTAGTTGACATGATCGAAATGGGTGGTTTTGGTGGAATTGAAATAATAATAAAAATATCTGTTGTGATTTGATAAGATATCTTCTATAATTTCAGAAATTGTTATTAAATCTATTCACGAGATTGCAAGTGCTTTTTAATTTTTTTTATAATATAAATTTCATGTTTAATAACATATGATTTTGAAAGATCTTAACCAAAAACAACTTTCTAAAACCCTCAAGTAATTAACCCTAAATATGAAATTTTATTTTGGGAATTAATTAATTAACCCTAACCTATTTCATCTGAGGTTTAAATTATTCTTTGGATTAAATACACTTTAACGTTAATCCAAAGACAAAATAAAAGATATTAAAAAAGGTAATAAAAAATTCAGAGTCTAGTAACGGGAAACAAAATATATCTTTTCTAGCCTATGAGTTGAGAATCTCCATCAAAGCAACTTATCTTTCTCAGATGATTTGGTTTCATCATAAGCCTTCTCTTCCTCTGGAGACATGAACTCAAGCACTCTTGATTTGAAAATAGCTGTTCTTTTGGATCTTATCCGGTACGGAGGAGATAAGTTGTAAGCATTTGATCCATCGCTCAGCTTCTCTTCACAGTCGGGACTCTCTGAGACTTCATTCACCTTTTGATCAACAACCTTGCGTTGTCTTTTCCTGAAGATAGAAGGTGTGTTTGGGAATGTTCTAGCAGCTTCTCTCAAGAAAGTTATAGTACTGTTGATACTGTACTCTTGTCTACAAGGCGGTGGTGGAGTGAAGAAGATAACAGGTGATGCGCTTGGACTGCAACCATATTCATACCCATACATACGCTGCTTATCAGCTTCCGACGCCATGTCAAGATGATGATAACCATTCTCTGGCGATGGTTCTGTGTTAGGAAACTGAGGAGAACGAGCGTGAACACCGGTCATTGGTGAAGCCGCTACTACTTCTTTGAGCGGAACTGAAGAGTTTAGTTGGTCTTGTCCTTCTTCATCTGGTTTGTTTATCTTAGTAGCACCTGAAGAGGTTCCAGCAACTGAATTAGAAACCCTTTTCTGAAAAGACAATGAACGTCTAGTTGCACTGTCCGGACCACCGTTCTTTGCTGCTGTCAGTGGTAAGACACCATTAGCTAAGTAGAACTCAGACTTCTTCTTCAATGAACTGTTCCAGTGGTTCTTGATCGAGTTGTCGGTTCTGCATCAAGTTAACACCCAGAAGCTAAACCTTCTAAAGAGTTCTAACTCCACTGAAACATACACCAAGAAAAGTCTATATACCTGCCGGGTAAGACCTTAGCAATTTCAGCCCATTTGTTTCCATAGATTCGATGAGCATTCAAGAGAGCCATCTCTTCCTTTGGGGTCCAAGCATCCTTGTTGATACCAGGATTCAAATGGTTATGCCACCTACATATCAAAACACACATTGAAGCTTTCAAAATAACTATAAGAAGAAAAATGCTTTGCTCATATGAAATTAATAATTACCTTTCTCGACATTGCTTCCCAATTCGACCTGTTAAAGACTTTGAGATAGTAGACCATTTCTTTGGCCCGTATTTTTTAACAAGTTCAACGATCTTCTCATCTTCCTGCAAAATTTGTTTTTATAAGCTCTCGTATTCATAAAAATGAAAAGCTAATAAGAAACACAATGAACCTCTTGTGCCCAAGGTCCCTTAATAAGCTCTGGATCCAAAACTTTCTGCCACCGGTGCAGGCATTGAACTTCAGTCCTAACAGGGAAAGCTTCCGCTGCAAAAACAGAATACAACAACAAGAACAACTCACAAGACTACATAGACAAGAGTATGTAACTAATATTCCAACCAAAGATCTCTTGAAACATGCTGCAAGTCCAACATAAAAGTGATTTCGTTTACCTATTTTCTTCCAGGACTTGGCTTTAAACGTACCAACAGCCTGTCTCAATGTCTCATCCTGCAATACGTAAAGACAAAACTCTCATCTCAATCTCCAAACTTTTGATCCACCACAAGTTTTATTTAGTCAAAAGCAATCAATAGTAACCTCTTCAGGAGTCCAACCGCCTTTGGCTCGCCTTATAGGGCCACTCTTCCTCCTGCCATACCAATGAATTATCAACATCAATCTCCAATACAAACTTACACCTTACAAAAACTTAACAAAAGTGATTACTTTCGATAGAGAGACAAAACAAAAGTACCTATGAGTTGAAGATACTGTGGCAGGACTTGCAACAGCAGGTGACTTGAGGAAACTACTGCCACTGCCTTCAGATACAGAAGAGGAAGAAGCAGCTGTTGATTGCTTATTCTCTATAGACTCATCCTCCATTTTCATGTTACCTTTCTCTCCCTGAAGATCAATCTCAATTCAATAAGAAACAGAAAAACCTCACCATTGCAAAAAACGTAGAAGATAGAACCCAGATCTCAAAAAGATTGGAAATTCAGTGAAAAACTAGGGTCTATAACAATTCTAATCACAGAAATTGATTATTAAGAAGCCTTATTTCGAGAGGGTGGAATTTGTATCAAATCGTGAACTCAATTTTTCACTATAATCTGATCACAAGAACAAAACCCTTGAATCAGATTCGAGAAAGGAAAAAAAAAACTAACCACATCTGGAGAAGAAGCCGGTGGATTCAAATTGCAGCTCATCGAGATACACAGATGCAGGAATTCGCCAGCTGAAGAACAAGAAGACGAAAGGAACGTTAAGAAGAAAAAAACAAAACTTTATTCGAAAAATACTTTGCCCGTTGAACCAGGGAGAGAAAGAGAGAGACTTATCGAAACAAGGAAAAAAAAACTACTTTGTTTTTACCATTAGTAAAACCTAGTATATCTCAACCTGGCGAAACCGCGGGTTGTTAAACCTTTTTTTTTTTAATAATTTTTTTGTATATATCTTTCTGTTAAATAGTATAGATTTTACATAGATTTTATCTATATTTTATTATATAATATTTATAATTATGATTAAATTAATATTACGATTGTTTTTAATTACTAACAATATTTGTATCCTATATGCAAATTATGATTTTAAAATGTCTTCCCAAATACGGTGTTATTGAACTTGAGATTTATGTAAAGTCACTCAAAATCATTTACAATCCACTGTTATTCAAACAAGAATTTGATAAAATCATATCAAATCCACTGTTATTGAAAATGTTTTAAGAATTGAGATTTTAATGACTGTAGAAAGTTTTAAGGGATTTTAGGTGTCTTTCCTATTTAAAAATACAAAGATTCAAATTTCATGGTTTTAGGTGGGATTGTAGGTGATTTTAATACAAAATCATAACAACTCCTTTAAAATCACTCAAAACCAAATTATTCAAAATCTTATAAAAAATCAAATCACTCTAAATATCAAGTTCAATACACCCCTCTTAATTTTTCGGCAAAAATACCATTGTTACATCTCACACTAAAATCCACTATTTTATAGTCTATATATAGTTAAAATACTATCTTTTAGGTTAAAACACTTTATTCAAAAAATAATTATAATTTTAATAACATTTATTTGAGTTATGATGTATAATTGTATTTGTATTTAACATTCTATGATTCATTAACTCGACCGGTTTATTCTAATAATAAGCATCATTATTACAAATCGAAGAGAACAATTCAACCAAAATGATTTATTTTAATAAAGTACTAGATTTTGACCCGCACTTAAGTGCGGGTTTAATTTTCTTTACAAATTTTACTTTTTATTCATTTTGTTAATAGTAGTTTAGATTTTTAATTATGTAATCTAATTTTCATTATAATTGTTTAACCAACATTATAAACAGTGAGTTAGCAATTTAGTTTTTTTTTTAAAATGAATTATGTGTTATTTGGAGGAGATATATCGTAAGGATTAAGAGATTAAAATAACGATTTCGCATTATATATTTTAATCTGCGTTGTATCGTAAGATCATAGTTTAGAAAAATATATATATGTGAAAACAACTATTGTAAAAGTTATGTGGTATATGTTTAATTGTTATTTTATTTATCTAAAATATTATTTTATAAAATACATGTTGTAGTCGTATATATAATTTGCAAATTTGATGGAACTATCCGTTAAAAACTTCATTCAAACATAAAGCATAATTTGACGCTTCAAATATTTGAATAATATAAGTATGAAATCATTTTATTATTTTATTAATTTTAAAATATATCAGCTGAAATTATTTACTATATGCGAATTTTTTTTAGAAAATTTATAATTGAGATTGGCTAATTAAATTTTCAACCCGTTTAATTAATTAAATATTTGTCGGTTTGATGGAAAAACTTGCTAAAAAGTACAATCGTAAAAACATCAATCGTAATATGTGTATATATATATATATTTGAAACAAAATAAAAAGATATTAAAATATATTTCAAATATTTGAATAATATAAGTATGAAATCATTTTAATATTTTATTAATTTTAAAATATATCAGCTGAAATTATTTACTATATGCGAATTTTTTTATAGAAAATTTATAATCGAGATTGGTTAATTAATTTTTCAACCCGTTTAATTAATTAAATATTTTTCAGTTTGATGGAAAAACCTGCTAAAAAGTACAATCGTAAAAACATCAATCGTAATATGTATATATATATATATATATATATATATATTTTGAAACAAAATAAAAAAGATATTAAAATATTTTATAAATATATTTTGAATTAAATCATAAATTAAGATCATAAATTAGAGAATATGTATAAATTATTCATTATATTTATCAATTAATTTGTTTTGATTTTAATTAATTAGGAAAGTGAGACCTATTAGATTTTGGTTGTTTGGTTACATGTTTAATAATTGTGTTGTTTGGAAACATGGATTGTAGAGATAATGTTATATTCCCTAATTACCCTTAATGAAGGTTACAAATCCTAATAATATTAAGGACAAATTTCAGGAACAACATTTATGTACCATGGACAAACTCCAATTTTTTAATAGTATTGATTTGTTTTTTTTTCTTATAACTGCATTTTTTATTGATAGAAAATATTAGGTTCAATGTTTTTTACTTTGAAAGTTCAACATTTTTATAAAATTTTAGGATTGGAGTGGTTCAAGCCTTCTTACATGTTTGTCATTAGTAGTGGTTAATTGTTATCTCATCGAATAACCATAAACAACAACCAACAAAAATTGTTTTTCAAATTTAATTAATTCAGATTTTTTGTCAACATTCAGATTTAATTAATAGATTAATTTATGTGCAAAATATATTAATTGGTTAATTAAAAATCAGATTTATTAATAATTTTATAAAGATCAAGAAAAAAACCGAGACTCAAACTAAAAATCTCACTAGTTAGTTAGTACACAAATATTTTATTACTTTATTTTTAAATATCAATTGATTTAGCTAAATCTAATTGGATAGAATCAAAGATGCACAAAAAATGTATTCAATTTGAAGAAACAAAAAAACAGTTGCTAATTATGTTTCTCCAAATCTTTGTTTGTTATTGATATAAAAGAATAAAAGATTCAACAAAACTAAAATTTTGTTTAGATTTCCGGCTAATTAATGCACAAAAACCAACTTTTGCGGTAAAAAAAAATTGAAAACTTTGTTTTATGATATGTGTAGAAAATCATAACCTTTTTTTAAAAAAACTTTCTTCGTTTTGAAAATCAGTGTTGGTGTCATAAATCAAATCGAAGACGCATAAAAATATACTGTATGGAAATCATGGAGAGATAGAGAGAGAAATAGGAGAGGTTAGTGAGATAACCATAGAATATTTCAATGGATATCTTATTAATATATTATTAATATTTTAACAAAATATATTATTTATCAAAATGTTAAATTATATATATATATATATATATATTTAATACCTACTTCATAATATTATATTGTTGCATTAATATAATATCTTGTATTAACTTTTAAAAGTCAAATTAATTAATAATTTTTTTAATGATTTAGAAAAAAGCCGAGACTCAAACTAAAAAAAAATCACTAGTTAGTTAGTACATAAATAGTTTTATCACTTTATTTTTAAATATCAATTGATTTAGCTAAATCTAGTTGGATAGAATCAAAGATGCACAAAAAATGTATTCAATTTGATGAAACAAAAAAAAAAACAGATGTTTTTTTGGTTTTGAAAATCAGTACTGGTGTCATAAACCGAATCAAAGACACAGAAAAAAATATTCAATTTGATGAAACATTAAAATTATTATTGATTATTTTTTTCCTACAAATCTTTTTTGTTATTGATATAAATAATAAATTATTCAAGTTTGTTTGGATTTCCTACTAATTAACACACAAAAATCAACTATCGTGGCAAAGAAAAGAAATGAAAACTTTGTTTCAAGATACATGTAGAAAATCACAATCTTTTTTTTCTCGAGTTTCTCTGTTTTGAAAATCAGTATTGATATCATAAAGTTTTTTATCACTTTTATTTAAAATATAAATTTATTTAGCTAAATCTAACTAGACATAATCGAAGATGTAAAGAATATTATCCAATTTGATGAAACAAAAAAAACAATTGTTGATTATGTTTTTTCTCCAAATCTTCGTTATTGATAAAAAAACAAATCCATTAAAATAAAAATTGTTTGGATTCCTATTAATTAATGCAAATAAAATCAACTATTGCGGCATAGAAAAAGAAACTTTGAAGTTTTAGGTATAGATATGAAGTAAATCTGGTAGTTTTTTTGTGTGTTAAGCTCATTTCAAAGGTTATACAAGTTAAAATCGGTAGTACAATTATGCCATTGTTAAATAAACGTGATACTAAAATTTTCTACCAAGTGGAAAAAAAAATCTGTGAATTGTGATATTTTTAAATGGAGGAAAAAATTGAATATGAACTATAAATCTTAACAATAACAATAGTTGTAAGAAAAGTTTATTGGATTAGAGGTTTAGAGTATTTGGAGGATTTAGGTTTAGTGGAAGTTTAAAGAATTTTGGTAAATTCTTTTAATAGAGATTTAAGGATATTTGATTATTTTTAATGAAAATTTAAAATTATTTAAAATGATATAAAATATTTATTTGTTTTTTTTAACTTTGTTTTTATTGAAATGAGTAGATGATATTGATTTTTTTTAAATGAATTTTATTAATAATATAATTTCCAATTAATATTTTTTTGTTCTTTTGTTTTCAAAACTTGGATATTTTTGATTGAAACTAAAAAAAAGTTAATTTTAAAAAATTTAGATGGTATTTGTATTTATTAACTTTTAACTATAAAAATCTTTTAAATCTTTTCAAATTTTATTTGATAGATTTTATTGTTGAAATCTTTAATTTCTAATAAACTATTTTTTTTTAAATTGTAAATAATTATTCCAATAAACAGAGATTTTAAGAAAAGATTTGAAAAACAAAAAATCCTCTGAAACAGTTAATCCAATAAGCCCCTAGTATCAAATAATCAAAAATAAAAACTGACATTACATAAACACTAGATTCTTCACATTGAAATGTTACAAGAAGAACAAAAGCATATTTGTTGACAAAAAAAAAGCATATATATTTTTAGCTACAAGTTCTCGCCTATGGTGCGGGTCCAAGTAGTTTCACAGGTTCTTCTTTCTTCTCAATGGCATCACGATTTGCTGCAGAAGCTCTGAGTGGAGGCTCAAAGAGCTTGCTTGCGACATCAGGAGGCAAGGCGTCTTCACCGGGAAGAACAAGAAGACCTTTCTCTCTCAGAGAAGAAGGTTCATTGTAGCAAACCCTCCACAGCGAATCCACGAGTTGTCTCTCTTCTTTAACCGTTTCAAGATCCTCTTGTGACATCAAGCTGATTCCTTCGATCCGCTCTTCTAGAAGCTGCCTCAGTTTCTCATCGCCTTTCTCGATGCTGCTACATCCACTTCCATCATTCTTCTCTCTTGCAAGCTCAAGTAATCCGCTAAGAGCGGCTTCTCTTGTCTCAGCATCGTCACTGGACGCGAGGTGAATTATCACTCGAGGGAATCCGAGTCCAGTGGCGATACTGCAGTCTGAATCATCCTCTTGGAGTAGATATTGCAACAAGTTTAAGGCTTTCCTTTGAAATCTAACACTATCAGATGCCAAAGCATCTCTTAAGCCAGCATAACCATTGGCAAGCTTGAAAGCAGTGACTCCGGGTTTGTTATGGCGAATCAAAGCTACATCACATAAGATACATGTAGAGTCTTTAGTAGATGATGACAAACCACATAAGGTTTTGATCATCTCAATCATTACTATAAACTATCAGAGCAGGCTTACATGATATTGCGCCGAGAGCTTGAGTTCGAGCATGAATATCTGTGTCGGAAGTGAAGTTTGATAGCAATGACTCCAAACCATTGGCTTCCATAACTAATTCCTGACTACGAGGATTGTTCTGAACTATCGTGCTTACAACATCAGCAGCTTTTGCCCGAATATTAGCATGAGAGTTTTTAAGAAACCCGAGAAGTGGAACCAAGCCTCCAATCGAATGAAGATCTACACAATAGTAAGTAACCAATATTCAAAACTGAGCTAACCACAACAACCAGACAAAGGAGATAACCAAGTTCCAAGTTAGAAAAGATAGTTTACCGTTAGCCATATCAATCGATTCAACGTGCTCCTGCAACTCATCCAGCAAATCTACCAGAAGATCAAAAACAAATTAGTACCCCTCAAGATTGCAGAAGATAAGCCAAGAAGAAATTTTTGTGTTAGGGCTGAAGAACGCACCTTCAATATCTTCAGGTGTTACTCCATGATCCACCAAAACCTGTTCAGGTGTCTGCATAACGAGTGTAATCTCCTTCATGCGTTTGACTACATCTACAGTCTGCGATTGCATAGCTTCCATAAACCATTTTCTATCCTCCTCGCTGTCTCATTAAACAACTCAATCAACAAAACAATCCACTATAAAAACCAAACATAACACAACGAGAAAAGAGACACCCTTTCACGGTTTCACCTACATAAGCAGCAGAATTCGATAACTGCATCTAATCAAACCGATAAATGAACGGACATTGAAAACAAAAACCCAGATTTGAAATCAATCACTAGATTGATCTGCCTCAAGTGAAAGCCAAATTAGAGCCATAAAAAAATTCTATAACTACCCACCAAGCATGACGCATCCCAATCCATTATCAGACAAACGACGAGACAGAACCTAAGAAACTAGAAAGTGAACTCTGTACCTCAACTGGCGAGTTGGTCGAGTACCATCGGCGTGAGAGAGACTCCATTTAAGCAGTCCATCCCAATTGGGTCCGTCTTTCGCCATCGAATAACGCTTTCACCGAAAAAAACTTGGAACAGAAGGAGAGGTAAATTACAAAAATCGAAACTTTTGCCGTTTTGTTTTGAATTGATAAAGAAGACTCGGCTAATCGCAGGTTTAGTTAACGACCAGAGATTATTCGCGAAGCTGCTACAACATTCTAAAAAAATCTTAAAGACGATAACGCGTCTTTAACGTTATTGGGCTTTAGCGTTATTGGGCTTATATAGGCCCGTTACATTAAACATCAGGATTGGGACCTATCAAATATTCACACAAAACTGAAGATATGGAAAAAAAATATTTCGATCTAAATTTTTGGGACCGGTTCGGTCGGTTCGAATCCAGGTTTTTTGGATAGAAAAGTTTAAAACACTTTCAAATGTTTTTAACTTCAATTGGCATTCGATTTGATTTCATTTGGGTTCGTTTCAATTCTGTATATCCAAAATATTTTGAATTTTTTTAAAATAATTTAATTTTGAGATTAGGTGATTTCATATATTTTAGTTATTTTGGTATTTCATCTATTAAGATCTAAACATAACTGATATGGTTAGGTTTATAGTTGTAAACTTATATTATAACAAGTTTAAAATATAATTAATATTTTTGATGTATAATTGTTTTTCAATTTTAGGTTTATTTCTATTTGGATTAGAGTTTTTTAGATGGAAGAATTTAGGACTAGTTTGAGTATTTTTCTATTCCGAAATTGGTTTAATTATCCATTTTCGGATCGGTTCCAATCCCGTTCTTCGGATTCGTGCCCAAGCCTAGTTGGATCCAAATTCTAAAGTTCAGATCATTTCTTCTATACATTTGACTTTGAGGCTTGACATGTGAACGAAACTTCCACTATAAATGAATCAATATGACAACGTGAAGATTATATTATCCAATATGATATGATCGACGTGACAACAAGTCAAAATCACAGCAGAAACTCGTTCTCTTTCTTCCAGTCTTTCATCTCGTTCCTCTGTTCTCTCTTTCTTCCCGTTTCCTACGTTGTCCTAAAATCTGTTCCTTGCTCTGTCTCGACTCTCATCTAAAACAGAGACAGAGAAGATGAAGCTTGAGGAGCAAGAAAGTGACATTTTGTTTCAGACAGATGATGAAGAAAGCCAAGTTGATGTCTCCTGTAATGACGATGATGAAATATCCACTACATCTTCTCCATTATCCAGGAACGATTCCGCTCCATGGCCTCAAAGTTATCGGTAAAATCAAATCCTCTTTTTTCATTAGAAAAAATCAATTTACAGAACTAATTTCAAGGGTTTGTACTTTGTAGTAATAAAATTTCTCCCTTGAAAATTCAGACAATCTGTAGATATCTTAACCGGAGTTACACCTCCTACGATCAATTTTATTCACCGGAGAAGTTCTCAGACATCATTCACCAGCTCCATCTCTTCCTTATACAAGAGACGCCAAAACTCTATTCTAAATTCATTTGCTTCTTCCACAAGCAAACAACCGTTGCTCACTGAAAAAGACGATGTCTCAGTCAAATCATTCATTTCATCTCAGCTCAAGTTATCGATCACCGATCTTCCATTCGAAGAAAAGAATCTCTGCTCGTTTCCTCAATCCGTTCTCAACGGTAAAGACCTAATACCGGCATTGGTTATGTCTCAAGTTTTTCCCCACATTATTTTAGAGTTATGTATTAAGACATCACAAATTGGAAGATACGTCAAGTAATATAATATATAAAGAATATGAGTTAATCTACTTAATATCAATTGAATTTTAAATTGGGAATCGATAAAAATTTATATGGTATTAGAGTCCGATCCACATAATCTAACACAATCTTCTATCGATTCGATCTAAAAATTGGTTCATCGATCCTTACTCAAACATCCCAAAATTAATGGTCAAAAATCATTATCTCGAGAAAGCGTATTAGGACATATATCAGAAGTTAGAAATAATCTCAAATAATATATAAAGTATATGAGTCAATTCAGTTGTGATGTTTTAAGTTGGAAGTTCATAGAACAATGCTTAAGCCGGTTCTGTTCGGAGGGTTATCATATTTTAACACCGTTACAAACATGTTTCAATAATCTGCAAACATGTTTCAATCATGTGCAAAATTCTTTCTCTTTTCTCATTTTAAGTTGAACATTTTGTGGTGCAGGAATCAATATCCTATGTGGAGTAGGTCTACTCACAATGCCGTACGCAGTGAAAGAAGGGGGATGGCTCGGGCTTTTTATACTTTTCTTCTTTGGTATCATCACTTGCTACACCGGTATTCTCCTCAAGCGATGTCTTGAAAGCTCTCCTGACCTTCATACATATCCTGACATCGGTCAAGCTGCCTTTGGATTCACTGGACGCCTCATCATCTCCGTAAGATATATATTAAGAACAATCCCTATTAAACTTCATTAGTTAATGTAGTTATTGGATAGTGTCAGATCTGAGCGTGTCTTTTGAACGCGGTCTTAGATATGGATGACCAATCTTCTATTGGGCATCTCTTATCGTCATTAAAGAATGATTCTTTTTTTGTGCTGCTAGATGAAACAGCTTCTTAAATTTTTGTTTGTGATTCTATATGGATACAAGTGATTTATAGCTAGTTTCATTCAGATGCTCCAAAACAAAAGAATCAAATTATTAATTGCTTTTGCCTCCATATTTTTGCCATATAATCAAAATTTATGCTAACCATTTTGTGAAATTTTATTTATAATGATATTTACATATTTAACCAAAAATATATATATATATATATATATATATTTCCTAGCAGAAAAGTATATATATGGAAACATTTACATGTATACTTAAATTCTTTTTAACATACATCTCCAAACTAATACTTACGTCTTTTTTTCTTGAGAGTTGTAGATACTTTTGTACATGGAGTTATACGCATGTTGTGTGGAGTATATTATCATGATGAGTGATAACTTGTCAAGACTCTTCCCCAACGTTTCGTTAAACATCGCTGGAGTATCTCTCGATTCTTCACAGATCTTTGCCATATCAACTACTCTTATTGTTCTTCCTACAGTTTGGCTTAGAGACCTTAGCTTACTCTCCTATCTCTCAGGTTCCATTCTTTTATCCTATCAAATACTTTGAGATTTGGTCATTAACTAATTCATGTACTTCATTCTCTTAGCTGGAGGAGTCTTCTCTTCCATCTTGCTGGCTATTTGTCTCCTTTGGGTCGGGTCGGTTGATGGAGTCGGGTTTCACTCAGGTGGACAAGCTCTGGATCTTAGTAACTTACCTGTAGCGATCGGGATTTTCGGGTTTGGGTTCAGTGGACATGCGGTTTTCCCAAACATTTACTCTTCTATGAAAGATCCATCCAAGTTTCCTTTGGTGCTCCTCACTAGGTAAACCCTTTGCTTCAAGTTACTTGTAATGGAAGTAATAAATGGTATTAGGTTAAACTTTTCATTTCTTAATTATTTTGCAGTTTCGGTTTCTGCGTAGTATTTTACATAGCCGTGGCGATTTGCGGCTACAGCATGTTTGGTGAGGCGATTCAATCTCAGTTTACGCTAAGCATGCCACAACAATTCACGTCATCTAAAATCGCAGTTTGGACAGCGGTTAGAATAATAACATCTATATACTTTTGTTCATCTACACATACTAAAATCAATTTGATTACTAAGTTTTCTCTCGATCGCACTTTAGGTCATTACACCGATGACTAAATATGCGTTATCTCTCACACCGATCGTGCTAAGCTTAGAAGAACTAATGCCGTCTTCAGACAAGATGAGATCTAACGGAGTATCAATGTTTCTTAGAACGATCTTAGTTCTCTCTACTTTGGTTGTCGCACTTGCATTCCCATTCTTTGGTAATACCCTAACTTTGTTTGCAAGAAATTATTAGAACCTATCTTTATCTTCGTTTGTTCTAATAATTAACTTTGCAGCGATCATGGGAGCTCTGATGGGATCTTTCCTCGCAATGCTTATTGTAAGTCTTCATTAACATTTGAGCAGAGATTCAACTATTAAATAGGCATATCAAATATATTATTGAAGATTCATATAAAATCCGGTTTGATTTACTGTACAGGCTTTTATATTTCCATGTCTTTGTTATCTAAGTATCTTGAGGGGTCGATTGAGTAAGATACAAGTAAGACACATTTTTATTTGTTTTTTTTTCATGCCCTATAAAAATGGTTATTATTTTGATTCAATATCACATGACATCCTCGTTATTTTTGGTAGATGGGAATATGCATTTTGATTATCATCTCTGGCATTGTAAGTGGTTGCTGCGGGACTTACTCCGCAATTGGAAGATTAGTAGGAGAATGGAGTTACACTGATGAACAATGAAACAACAAAGAAATATGCAACAGTAAAACTTTTAAAGAATGATTTTTAGACAAAATATGATTTAAATTATTAGAATAATAAACTTTTATGAATTTTAATACCTTTTGAATACAGTAACCAGTCTTGTGAAAGTGTAACAGGATCATTCGAATATTACATCAACGAAGTTTTGATTTAATTATTTACATTTTGGGTTCATATTTTTATTTTTAGATACCTAAATTGTATATGAGCTAGGCTTGGTTGAGCAAAACAGCTTTTGCATTGCAACATACAGTTAATTATGTCGCTATTAGGCACAAATTGAGATTGATTATTCTGCTTTCATAGAGCCACAAATATTATCACGAAATATCTATTGTTTTTACAACAAAATATATATGAACCTAAAACAACATTATCATCCAAATTAGTGGTTTGAAATTAACGTCAAATAGCAAAAACATAATGTATATTAGCCATTGAATATGCACCATTACGCATATTCTCATCAAAACCATATAATTGATATAAATCTAGCTACAAAACTAACTCTTTTACCTATTTTTCCATTTAAAAAAAAATATTAGACCATGAAGAACGTATATGCTTTATCAAAAAAATAAAGATCATATATGCGTATGAAATGTTTACAGATGTTATATTAGATTTCAAAAAAAGAGTCAGGGAATTGTTTTAAACATATCGGACGGATTGAAACGTTTTCAATCATAGCGGGGATGTTACTCAACAGGACCTTTCAGTATGAATAAAAATAAGGGGATAAAAACGAAATAAAATAAGAAAGGAGGGGTCATTTTAAAAAGGTGGGAGAGCTTCGAGTCAAAGACATAGAGATCTCCAGAATCGTTGACAACTTCATACGTACTCCAACACAACAATCGAGAAGGAAAAAACAAAGGAATTATATTAAAATCCAACCGCCGGAGACGCCGTCGTTTCGACGCCGGTGGTCCATCTTAACCCTCCGAAGTTTTTCACCAGAGGAGGTAAACAAAATGAAACGGAAAGGAATCGGATTTTCTCTCCCCGTCACGGTGGTGATGATGGTGATCGGTTTCATTTATTTCTCAACGGTTTTCACTTTCATCGATCGGTGGTTCAGCCTCACTTCCTCTCCCGGAATCGCGAACGTTGCCGTGTTCACCGCCTTGGCTCTGATGTGTATCTACAACTACTCCATCGCGATTTTCAGGGATCCGGGTCGGGTTCCACACAATTACATGCCAGATGTTGAAGATCCAGAGAGTCCTGTACACGAGATCAAGCGAAAGGTTACATCTTTATGCCTCCTTCTCTCTGTTAACGTTCTTTAATTCTCTTGTAACTGTGTGTGGTGATTCTTGTAATGGGCAAAATCCTTTATCTTTCAAGCTATCAGATTTGTTGCTAACTTCTAATTAGGACCTAAAAAGGTTGAGGCTTTTAGATTCCATATGTGAGCTATGTTCTGAGGCTTTTCTTGAAACTGTCTTCTTAGCTCTGTCTGGGAAAGTCCACTTATGAGTTTTTGTCTGACTACTTACTTTGGTTACGTTGTTTTCAGGGAGGAGATTTGAGGTATTGCCAAAAGTGTTCACATTTCAAACCTCCTCGAGCTCACCATTGCCGAGTTTGCAAAAGATGTGTGCTTAGAATGGTATTATTCTCTACTGAACACTTATGTTTCATGCCAAACTGAACATCAAAATCGCTCAAACCCATGTGATATTATGTTAAATAAGTTGTATTTGATTTGAAGGATCACCATTGTATTTGGATCAACAACTGCGTAGGACACACTAACTACAAGGTCTTCTTCGTATTTGTTGTCTATGCAGCGACTACGTGTGTATACTCCCTGGTACATTAACATCCGTTAGTTCAATGTATATATCACTCTGTGACCCTTAGTATATGAGCTTATATGTGTATTCTTTGGGTTCTTAGGTTTTGCTTGTGGGAAGCCTTACTGTTGAACCTCAAGATGAAGATGAAGAGATGGGAAGCTATCTAAGAACTATATATGTAATGGTTTTGATTGATGATTTGTTTCGAAAACTACCAACACATATCATTTTCCCTTCTAATGTTTATGGATTTTTTTCCTCAGGTAATATCAGCTTTTGTTCTGATCCCATTGAGCATTGCGTTAGGTGTTCTTCTCGGGTGGCACATTTACCTCAGTTTACAGAACAAAACAACCATCGAGGTTGTTCTTTTTCTTTCTCTTCTTTTGCTTAACTATGGATCCCCTTAGCTCTAGTTAGTTTGCTAATCGATGTTGTGGAAATTGAGTAGTACCACGAAGGGGTGAGAGCTATGTGGTTAGCAGAGAAAGGTGGACAAGTCTATAAGCATCCATATGACATAGGCGCATTTGAAAACCTAACCTTGGTAAATAATTCATATCATCTTTAGATGGTCAGTATCAGTCAAAAGGTTTATTCTTTGTTAAGTTTTAACTGTTTTTATTCTTCAGATTTTGGGTCCAAACATACTTTCTTGGCTCTGTCCTACATCAAGGCATATCGGTTCTGGTTTGCGCTTCCGTACAGCTTTTGATTCTGTTTCTTCTGAAACGAAACCTTAGCCATAACCCAAATCATATATTCCCAAATTTTGATGAGTTCCATTGGAAAAAGGCAGCAGATTTTCAACTTCACAGCACTCTAACTTAGTCCTTTCCAGGCGTTTAAGCTGTCTCAGCTCTAAACCAAGAGTAGCCCTTAATCAACAGTAGAGACTGCATGGCAAGGTTCTCAATCTCTCATCATTGTTCACTAGATTATGAACATCCCTTTGTGAAATTATGGTGTCAGCCAGTTAGGTAAGTTTTTCTTATATCCCTGTTTTCTTTGGATTCCTCAAAAAGGTGAAGGAAGGATAGGTTGTGGATACAGAACTCAAAAGGTGAGTATGCTTATACATACCAATTAACTGTTGAAAAGACACATCTTTGTAAAATAATTGAAGGCTTTCATAATTTCATATCAGAATCACACAGTTCTCAGTATGTGTTTTTTTTTTTTTTTTGTGTGGTCAATTACATCCATTAATAAGATCAAAGTTGGTTGGTTATACAGTTTTCCAATGGAATTCCGTTAGCCTACTGGTTTTTATCAATATGTGAATATAAGTAGCCATGTGCTTGTGCTCTTTTTGCTAGAGTATCGGCACAGACATTTATGCTACTAGTTATCGATGATAGGCTAAATCTATCGATTATGTGTTTATATGTCAGATTTTTCTAGTTTGTAAGCAAGCTCTTTGATTCTCGGATTTCATAAGAAATAAGAGAGAAGTTTGTAAAGGTTTTTGAGACCAGGTTGGAAAAAGAAGAAGAAGAAAGAGATCAATATCAGAGAGGAAGACCAATCCCTTTTCCAACATCAACACCAATCATCTAAAGTATTCCTTTGTTCAGAATCTGAAAGAAAATAAAAAGGCATCTTTTAGGTTAATGTCTTTGTCTATATATACATAACTGCTATAAGCATTAGAACTCACCAGCTCAACAATGAAAGTTCCAATGAGACCAATCATACAAGCTCTAGAGTTCCATATCTCAGCTGTAGTATATGTGAATCCCATAAAGGCTGGTTCAAATTTGGGTTCCACTTTTGGCACTATCATCTTCCCAACAAACAAAAAAATTACACAAGAAAGAGTGAAAAAAGAAGTCATATTGAAGTTTTAGATTTCATCTGTAGTGTATTTTATTTAACATCGTGACAGTTTCGGACTTTATACTCATAATCTTCTATGAATACGAAGCCAATTTTTAAATATTTTGATTTAAAAAAATTATTTCCACACTAAAAAGATTTGAATACATGACACAAAAGAACCAACACCTTTGTGAGAGTTTTGCAACACGGAGAGACGAATATTTTCGATCAAACTAGAAAGTTATTTGGTTCGGACAATGGCCATGAACCAAAAACTTCTGAGGAACAAATAAGACTATCTCTAATGAGACTATATTTTCCACTCCAAAATATGAGGTTGCATTTTCAACTCTAAAATAAAATAAAAATGGGATTACTCCAAATATGGAGTAATACTCTATTTTTAAGTCATCATTCTATTTTTATTTCAGAATGGAGTAGGGTTGGAGTAGAACTCAACTTCATTTTGCAGTGACTCCATTTTAAAGTAAAAAATGAAGTTATACATTGAAGATGCCTTAAGAAAAATGAAGACAATGTGTCGTACTTAGGCTCTGAGTGTATGCACCGGGATACAAGTTACGCACTGTGTATCAAAAAGCATGTTATCATTCAACTTATTTTCTATATACTTATTTCTGTAGAAAAATAAATAACAAATAAAAAAGTAAAAATGGTGTGGGTTCAAATTATACTTGAACCGCAGTTACAGCGGAAAGACGTGTGTAGGGTGTGTTCCAGACACTGTTACAAGTGTGTTTTGATTTACTTTACTTTTTACCTTTTTAAAACAAATATTTAATTTTATAAAATATACATTTTGTAAGTCGTACAATCTATTTCAGAAACAAATTCACAAAAAATTATCAATAAGGTTAGGCACAAACGTAAAAAAAAAAAAAAAACTGAAAAACCAAAAAAAAAACCATAGTTAAACCAAACAAAAATAATCAAAAATAATTGAATAGTTCCTACATTTCATATCTAAAATAATTAAACCGAACTAGAACCAAACAAAAAAATAGGTACAGAACTATCTAAAATACAATTTTGTATTTAAAAGTATTAATTATATTTAGATTTAAAATAATTTAAAAATGATCAAATATTACTAAAAATAAATTATCCAAAAATAACCAAATATTTTTATTTAAAATATCCAAAATTATTCAGTTTTTACTTAAGTATCTAAATTATCTGATACTTTTACTTAAATTACCCGAACTTTTTATCAAAAATATCTAAATGAATTAAAATCAAAATTTTAAAAATATTTATATTTGTAAAATTTACGTAATCTTTTTGCGTTTTCTCCTCACTCACATGGCACCACAAATCACTTTCCTGTAGGTCACCCATCAATTATCTAATTTGGTTATTTCGATAGTTAAAAATTTAATTTCGGTTATTGATTTGGTTCGGTTTGATTTGACCGACGTGATCGGTTATTTAGTTTTTAATTTTAAATCAATTTATACTGGTTTTAAACCGGATATACCGAATTATACAAAAAATTTAGTAAATAACTGAACTGACTCGAAGTAATCAAATTTATCCAAAATTTAACCGAGTTTATCCGAAATAAACAAAAATTAATCAAAATTCTTTCTAAAACTGAAAATTTTAATTTATTTAGGCAAGATCTGAAATAACCGAAATAACTGAAATCTGAACCGAATTATAACAAAATCAATTTAAGTTTTCAACAAATCATTTTTTATTCAAATATTTATTTTAATATGTATCCCGCACCACCTTTTGTCATTTTTACCATTCAAACATTTATCTTGTACCGCAGACAGCTTATTTTCACCATTCAAACATTTTTACGTACCGCTTGTTCCGCAGTAACAACTAACCACACTTATTTCGCATAGTGCGTTTCTTTTGTACAAACCGCACTTGAACGGTTCCGCACCGCCTGATCTGCTTATCCCACACCGGTTGATCCGCTGTCACCATTCGGAGCCTTAGAAGCAAGCTCACTATTTTTTTTTTTTGGCGAAGATATATTTCTATCACAGGAGTTTCTCACACAACTAAAATATAGTAAAAGGTTTTTTTGGTTTAGAGATGTTTTTGGAAGGTTTTAGCGGGTTTATTAGATTAAAGGGTTGAGAGGATTTTATTTATTTTTTCAAAATTGGTTTATTGGATTTGGCAATTTTACAAATTCTTTAAGAGCAAAAAAATATAAAGATATGACAGAATTTTAAATAATGCCTTATTTATACTTGTGAATGTTATTATATGGTGGAATTTTAAATGAATTTTGAAGATTTTGCGGTGATTTTGTATATTTGAATAGATGGTGGAATTTGCAACGTGGATGCTCTTAATTTGGATAATGTGGACGTGGTCTTTATTGGGATGCATTGGTTGGTTCCTCCAAGTTCCTTTCCAATTGTGCCAAATGACGAACCCTAACTCGGGAGTAGTGCCGGCAGGATTTTAGTATATAAAAAGAGATTTTTTTCTCTCCGACAACAAAATAAATAAATTTCATAGTTTCAGTTTTTTTGTTCTTTTCTCTTAAACGAGACTCTAGTTTGACCCTTTTTTAATCTAATTTGATATTATTTTCCTTAAAAGATCAAATAAGAGGCGTTTAAAAAGAATGTGAAAAAATCATATGTATTAAAATCTATACATACTATAAATAGCTAGACAGCTGGTAATTGTATTAGTTGAACCACCAAGATCTTGCACTTTTTTATTCTTATCACATATCTCAATAATGTCTCACCAACTCTCCATGACTCCAACTAATTAATAATAGATGTGAAGTGTATATTCCATTTTATTTTGTATCACGTTTTCGTTTTATACGCCCATGGTTATACTATAAATAGCTAGACAGCTAGTAATTGCAGTAGCAAAAATCTACATATATAAAATTAGATTTTCACTTTTGGAATTGGAGTGATGACACATTATCATTTTTAATTTATGCCACATCATTTAAATATTTAAATATTTGCATATATAAAGTTAGATTTTTTTCTATTGGGTTATGACACATTATCATTTCCATTTAAGTCACATTATTTAAGTACTAAAAGAGAATCCGCTTAAGTGCGCAAATTTTGTTTTAATTTGTAAATATTTAATATATTTTTATTTCTTTTTATTTTGAGTTACAATATTTCTATACTTTTTTGTTCAAATTTGCATTTTATTATTTTTATTGACCAAAATAATTTGAAGGAGAAAACCTTAGCTAACATAAAAATATTACTTTAATTTTTATTATAAATGATTTGTTTTACATCTTTATTACTACTCATCTTTTCATAAATTGCTGTTTTAAATGAATTTATATTTTCCCTAGCATTTTATCATCATTTTAATATTTTAATATATTATTTAAAAATATATTTGTTGTTTATACATTTTCATTCATCTAAGTCCTAATATTACAAAATATTTTATTTTTTATTTATTATTTTAAATTTCGTTAGTTTCTATATATATATTTCATTGGTTTTATTCCATTTCTTATTATCTTCTATTTTGTATAACTTCTTTGTTTCTATTATATCTTTTTATCATATTTTTATTTTTATTCCTTGTAATTATCAATTCTATTATTTACTAAATTCTTTTTTTTTGTTATGTGATTATTTTTGCTTCTAGTTTTTCAATTATTTAATTTTTATAATGTTATATTTATTTTAGTCTTATAATTTAGTATTTTTAATTGTATTAAGATTTAATTATATTTGTTATTTTTTTTTTTGTAAACTGGTTTTGGGCCACAACGGCCCAACCCATTAGCCTTATTCCTTTAAGAACTCCTCACATATGAAGGATGAGTGGAGTCGAGCTTTTGACCTCCACAAAGATAAACGTTGGCATCAGAGGTAGATCACCACTAGCCCACAGGTGCCGCTCTTATATTTGTTAATTTATTTAGCAAACATATGAAAATATATTTAAATCTTATAATATATAATATTTATATATTTATAGAATTAAAATTAATCTAATTTAATTTATATTTATGTTTAAATTATTTTATCCAATTACATTCAAATTAAATGTTTTCAAATTGAATATTTTATTGTGGATTAATTTCAATTTTAATAATGATGTGTAAACTAATTTATGATATTGATCAATTATAGGAGAGTGATGTGTCAGCTACATAGAACCCTCTTTTTAAATTTAATGTAACACATAATTTAAATATCCAAATAAATATACATACACATATATATATATATAAGATTTTATAAAAATAATATAAAAAGCCATCATCTCCATTTATGTCACATTATTTAAGTATTTTACACATCTTTAAATATCTAAAGAAATATATGTATGATTTTATATAAAAAAAAATATGAAAGTCATCTTTGTATTCTTTATCAAAAACCTAAAAACAACATACTTTATTGAATTAAAATAATAATAAATTCATTAAATACTTTATATATTCAACATTATAATTTCAAGGTTAATTATTTCTATCGAAGACAAGTGTTCGGCAAATAAATACTATTTGATAAAATTTAATATATATTAACATGTAATAAATATATATAGATTTTTATGTTAAATAGTCATATTAGTAACATGTTGATAGTAGAATATTAATATCATATAATATCAAAAATTAATAAAAATATATAGATGATAACTAATATAACCCAAATTAAAAAAAAAATCAAGTATAAATATATTATATTTTATGATGACTCATTTTTAAAATATTATAGTAACCACTAACCATACTAAGTTTTAACACTTCATAATATAATTCCACGCGTAACAATTAAATGAAAATTTAAAAATAAATAAAACTAATCGGTCAGTAACGGTAACAAAATATGTAAGTCATTTAAAAGTTATTCTCATTACATTCACATCTTCTAATAAAATCTTTTGAATTATTAAAATTGTACATGTGATATTTATTGACCACAATAAAATAATGTCAGATAAAAAAAAAACTAAATGTCAGCGATAGTTATTCTGAATATTTTTTTTTGGGTCTAAATCAGTAGCTTTAAGAGAAAAATGATAAAAAGAAATGAGAGTACAAATATATTAAAACAAACGAAAGATATGAAAATAATTCACGATGTGTGTGTTGAATACCAATCAATTATATTATAAAATAGAAAATAATTTATTTTTGTGTCGTATGAAAAAAAAAAATTTCTATCTTGCAATACAGTTGAGTTGGTATTCAATACACCTATCATGAATGATTTTTCGTGATATTTTTTCTATATATTCGTTCGTCTATCTTACCGTTTCTCCCATTATGGAAGCTTCACACAATCTTCAGACTCCCCCAAATTACATGAAGGACGATTATGTGAGCCAAGAATGTGAGAATCTGATCTCTTCTCTACCTTCACAGAAAAATTTCATGGGAAAAAACCTCTACAATTACCAAGGATCTTGGTACTATCCCAACACACTCCAAGGAGTCTTAAACTTCCAAAAGCATTTCCGAGTACGAGATACCGATATCATCCTAGCTTCTTCCCCCAAATCAGGAACCACCTGGCTCAAGGCTCTCGCATTCGCCGTCGTCCACAGAAACAAGTACGTACCTAGTCTTGTATCCCATCCTCTCCTCTCCGACAATCCCCACAACCTCGTTCGGTTCTTTGAGATTGATTTATATGGTAAGAATCAACGTCCTGACCTCGAAGAGCTTCCTTCGCCTAGGCTATTTGCAACCCACATGCCGTTTCAAACGCTTCATGAATCTCTAAGAGATTCTCCATGCAAGGTGGTTTACGTGTGTAGGAACATTAAAGATATGTTTGTCTCTCGTTGGCATTTCAGGAAAAATCTTGTCAGCAGCGAGTTGTATAGTAACAACTCGCTTGAAGATCTATTTGACGAGTATATTAAAGGGACTTACTTGTTCGGACCGTTTGAGGATCAAGTCTTAAGCTATTGGAAAGAGAGCTTGGTGAATCCTAATCCGGTACTCTTTATGAGATATGAAGAAATGGTAGAGAAGTCTGAGGCTCAAGTTATGAGGCTTGCGGATTTCTTAGGTTGTTCGTTCACTAAAGAAGAAAAGCAAAGTGGAATGGTGGAGAAGATCGTCGAATTGTGTAGTCTTGGTAACTTGAGTAATTTGGAGGCCAACAAGACGGGGACATCTACTTGTGGAATAGATCACCACGCTTTTTTTCGTAAAGGAGGAATCGGTGGCTGGAAGAATTATCTCACTGATGATATGGCAAGAAAACTCGATGAGATGGTCGAAAAGAAACTAGAAGGTTCAGGGTTGAAGTTTGTGTGATCCAAGTTCGCAAGGATTTTGGTGTTTGATTTTTCAATAAAAATCTTGTTATGTAAAGATTATATGAAAGCTAACTCATTTACGGTTTGGTTATCTTTTGGTGTGTTGCTTTTTTTTTTTTTGTGAAATTATAAATATCATTATAAAATGAAATGTAGGGGTTACAAATTAAATTATCCAATAAGCAACATCTACTAGTTAGTCCCATAGCAAAAAAAAAAAAAAAATATGAAAGTAAAATCAATCGGTATTTTGGATCTTTAGTTTTGTAGCATTAGATCCGAAATAGCGATACACGCTTGGGAGCTCGGAGACTGACGAAAAGCGCACGACTAAAAGCGAAACCGAGAAAGGATGATAGTCACTAAAATGGAACTAGAAAGTGGTTTCATCCGGCAACATGAGCAAAGAATCATTCCTCAACGAAAGCAGAGAGACCCGATTACTGATTGTCCTCATCACCTAATCGACGCACTCACTAACATACCTAGATCTGACACGAACCAGGATTACACTAACAAATGAAGCTTAATAGCGGCTTTTTGTTCCCTCAAGATCTTTCCCCGATGTCTGTGAGACACTACAAGAAAACATCGTTTTTGCGAATGTACTTTAAATCGCAGAATAGTCGTTAATCGGGGTTTTACGACAAACATACGACTAAATATGGTAGTCGTCAATCCATAGTCACTAAATATCATAGTCGTATTATTAGTCGGCGAGTTACGACCATTTATACGACCAACATAGGTAATCGTAAAATAGACGTAGCGTTGTCGGAAGATCTAGGGACTAATCTGCGACTACGGCAGCGACAAATGTGGGACTATAGAGGGAGCCCAGATACGGTTGGAGGAATGATGTCATCAAATAGTCGTCAAATTAGGTGACCATTAGGCGATTAATATGTGATTGTATTGTGTAGTCAAAAAGTAGTCGTAAATAGTAGTCACTATGTAGCCACTGGGTAACAACCATTTTAACTACTATCTTGCGACTAATCTGAACATCTATATACGATTATGGTAATGTTCTCGTTACTATGTTGCATAGTCGTAGACTATGGTGACGTTTTGGCGACTGTTTATTGACTAATTTACCGATTATATGACGACTAATTGGAGAATCCAAATACAAGTATGGTAAACATCTTGCTATTAAATGTCGACTGTTAAACGACTATGCAACGTCTAAACGAAACATCCAGATTCTATTATGGTACGGCCTGGGCGACTAGTATATGACTGTCTAATATAGTCACAACATACTCATAAGAAATGGTGGACACTTGACGACGGTGTAATGACATCATAACGATTATTAAGCGACTATATGGAAAATATAGATTCGTTGATGGTAAATATTTAGCGACTAGTTTGTGTGTGTAGTACGAATAATGGACGACCGTTTATTGGCTTTTTCATAAAATTTAGAATTTGGATTAATTTCATTTCCGATTTGGTAATCGGTGATACCGTAATTTGAATGGTACAACAAACGTAACAAACACTTGCATCAAAAAAAATTGGTAACATGTAGACACAGAATACCTACAAACGCAAACTCCAACATTTAGTACTTGCCAAATCATACACCAAAAATTTAACAAGTGCAAGAGACAGTGATAAGTAACCTACAAATCAGATGGTGTTGTTGTTTTACTTTGAGCTTCTGTCAGTTGATCTTGGTGGGCGACAACACTGAAAAGTGTATGAGCTGCTTGTGCTTGCGCATTAAATGATTAGCTGTCAGGCTTTCGACTCCATGAGGATTTACTCGTCCATCCTTCTCAGTGGCCTGTGACAATTACAGACAGTAAGAAAAAATAATTAAATAGAGATCGTGAGATGACTTTATAAACATGGATTGTGAAAACAGTGACTTTACTTGAGGAAAGATGTTGTTATATTCAAATGTTGATATCTCACGTGGTTAGAGTTCTTTGCAGTGCTTCTGCAGTCCTTTGTGTTGCTAACCATATATTTCATGTGTCGTTGATAGATCTCCTCAACAAATGTTTCAGAAGAAAGTTATGAATGCTTTGAACATGTCTCAAATGATACTAAAATTATCTTGTAAGCGCTCAGACACTCGAACTTAGTAGAACAAATTAATGAGTTTAGAAGAGATTGGTGTCTTCAATTGCGTGCTAACTATAAGATTAAAATCCTAACCATCATACAATAACTCCTCAAACACTCATTAAAAAACAACCAACTTACCCAGACTGTGGAATATAGGAGTCGTTTACAACATGTTGAACCAAAATTAATTGTAAACAAATAATCAGAATCCGAGTCTGTCCCGTTTCAAAAGCAAAGCAAAGCATAAGGAACCAAATGATATAGCTACATGTACCCGTAGGCATCGATTCACGGAGGGTTTCGTGATTGAGATATTCGAGGAAGAATTTGAGAGAGTCGATAGGGTTTCGGCCAAAGTTAGCTATGAAATGGAAAGCTTCAAATAAGAGATTCGAACCAGTTTGAGATGGGTGGGCGTAGAAGAGGATTCATGGAGAGATTAGAGAGATGATTCAAGGAGAGATTAGAGAGATGATTCGTGGAGAGATTAGAGAGATGATTTGAAGGAGATATCTGCAAAGGGGAAGAACAAAAGAAAATCAGGGTTTGACTTATTTGATGATTTCTCGGCACTCTGTAGAAAATTCTTGGGTATATGCGGGTAATTGAAATGTTTTGGGTTATAAATTTGAGTTTAGGTTTCTCGGATTTATTTGGCAAATATTTAGATTTTTTCCCCAATAGTTGGTGTAATGTGGCTGTAATATAATCTTTTTTTATTGACTATGTTTTAAAATTTTAACTAATCTATTTTACTTTATTAAAATCAGAACAAGTTTGCTCACAATATACATAATGATTGAAGATATATTTTATGAAAGCAAATTTGTGTTTTAATTTTTTGAAATAGTTTTGCAATTTTGGTAACACACAAATTAAAAATAGTACACAACAAGATTTAAGAAATAGTTTTCGGACTAAAATGTTAAAGCACATACGAAACATTATATTTTAAGTGTTTAGGGTTTCTTTTGGAGTGAACGAAACCCTATACCCTAAAAAGGAACTGTAAAGCCTCATTATGCGGTTTCATTGTAGGGCATCTCCTACCCACCCGTAAAACCTCAATTTTTTAGGTTTTGAATATTAAAACCTCAAATTTGAAGTTTGGGAAACAAACAAATTACACTTATATTCACAACTAAAATTATTCAACAAATGTATTCTCGTGCTACTCCCAAATATGATCAATCAATGCATTTCAAAGTGAGAAATGGGCTTCTTTATTTTTTTATCTTAAGATTGATAAATATATATGATAGGGTCAAAGTTTTATCCCTATTCTACTGCAAGTGCACAGTTATGCTATTCTAGTATTTCAGGGTATTGAAACCACAAGGACTCACGGTCACACGATAGATTGTATGTTGTCAAGTTAAGCTAAATCAAAATCAGAGCAGTAAACAAAAGCGATTAAACATGAAAGTGTTTTAATAAGAGAAATGCATCAGACTTAGGAAGTTCTCGGGAATTATGCGATGCTAGACACTTAACTAACAAGATTCAGATTAAAAACAGGTTCAAGAACTAGAAACACAATGCTAAATAATCCAACTCTCGCTGAGATTATTTCTATATCAAGCAAACCTAGCGATCCAAATCTCTTTGTGATCCTAGAGTTCTAAACAAGCATTAAGAACATGTTATATCGGTTCACAATTATCCTAAACCAAATCTCTTTATATTTAGTCAAATTGCTCACACCAAGTTTATTCAGATTATAACTCACACTCTCACGCTATTGTCAATTATCTCAGATCTAAACCCTAGGTGATTAGTCCAGAAATCAGTATTAAGCACAACTTAGGTGATGAACAAACAGATGGTGAATCCTGTTGAATCAGTTATCAATCAAGCATAAAACCTTTATGAGAATTCCTAAATCTAACTAGGTTACTACTCAGTCAGACATATTATCAATCAAACAATACATCATTGAATAGAAAACCAAATATTAAATTACAGTTTTTTTATTGGGCATATTAACCCAAACAGATTTTAATTGGACATATTTGTGTGAATTTTTTATTGGACCCAAAGATATTAAATCCATACTAAAAAAACCAAAAAATTAAAGGCCCATTATCAAGACCCATTTTTTATCCGACAACAAAAAATAAAATCAAAGACAAAACATATTTTTTTTTAACGACATAATCTATGTATGTCTCAACATATAAGAAATTAGGGCTAGATACACTTTTTTTTTTGTTAAAAAGGTTTTCTATTTAAATTTTCAAGAGAAATCAAATAGATTCTGGACCTAGCCTAATTGCCAAATGGCATTACATATTTTTAGAAACAACCCTGATTCAGAACCCATAGTAACAAAACCCCAAAACTTATAAAATTTTGAAGCCCAATCTGTTGACTCATCTCCTTTTCGAACGAAGAACAGAGAGAGTTGAAGTTGATCGGTTTTACATCATCGAGCAGGAGAATTGCATGCATCAAGATCAGCCAGCATCGCAAGAGTACGAAAGAGCAAGGGAGGTGTTAGAATCAATCCATGGTTGTAATTGTTATCCATCAAGCCAAATCTGCATTAGAGAAGAAGAAAGTTTTGGCCGATCAACTTGAAGGCTAGAAATTCGATTCTTCACCACCGAGTTAATATCACCACAGATTCTTGAGGTAGGCGAGTAATGGAGCTTATGGAGTCTTGTATTTCGTTCTTTCCAGATCATATAGATCGAAGCCTGCCACGCTAGTAAGGTTACAATTCTCTTTGGTTTTGGTCCTCTCAGGGCTTTCAATTGTAGTAACAATGAGTCCCAATCCCTTGAAGGATTATCCAGCTTGGCCGTGGTTCTCCATATTGTCCAGGAGTAGGACCAGTCGAAGAGTATGTGTTTGATTGTTTCCGGCGCCGAGTTGCAGAGCAAGCAAGAAGCATTTGTCTGAATTCCCCACTGTAGTAGTCTATCATCTTTCCTTTCATCTCGGGATATAATAGAATCATGTATCATCGCTATCAAAATCTAGAAATCTAGATCAAATATTTGATCATAGTTTGTCGATTAGTATGAATGATGCATTTCAGAACTGTTTCTGTAGTTGCTGGTTACATAATCTGTCAGCTATTAGGATCTTTATTTCGATTTTGTTCATGAATCCGAAGCTCACACTCGTATCTCTTACTTTGTTCATAAGGTATTTGCAAATAACTTTGTTTTTTGTTCAACAATTTATATATACTGCGTATTTCAGTATATGAATCTAAATGTAGGTTTTGATCGCCTCTGTTGCAGATCCGATAAAAACAAACGTGTAATAATAAGCAACCATGGATTTTGTAACCAAAGCGAAGAAAAGGAACAATGAGAAGAAAACGTTGAATGATCCATAGAATAATCTGGATTTCGTGTCGGTTACAGCCGGTTAATTGTTTCCTGTAATTTGGTCGGTCGTTAACTGATGAAAGTTCGTTGGTCCAAGCTTGTTTGAACAGGAGATCATGTGTATCTGTTACCCGTGCAATAGGTATAAATATGCTTTTCAGCAATCTATTTCTTAGGTTTAGGATCGACTTGTTTACTTTTGAATCCAATATTTGTTGATTTGTTCTATTATTAGTTAGTAATTGATCAGATTCAAGACTTTAAAACAAACACATAAGTATGTTTGTTTGTTTTTTCAAATATATGAATTCAATCTTCTCATAACTTAAACGAAACAGCTGGTGATATGATTAACAAAGTTATCAAATTGTGTTGCTTTATTATGTTTGATTTTGGTAAAAGTTCAGAAATTTTATTTTGAGTGTAACACTTACAAGTTTTTTTAGACAGGAATCCAGGACCTGTCGGCTGCATATGGCCAATATAGGTACTGTTTTGCTGGCTTATCTATACAATTCTAAACGAATTCACAGATGCTTTGCTTATATTTACTGATGTTATGTGCAGGTGATATTGAATCTATGCACTTCATCGAGTTCATTCTATACTATAAAGTAGGTAAGCTGTACTCAAACTTATATTAACTTTTTAAGTTCCTTTAAGTTTCTTAGGCTATTGAGTATTTAAGAAACACCATTTATATTTTGTTCTTAGGACCTGTTTATTTCTGATTGGTTCATGTGAACCTTGTGCCTGTTCTCAGTGTTTTTATCAATCATGTAATTTTACGTCTGTTTCATATCTACTATGAAGATTCCATTTTATTAATTTCTAAAGATTTCAAAATCTGTTTTGCAGAAGACGAACACAACTTAGTCATAGGATGCGAGGACTCAGGAGATTTGGTTCGACTGAAAACATCCTAGCATGTCTGGTGCACGAAGGTAATGGCGTTTTAAATACTTTTCATCTGTTGTAGTATTCACGATTAGCTATGAATTTAGTTTTTCATCTTATCAGTTCTTGTTTTGTATCTTGCACTTGAACAAAATCTGAAGACGAAACTATCTCGATTGTTATATGTGTCGGAATGTGTTGTTTAATTTTTTTTTTTTTTTAAAGTTAACCTTTTAGATCATAAATGTTATCACTAATATAAGTTTACGTAAACATTATGTCATGTTCTATTTGATTTCATAGGAAGACTATATTGTCACACTCTATGATGTTCCAAATATCTGACACATAACACTACTTGTAAGGGTGAGTAAATTTTTGCTTGAATAGTTTCGAACACTACTTACCAATTCGAAGGAGTTTGTTGCAATGCTGAATTTATCTTTTTATACTTTTGATGGTATCTTCTCTTCTACAGGATCATCATGAGAATGAAGCAATAAAAAAGAGTAGAACCTCCTTGGGTTTGTCTCTAAATCATTTTTTCAATTTTCTTGTCCATAAGTTTAGTTTTTATATTAATAGGGTGTTTGTGTGACTCTTTGCAAACTAATTGACAATTGGTTATTTGCAGCAAAACTATAAAGGCTGGCTTGATAAAATGGAATGCAAGAACAAAAATATGTGATACGGTGCAAGTTCATGTTAGTCAATTTTTTGTAATTATTATTTTATCAGGTGTTTCAATAAGAGAGAAACCAAACACATTCTACATGGTCTTCTCTTTCAGGTTGTATTTTATATGGTTGGAAAGTAAACTGGCCTAACGGATACTTAACTTTTCGATTTAAAGGTAACTGGATCTATGTGGTCTTGATAAAAAAAAACATTATACACCCAACCTTTAGTTTATACCCTCGTTACCTTTAAAACTTGATCTTGTATTGAGTAGGTCAGAAGTGTTTCGCT
Source organism: Orychophragmus violaceus (assembly GCA_030180135.1). NCBI lineage: Eukaryota > Viridiplantae > Streptophyta > Magnoliopsida > Brassicales > Brassicaceae > Orychophragmus > Orychophragmus violaceus. The sequence goes on from CM058240.1 coordinate 93,297,636, forward strand.
AATCATATTGTTTTCATTTTTGTCTACATGCCCTTTGAGCACAAGACTTCTGGTGCATGTCAGAAGTAGCTTATTGTAGAGTGGTTTGCAGCCAGGGACCTTGAAGAGATTTAGCACATGAAGTAATTCTTGTCTTTGTATCTCTCTCAGTGTACTACAACTGCATTGAATCTTATTAACTTATCTCTGATACTGAAATGGCTTGTTGTATCTAAACTTTTGTTTGCGCAAGAGCTTAAAAAATCTTTTGGTAGATGTTGAAAGAGACGGAATTTGACTATTCCAAAAGATAAGTTCAACTTTATATTTTCTATTCTTTTCATCTTACCTTGTTTAAAACTGAAATGTTTAGATATTAAACCATTTTGAACAATAACTTACAGTAGCATCTCCTAAAATGATTTCAAGGGTCGGATTGAGAGGTGTATTGTTTCCAAGAGTGAAGAACCTTGACACGGATTCGCTAACCAGTTTTGAAAGACTTAACACTTTCAAGGTTAGTAAATCCACTGTTTTTGTTAGCCACGATCGACACTTTTTGGGTGAAGAGAAATATGAGCTAAAAGAATAGGTTGAATGTGATGAATGAATAAAATGTGTTCTGTGCAACTTTATTTATAGGGTTTGTAGAGTGATGATCCGATTTCGATATGGAATATTCTCCATATTTTTGTTTTCGAAAAAATCATTTTGAATTGCTTGATAATCAAGTTTAGATATTAGGAAAATAATGGTTGAGATTTTGTCTGGTATGTCGATAGAGTATATTCATCTATTTCAAATATACTCAATATAATTGGTTACCTAAAACAAATTTGAATTGATTAATAAATATAATATTAGGAAAATATGTAAGATCCCTATATGCATTGATATTTTATCTAACAAATCGATTTGAATATGGGTATGTCGATAGAGTTTATGTCATCTATTTCGAATTGATTGCTAATGAAGTTATAATATTAGGAAAATATGTAAGATCCCTATATTCATTGAGATTTTATCTAACAAATCGATTAAAATTATAATATTTTCCTATTTCTAGTAATTAAAGTAATTAAGATTGTGTATTAAATTCATATTGTGTCTTGATACATCAACATTTATAAGTTTAGCTAAATTTTGCATGGCGAGTTTCATGGTAACTTTTTTTTTTTTTTGCATTAGCTTTAATGAAATATTAGTTTAAATGATGTTATATTGAATATTTGGTTTGTTTATAAACTGATACTATGAAATATTCTCCACCTATGTCGATTAGATTATTGTGTTTTTTTTATGAAAATAGTTTTTGGTTTGTTTTTTGTTACACTTTTGGAAAGATTGGTTTTCGAATATTCTCTTGGTTTTCACATTTTATGATTGTGGTTATTTCATCTATTAACACCCGTTTGTGTACTGTTAATGCAAAAGCTTTACAATTTCTATTTTGTTGGTTTAGAGAACAAAACCAAATGGACATAAAATCTTCAAAATATTTACTATTGGAACATTAGAAACCTTCTCAAGAAAACTGGTATGTATATCTTCCTATTTAAACCGTTTACAAATAGGGTATGAAATAATATCGACCCGAAATAATCACCCATCGCTTATCAGGAGTAGTTTACGAAAAACCAGTTCGGTTTTTTAAATGTCAAACATATATCAAATTAAACCAGTTTGGAAGGGTTATGTTTGAATAAGCTGAATTTGGTCGATGAGTATTTTGTCTGACTGGACTATTATACCCTTAATGAACTATACAAAACAAAAAAACACCAAAATAGTGTTTGGTAGCTCCGGTCCAACGTAAATAAGAATCTAGTTTAAAAAAAGAAAATGAAAAAAAAAATCATATTTATTTAAATTACTTTGTTGTAGTATAAAGTATAGTATGCATTAGTTGAACCACCCACATCTTCCACTTTTTTTATTCATCTCACTATCTCAATAAATGTGATGAACTGTGTTCAATTATAATAACTCCAACTAATTAGCAATAAATGTGATGAACTGTGTTCAATTATAATAACTCCAATTAATTAGCAATAAATGTGATGAACTGTGTTCAATTATATTTTGTAGTATAATATTTTCGCTTTATATGTTCGTTCGTCTACCCGCCCATGATTATACAAAGACAAAGTCTTCTATACTCTTTTCCAGCTTACCGTTTCTCCCATAATGGAAGCTTCACACACACACCCAAGTTTCGCAAGGGACGATAATGTGAGCCAAGAATGTGAGAATCTGATCTCTTCTCTTCCTTCAGAGAAAGATTTCATGGGACAAAACCTCTACAATTACCAAGGATCTTGGTACTATCCCAACCCAATCCAAGCAATCCTAAACTTTCAAAAGCATTTCCGAGTACGAGATACCGATATCATCCTAGCTTCTTCCCCCAAATCAGGAACCACCTGGCTCAAGGCTCTCGCTTTCGCCGTCGTCCATAGAAACAAGTACGTACCTATTCTTGTATCACATCCTCTCCTCTCCGACAATCCCCACAACCTCGTTCGGTTTCTTGAGATTGATTTATATGATAATACTCAACTTCCTGACCTCGAAGAGCTTCCTTCGCCTAGGCTCTTTGCAACCCACATGCCGTTTCAAACGCTTCGTGAACCTCTAAGAGATTCTCCTTGCAAGGTGGTTTACGTGTGTAGGAACATTAAAGATGTGTTGGTCTCTCGTTGGCTTTTCAGGAGAAAGATTACCAGAAGAGAGCTGTTACTTGAAGATATGTTTGACGAGTTCATTAAAGGTGCTTACCTATTCGGACCATTTGAGGATCAAGTCTTAAGCTATTGGAAAGAGAGTTTGGTGGATCCTAATTCGGTACTCTTCATGAAATATGAAGAAATGATAGAGAAGCCTGAGGCTCAAGTTATGAGGCTCGCGGAGTTCTTAGGTTGTTCGTTCACTAAAGAAGAAAAGGAAAGTGGAATGGTGGAGAAGATCTTGGAATTGTGTAGTCTTAGTAACTTGAGTAGTTTGGAGGCCAACAAGACGGGCACATCTACTTGTGGAGTCTATCACCACGCGTTTTTCCGTAAAGGGGGAGTTGGTGGTTGGAAGAATCATCTCACTCATGACATGGCAAGAAAACTTGATGAGATGGTCGAAAAGAAACTAGAAGGCTCAGGGTTGAAGTTTGAGTGATCCAAGTTCGCAAGGATTTTGATGTTAATTTGGTTTTCAATAAAAATCTTATTAGGATAAAGATCGTATGAAAGCTGGTTTGGTTATCTTTTTGTGTGTTGTTTTTTTCAAGATATTGGAAAGAAGTGCTTTTTCATTTTGTTTTCCTTCATCATGTATACACTTAGGGTTCGATTGGTTCACCCATAGCATTTGCAACATTTACAGTTGGGGATATTTGCGGAAACGGATGGTTAAAATTTCTAGGATTAATGAATGTTTTGCACGATTAGTATAGCAGTTTAGGATTAATGAACGTTTTGCATGATTAGTATAGCAGTTATAAACATGTGCATTTCCAAAACATTGATCGTGAGTAGAATTAGTGTAAAATCTCTAATGTCATGAGTGGAATTAATTAGTGTTAGGATGGATTTTTAAAAATACTAAACTAGAGATAAATTTTAATTAAAAAACACAAAACTATATTATTTTGATAAAATATAAATCACCAGCTAAACATAACTAATTAAATAGATATTTTAAAGAGATTTAAAACAATTTTTAAGTATGTTTCGGCTCTTTAAGCCATTGAGACCCATTATTAGAGACCAGTGTGCTAATGGTCACTCTTAACGTTGTCGTCTTCCATTCCATGCATAGGTGGGGAGAGAGAGTTTTGCTTTGGTAATCGAAACAATGTGCTAATGAACCATCTAAACGCCGTCGTCTCCATTCCAAACTTGGCGCCTCTGCCGCTGCAATCCTCTTGGTATTTTCTGCTTTTCTTGTCTTTCATTTAAAATGAATTCCCGTGAGTATTTTGGATAGGTGGATCTGGTTCGGTGAGAGTGAGATCAATCCCCAAGAAGAAGAAGATAACTATGGCAATGAAGATGAAAAAGAGATTTGAATAAAATTAAAAAAGGAACAATAAAAGTTGTAAACTATTACTACCCAAAGCAAGGAAATCTAGCAGAATATGTTGAAACTACGAGAGAATAAGAATTACAACATCTGATACCAAAAGATTTTATCTTTTTTTGTCTCTTGGAGCAATTCATTTAAGTAGTCATATCTTGGAATTGCCATGGGTTGAATGGGATTGACTTAGGGTCGGTATCATCTTCAGATTTATCCGCGGCTTCTCGATGTTCTAAGTACTTTCCGTTGTACTGGTAAACTTCAAGATCACCCCATGGTGTAGGAGTGACTTCTTCAGTTATATCAAACCACTTGGGAGTAAAGCTTTGACCTTTCTCTTCGCGGGTTCTCTTCTCAGCTCTCTGTCTCTCTTCCATGCTGTAACAAGATGTGGGTACAGAAAATTAGCTTACTTCAATTTCGTAAAGGACAAGTTTTTATGTTACCATACCTGCTCTTCTCATAGCCGGACTTGGACATGTCACCCATCTCCAGTGCGTATCTATCAGGGCGTAACCGAGAATCAGACGGTAGCAGCTTTTTCGGGGCAGTGTCGAAGCTATTGATTTTGTGAGCAAAGTGTGTGTATTGGTATTTGTCATCCTTTGGAACATCAGCAAGTTTCCAGACCTATCAACAAAAGACAGCATTAGAGAATTTTGGAGAGAGAACCGAGTTGATGACGAAGAGAGAATATAGCCAACCTCTTTTAGTTCGGTGCCCGGAAGAGGTTCACCTTCACCGTCACACTGCTGGTAACTCATGGACTCGTTCCATTTACCGGTCATGAGTATCTTGGGCTCCTCAGAGGCGTTATAGACATATCCGTCCACTTCATAACGACCAGATCTGTTGAGGCCGTGAATGCACATGTCTTAAGCTTAGAATGGGGAAAAAAACAGGATGATGAGGGTGAACTGAAGGTAACGTACCCGAACCAACCACATGGTTGAAAGTAAAGCACGACTTTGTCACCTGTTGTCAGGTTGGTCATGATCATTTCCCCGGGAGAATCGACCCAAGTTCGTCCAAAGATTAGGTTGTGAACTTTGGTCAGTGGAGGTACCAAGTCAAGAACCACTCCATCTCTTTTAAGTGTCACCCTTGTCCTGCACCACAGATTCATTGCGTTTAAGGTTCAGCATAAAGTACATATGAATAATATTAATTCAGTAGCCCTGTGGTTTAGCAGAATTACCTTCCAACTGGGTAAACGTCAATGGAATTGCCCAGAAATTTTGTTTTCAGTTTTGAAGTACAATCATAAGTGAAATGCTCATTTTCAGCATGACCGGCACTCATTGGCGGGTGATGGCTGACCTGAGAACAAGACTAATGGTGTCAACAATCTGGGAGAAGTTGGCAGCTAAAGAATGAGTCGTTGACATTATTTGAGTTCTACAAGAAATGGCTCTGACCTGTTCGGATATGAAGTTAACACCATTGTAATTAGCCATCTCATAAGTCTCTCCGAGGATTGGATTGAACGGTTTCCAGGTACGTTGAAAAGCATAGTACACAGATATAGCCCATGATGCTGTTAAAGGTCAATTCTTACGATTTAGCCACACAGGACACAGAAACTACATGAACATATACTGATCATAGCAGAAATCAAGGAAGTAAGAGATGTGCTTACACGCATACACCATGCGCATATAAGGGTCCTCGGTTTTGTCTGCCATGTCTAATAGATGCGAGTATTCCATCAACTGTCACATATCATCAAACATCATCTGATTACAAAATCATCAGACAGGAACAAAACATCAGGTGCAGTCATGACTCATGAGCTCAAACCTCTGCCATTTTCTGAAGCATTGTCATTGGTTCAAAAATAATCACAGGAAGGGTCACCATTGATGTAACATCAGATCCTATGTACTTCTGCATCATCTTCCAATAACCATCTCGATCCTGAGAATTTGTGTAAAACAAATGTTGAATCGTTGATGACAAGAATGCTAAAACAGGAGTATATGTGTATATAAATGTATACCTCTTGCTTCCATCTTCCTCTGTTTGCTTCCTCAGCTGCATCATCTGTACTTCCTTCAGGATTAATAACTTCAAGTCCCTCATAGCCAACCAAACTGAGAAGGAAATCAAAACACAACACATCGTTAAGCTTATTCCACAAGAGCTAAACTTTAAGCACAAGTGTATCTGTCAATTAAGCTCTCATCTAAATATCAATTCCAAAGAAGCAGGAAACAAATCTACGTGATCTGAACATATGAGCCACCAAATCACAACAAGTTTTATTTTTAAGGATTCGAGAAGCAAAAAATGCAAAACCAATAGTTCTTAGGTTCAAACAAAATGGATTTAGCCTACGAATGTAGCTGGGTGGCGGATCCGGGTTTAACAAAAGGGGATCTCAAAAACCTCACCCGTTAACTGATTTGGTCATGGCCGATCCCAAATTGGAGATCGAGGAAGCAAGAGAAGCGAAGAAACCACTGCCGCCGCCATTTTTAGGATCGTTAGGAGCCATCTCTCCGCCGTGGACCACCACACTACGAGCTCCAGGAAAGAACAAATCGAGAGAGACGTTCGTGAAAATCTAAATGGGTATGATTATGAAGGAAGGAAAAAAAGGCGAAGAGATTCCTCAATTATGGAAGACCAGCGATGGAGACGATGCAGAGGATTTAGGATCGTGTGCTGGTCTTCGTTGGCAGCTTCTTCAATTTTAACTTGATCAAACCGGTTCCAATTAAAAATGCAATCCGAATCGGGTTGATTCAAAAACTAAACCGTATAGGTTTGGTTCAAGTCGTCTTGTTATTGGTTTATCGCCTTGTTATTATCGGTTTAGCATAGACGAAGATCAAACCGAAACTCAAACAGATTCGTCATTGCTGACGTCACCAAAATGCGTGCTCTTTCAAATTGTACTCGCTCAAAGGATCTCTTGCTCTTTTATTGTGTGCTCCTTCAAATTTCGAGCAAACATTATACGACTTGTAACAACGATTCTCAGTACATAACTCAATGAAATCTCTACCATTGATGAATAGATCAATAATTTTGAATTAAGTTATTCATTTTCCATCAACAATCATAAAACAAATGTTAAATCTATATTTATTCACTGCTTTTAAGTTTTGAACCGGGCTTCAAAATCTGAGAGGGGTGATACTTCTTCTTCTCAAACAATCTATAGAGAAAGGCAAATAAAACCTCCCAAACAGTATAAAAATGCATTAGACCATGGTTAGTGGACGTGGAGGCTGTGGATCATCTAGATTGATATGAGTTAATTGTCTTTTATCTTTTTCTTCTTAACATCTACTTATAGTGTATCGGGAACATCTGGTTTTATCGTATGGTATGTAATTCGAAAGTTCAGCTAAAAGATGCTATCTACACACATTCTTGGCAACAAAGCAAGATCGAATATAGAAAAAAAAAAAAAATAATGGATCGAGTTGATCCGTAAGCAAGTAAGACTTGTTTAGGGAAAACATCGTCAAATTCACTTATTTTTTTTTTATTTTTTTCATTATATAGCACATATATTTGTCTATATACTAACTTGTTTTCGAAATTTTTGTACACTACCTATATAATTACTTTACGAAATCAATGAAATTATTTTCCCTAATAATAAATCAGTATCTGTACATTGCCAATTACTGCCCTAAACTATATGATCATAAAGTCATGTTTTTGTATCTTCGTTTCAGTATTTCAATAGCAAAACGTTTGTGAAAAAAAAAAACTATATTCATCTATATAAATATGTTTGTTAGAGCAGATACATTGAAGGTTCTTAAGGGAAAGTTTCTTAACTATTCACGTGGGTCCCACGTGGGACCCACGTGAATAGTTAAGAAACCGTCTCTTAAAATCCTTATATAAGGATCGATCCTTACACTGTTCACGCCACGTGTCACGTAACGATTGGTCTATTTTTTTTTTTATTATTTTTTTTTCGGATCTGAAAAAAAAAAAATTAATAAATTAATAAAAAAATTTTTTCTAAGGACCCCTAGTGGGTAACACCAATGTAGATGGTCTTAGGACGTGTATGTCATTTACAAAAGTTGGTGAAATTAACCGAAGCAGGAAAAAACACAACAATTATAATGGTAGCAATAATAGATATACATGCAAACCTTTCAATACAAATTGTTCCACCATAAATCCATTTGAAATAGACGGATTCAAGAGTTTGATGTTTCAAGATTTTTGTTCCTTTTGATATAAACAAATTTACAATGCAATCAATATATGATGATGATCGTTGAGAGATTATGTTGTCTTCTTCTCCACGGCGCTTTGACCTAACCGGAGCTCAAGATCCAATCCTTCAATCTCATGATGATGACTCGAACTCGAACCATCTATACTAACCTCCGTGACTTTTCCATCATCATTAGTATCAAGAAGATTGTTTTCTTGAACCCAAAACCCTAATTTCTTACCAGGACTTATATCCTTTTCCACATCTTGATCTTGAATATCCTCATCATCATCATCACATGCCAAAGCTTCTTGTTGTTGTTTTTCATTAAGGTCTAGAGAGACAACTTCTGATGAATCACTCTCGGCGACAACATCATCTTTATTATCTTCCATAAGCTTTTGTCTGAGATTAGCTCTGTCTCTTCTGTGGATGTTCATATGCCCTCCTAGTGCTTGAGCATTCGAGAAGCCCCTTACGCAGAAACTGCATATGAAAGATCTTGACATGGAATTATCAACGCTTTGATGATTGTTTCTTGATATGCGATTGGAATCATCATCTGGGGATTTAGGGTTTTTGATGTTTTCCATATAGTATTTTGAATATCTTACGTTAAATAAAGAGAAACATGAAAAGGAAACTGTGAAAATTTAGCATTAAGAGAAAGAAAGAACAGATGAGAAGGAGAAGAGTGTGTTTGATTTCATCAGGAAATGAAATAGTCAACTCGAGCTCCTTTGTTTGTTTAGTTAGTATTTAGTTGTATCTGGTCGCTAAAGTAAAATGTACAATGCATAGTCGAATTACATATAATACTCAATGCTAACCACTTATATCACAATTGCAAAGATCAGCAGCCTTTCAAAATTAGCAAACCGACACAAAAACTTTAATGCTTACGTATTTTTGATCATTTCAATTTATTATTAACGAAAGCTTGATTATATTTGCTTTTATTTTATTTACTCTCTAACAAACAAAATAACAGCTGAGCAGTTGACAAAACAAATGGTCCAACCAAGCACTTTGGCCTTTTCTTCTTGTCTTTGCACAATTAGTAGTTAAATATTCACGGCATTAGCTTTGTTGTAATATATTTTTATTATTTTAACATGTGCTTTCCTGAAATAACCAGCAATTATTAAGGTATTGGACATCTATATGAAGAGTGAATTAGCACTACAACAAATAGAAGGTGTTACATCATTTATTTTATTTATTAACATCATTTTTTGATTGATACAAATAACTTTGGAAGTGATGACTCTAATGTTTGTATCATTTAAAATCAATTGATGCAACTATTCTCATCAGTTCGTTTAAGTGACGTTAATTTCTATCACTTGCTATAAATGATGTTAAAATTCGCATCAATAAAAATAAATGATATAAACATTAGTTTCAGTTATAACAATTGATTTTAAATATTTATATCATTTATGTTAATTGATATAATGGTTATGTCAATTTTAAAAAAGTGATACCAAAATCAATGTTATTTTCAATAAATGATATGATAATTTATATGTCGTTTGTATATCTGATATAAATCAATATATATAGATTAGCCTCATTTTTTCCCTTCTCTTAAACATGATTTTTTTAATCTAGATTAACCTTATATTTTTATAAAATAAATATCTACTAAAATATTTATTTCTGGAACCTTAAACATTTTTAAAATAAAATAAAAATTTCTATTGGTTGTCAGTAATATAACTAATTGTCCTACATAGATGAAGACATGATATTCCATTATATAGTGAAAATCTTGTGCTCCTTCCTCTTTTTCTAACCGATGTGGGACAAAAGTAAATTACTATAGATTTGTATCATTTTAAGTGAACTGATGTTAAACAAGTATCAGTAATCATAACTGATGTTAAACCACATATATTATGTCATTTATTATTGATGCTAATTATATATCTTTTAGTTAAATCTATTATATAATTAGAGAGTCTTCTTTCCAATTAGGGGTACCACATGTACTTCTTCTTTTTATTCAGATTTGGGCTTCTATAACATTTAACCCAAAAATCTAAATGCAATCAAGGCCAATTCCTTTCTAGCCTCTGCCTTATCGTCTTCTTCTCTGTCGATGTGAAGAAACTCCATCGATTCAATTTCACCAAAATCTGTTCAATTATCATTCAATTCAATAGTCCCTTCAAATTTCATCATTTCATCGAAACCGTCGATTCACACGCTTCTTCCCGGAACCAAAGAAGGACCCTATATTTTCCAAGGCTCGGTCACAGCCGCCGTGCTCCATGGTTGGGTCTTTGCGCAGATAACTGACATCATCTGGATGGAAACTGCAAGAAACCTCATCACGTTTTGGGTTTGGTTCAAAATCCCCGTGAAATCATTGAACCTTAATTCTGACAGGCATAGTCGAAAGGAAGAAATAAATTGGACTTTGATAAGAAAAAACAAAAGAGGTTCCCAAAACCCGCAGCTTTGCACCTGGTCGTGCCGGAAAGTCCATACCCAAATCAACTGCAGAGAAACCAGTGCCGTTGTCACAAACTGAATCTCCTTCCGAGTCCGTGAGCAAGACTGAAGACGACGTAGATAAAAAATTTGCTGGCCCCAAGGTTGAACCTGCGGTATATAGTTCCGCCGTCAAAATGGAGATTGATTCAAAAGTGGATAAGGAACCGGAGTCTACGGAAGTTGAGTTGATGGAGGAAGATCAGCTTCCACTGCAGGAGGAGAATGAGACGACTACCACTGCAGGTTTAGTTCCATTCAAGCAAATATGACGTTGACTGTAAGTAAATTACGTATGACTAAGCATGTCAGATTTTAGTTCCAAGCTTAGATTCAAGTTTGATTTTTCGATGCAACTTCATTGTTCTCTTACTTTTGTTGTTGTTTTGGTAGATCTTGACAACAACATCGTAGCAGCCTTCTACGTTGGATTATGCTGTTGGGGTTCTTTCAGGTGATAGTATTTGCTTCCTTCTTTCTAAAGCTTCAAACTATTGTCACCGAATGTGTTATATTCTTGAAATTGGACTTTGTTGACTTGCAGCTACACTTGAATCATGTTCATGTTGTTGCTCAGCTCCGACCCTCTATGCAATATCTTTTATCCAAAAAAGAAACAAGCAGAATCTACTGAAGAGTCTGTCGGAACATCAAAAAAAACAGGTACAGGCCATGATCTAACATTGCTAAAGACATGAGGTTTAAAGATTTTGGTTCAGTTTTAAATGACTGCATATTAAGCATATGATGTTCCTCTAGAGTTTAGTGTCTTATTTTTATTTCGTTTCTTCTTTGTGCTTTGTCAAAGGTTGTCAAGTCGTTTCTCCCTGTTGGTTTATTTTCTTTTTCATTGACATATATTGGCTGCTTTGCTTTTCAAATTCTTCTTCGTATATCCTCTTCTTCTGGATAACAATTGTTTTCTCATCTGAATTGGAACTCTCCACAATTTTACCTTGAACTGCCATATCTCCAGTTGTGAATTGCAGTCGTTTAAAGAACATTTCATAGAATATATCTTTGTTCTTGCAGCTTTGTTTCCTGCGGCTGTTTAGGGGCTACTTTGCACTTCGGTAAGGTTTCCTCACTGTGAGTAACATAAAATGTAAACATAAATTATTACACTTCTTTGGCCTTATACTGTGAAGGTTATTCATATTGCTGTTTTCAGACTTCTTAGCCAATCTGGTAGCTGGCATGATTATTGTACTGAATTCGTATTTCATTTTTTTGACATTTTAGAAACCTAAATTGCCATTTACATACAACTTCCATATGTATATGGTACAGAGCATGGAAGATGAGTTTCATGGCATTTTGGGAATAAGGTACACTTTTATTAGAATTCAGAATTTATCTAAGACCCTTTGATTCAATCGAAGATTTCATAAGGTAATCACAAAATTGGACTGATGAATGTTTCTTGATAAATAATAGCTCGCCGCTCTAGGTTTACGCTATAGTATGTTTCTGCATACATGTTCATGGTGTTGGAATTGTGTCCAGCAATCTCTGTACTGTCTCTATAACGTAAGAGTATGTCAGTGATCAGACATAAGTCATACAATGCTGGGGGTCATGATGGCTTGCTAGAGTCCGCTCATGATCTATAAGTCTTGGACTTATTGCCTTTATTGTATGATCCCATATGGGTCACACGCTTAAGCTAGCAGGAAATAATGTTGGAACGGCTTAGCAGAAGTACGACAAAAGTGCTAGGCATTTGTCGTACTAAGAGAGAAAGACTAATGGGTCTGATTAAATGGAATTTAATCAGATTGGGCCCAAAAGCCCAAAAGGGAAAGAGAAGGCTTTTAAATGACTAAAAGCCAATTCTCTTCTCCCTTAACCCAACCCTAGCCGCGCCTCTCTCCTCTCTCTGCGCCAGCCTCCTTGTGGTCTAGCAGCCAGTTTCCGGTGATTGCGTGTGTGAGCCTTTGGAGGATCCATCTCTCGGTGCATCTCCCTGATCATTGACCTGTTCATCAATTCCGCTGCAAACAAACAGGTAAAAAGGTGAGATCATATGTTTCTAAATAAGAACACCTAGATCTAATGCATGTTTAGGTTGATATCAATATGAGAATTGAATCAGGATCAACCGAAACTTACAACAGTGGTATCAGAGCCATTGGTTCTTAGGTTTCTTGTTTTAGATTCATTGTTTAGGTTGTTTAATCTGCTTAGAATTGTTTTTGAATCAATTACTGATAAGATAAAACAGTTAAGAATCAGAATTGAACTCTAAACACACAAGAACAGATCGCAAACTGAGCTATATGACTCAGGTTTGTGATCGGCCGAGTGAAATCCGATCGGCTTGGCCGGTTGGATCGAATGGCCGAGATGTTGGCCGGCCGGATGGATCGATCCCGATCGCTTGGCGATCGTTGGAAGTGATCGACCCGAGCATCCCGATCGTGAAGCTTGGCTTGGACGATCGCGGTTTGCTCGTCCCGGCTGTCCCGCGTGATCGAGGCCGAGTGCCTTCCCGACCGTCCCACCCGAACGTCCCGGTGAACCGTCCCGGCTGTCCTGCGCATCGTCTCGATCTCGGATCGTTGACGGCTTGCGGCTGGACGATCATTGCTTGATCCGAAAGCTAGGGTTTCACGGTTCAATCGGTTCGGTTCGGTTAATGGTTCGGTTTAAAACTTGATTAAAATCATCGTTTCGGTTTAATAAACAGATTTAATAATTTTATTAAATCTGGTTAAACCGGAATAAGAAATCCAATGTCGAAAGAAATATTGGATTTAGTGCCTAAACCGGGAATTTCTAATTTGATTTGGTTGGACCAAATAAATTGAGAGATTCCGGTTTAGTAAATAACCGGTTGACAATTGTGGTCATCGTAGTAATTGAAACTTGGTTAGACCAGTTTTAATGAACCAGACCGGTTATGTCAATTAATTGGACAATTGGGTCATGTCTTGGACATGGACCAATTCTTGGGCCTCGGGCCAAGAAGTTAAAACAATTGGGCCATTAATTGAGTCATTCTTCAGATTTAAATTTAAAACTTATTTTATAAAATAAAATTATGAAATTCGATTTTAAATTTTATAAAGTTCCGAAATTTTGAAATTAGAAAGTTTCTTAAAATAGAATTTTCTGAATTTGCGGGTTTTGGATTTTAAAGAAGTTTCTAAAGTTAGAAAGTTTCCGGTTTTAGAAAGTTTCCAATTTTAGAAAGTTTCTAAAATAGTAGGTTTCCATAAATAGAAAGTTTCCCGAAATAGTAATCTTCTATTTTGGGAATGATTTTAATAAACCTACGGACCTCAAACAATATCAAGCGTTGGATGTCTTGTCCAGGCTATGTCAGCTGTCAAAGCCCATTCAATTGCATTCATGGCCTTACAGTGTGAGGATGTCTGCTTTTTGCGTGGGTAAGACGGTTTGTGATTCATAAATGTCATTGGGAGTCCCAGACATTAATGATTACATGACTGTATAGTCCGGTTTTCTTGACTAGGCCATCGGGAGTCCCGGGCCTTGAGACATCAGGGTGGATTGGGCCTCGGGCCCAGATTCACAACCAAGAGTTATATCACGGATATAATTAGCCGAAATAGGGCTTACCGATATAAGCTAAGGTTGGGTGACGGCCAGTGGCCCACTTTGATCTTAGTTATATGTGGATCTTGGAATCATTATATTCTATTGAGGGTAACTTAGGTTATTGAATATAATGCATGATTAATCATATTATACTTTAATACGAGATTAATCATTTTGAACATATAACTAATAACCTTTTTATTTATATATTTCAGATATGACTACTACAAGCACTCAAAACACATTCTCGATCCGGTCTGTTCTCGAGAAGGAGAAGCTGACTGGAACGAACTTCCTGACATGGTCAAGGAACTTGAGGTGGTCCTCAAGCAGGAGAAGAAGGATTATGTCCTTCGAGATCCCCTCCCCGAGAGGCCTCTTGCCAATGCTGCCAGGACTCTGCACAATGCTTGGGAAAAGCATTCGTCAGATGAAAATGATGTTTATTGCCTGATGTTGGTGACAATGACTCCAGAGCTGCAAAAGCAGTTCGAAAGTGTATTGTCTCCAATCGAGATCATGGCAAGCCTGAAATCGCTTTTTCAGGAGCAGGCTAGGACCGAGAGGTTCCAGACAGTTAAGAACCTCTTGGACTGTAAGTTGGCTGCGAATGCGGCAGTGAGTCCTCATGTGTTGAAGATGATGGGTTATCTCGATCATCTTCACAAACTCGACTGCCCAATCAGCCAGGAACTTGCCTGCGACATCATTCTGCAGTCTTTACCTGCAAGCTATGATCAGTTCATTCTGAACTTTAACATGCATGGCTTGAGTAAGACACTACCTGAGCTTCACGGAATGCTCAAGACTGCAGAGCCCAACTTGAAGAAAACCGCCAAGGACCCCAATGTACTTATGGTACAAAAGGGCAAGGGGTTTAAGAAGTCTTCTGCTAAGGATAAGGGAAAGGCCAAGGGTGTCCAAGTCGTGGACTCAGACACGCCAAAGCCCAAGCCCAAGTCCAAGGCTGGGCCTACTGACATGTGCAGGTTCTGCAAAGAACTGGGGCATTGGAGAAGAGATTGCAAGAAATTCCAGGAAGGTCTAAAGGAATTAAAGAAGAAGACTTTCGAGACTTCTTCATCAGGTATTTTTGTTATAGAAGTTAATACAACTACTTCTGATAATACCTCATGGGTCATGGATACTGGTTGTGGGGCTCATATTTGTACTAATATGCAGGCACTCAGCAACAGTAGAAGGCTGAAGCAAGGACAAGTGGAACTACGAGTTGGGAATGGAGCGAAAGTTTCAGCACTAGCTGTAGGAACTTACTTGTTGTCTTTACCTTCGGGATTGATTTTAGAACTTAATAATTGTTATTTTGTACCTGCTATAAGCAGAAATATTATTTCAATTTCTTTGTTGGATTTGGAAGGTTATGATTTTTCAGTTAAGAATAAATTATGTTCCTTCAATCGCAACAATTTGTTCTATGGTTCGGCCCCTCTTACGAATGGGCTTTACATACTCGATCAATCCGCGCCAATTTATAACATCAATACAAAACGGTTTAAACCTAATGAGGAAAACCGAACGTTTCTATGGCATTGTCGTTTAGGGCACATCAGCGAGAAACGCATCAAGAGGCTCCATTCGAATGGACTTCTTGGCTCATTTGACTTTGAGTCATGTGAGAAATGCGAATCCTGCATGATGGGCAAAATGACACGGGCCCCCTTTAATAAACCTAACGAGAGGGCCAGTGACTTATTGGGCCTGATACACACTGATGTGTGTGGCCCAATGTCCACTAATGCAAGAGGAAACTATCAGTACTTCATTACCTTCACTGATGATTTCAGTAGGTATGGATATGTTTACTTGATGAAACATAAGTCTGAATCTTTTGAGAAGTTCAGAGAATTCCAAAATGAAGTACAGAACCAACTTGGCAAAAGCATTAAGGCTCTTCGGTCCGACCGAGGAGGAGAATACTTAAGCCAAGAATTCAGTGATCATCTGAGAGAGTGTGGGATTGTATCCCAACTCACTCCTCCTGGAACACCTCAATGGAATGGTGTGTCTGAGAGGAGAAATCGGACCTTATTGGATATGGTTCGATCTATGATGAGTCACACAGACCTTCCAATATCCCTTTGGGGATATGCTCTGCTAACAGCAGTGTTCACACTAAACAGAGCGCCATCAAAGGCAGTAGCAAAGACACCATATGAATTATGGACTGGAGAAGCTCCAGTGCTGTCTTATCTCAGAATTTGGGGTTGTGAAGCCTATGTCAAGAGATTAATCTCAGACAAGCTTACACCAAAATCTGACAAATGTTACTTCATTGGTTATCCACGGGAAACCAAGGCTTATTACTTCTATCTACGTTCCGAGAACAAGATCTTTGTTGCCCGGGATTGTAACTTTCTTGAGAGAGAGTTTCTCTCTAAGAAAGACAGTGGGAGTAAGGTACTGCTTGAAGAAATTCAAGATGAACAGGATACTGCTCAACCTAATGAGGAAGAGCAGCAGGAGGATCTACAAGAAATTGTAGAGCCTGAACCTGTAGTACCTGAAGTTCGAAGATCCGGGAGGATCCGTCACGAACCCGAGAGATATCAGGGATTCCTCGTGACTGACTGTCATGATCTTTTGATCATTGATGGTGATGAACCATCGAACTTCAATCAAGCCATGATGGGCCCAGATTCCTCTAAGTGGCGCAAGGCCACTGATTCCGAAATGGACTCCATGTCGGTCAACCAAGTATTTTCGTTGGTTGACTTACCCGTTGGTGTAAAAGCCATCGAGTGCAAATGGATCTTCAAGAAGAAGATTGACGTGGATGGAAATGTCCAGATTTATAAAGCCAGGTTGGTGGCAAAAGGTTTCAGACAAGTTCACGGTGTGGACTACGATGAAACCTATTCACCGGTGGCTATGATGAAATCTATTCGGATTCTACTAGCAACTGCAGCTTTTCATGATTATGAAATTTGGCAGATGGACGTGAAAACCGCCTTCCTGAATGGTATTCTGGAAGAGGATGTGTATATGACGCAACCTGACGGTTACATAGATCCAAAGAATGCTGGGAAAGTATGCAAACTTCATAAATCCATTTATGGATTGAAGCAAGCATCGAGGAGCTGGAATCTTCGTTTTGATGAAGCGATCAAGCAATTTGACTTTATCAGAAACGAAGAAGAACAATGCGTGTATAAGAAAACTAGTGGGAGCAAAATCGTTTTTCTTATTCTGTATGTTGATGACATACTGCTTCTCGGAAACGACATTCCAATGCTGAAGTCTGTAAAAGACTGGCTTGGAAGTTGTTTTTCCATGAAAGACATGGGTGAAGCCGCATACGTTCTTGGAATTAGGATCTATCGGGATAGACCTAAGAGGCTGATAGGCTTGTGTCAAGACTCATACATTGACAAAGTCCTACAAAGATTCAGCATGAAAGATTCCAAGAAGGGCTTCACGCCAATGGTACATGGCACGACGCTAAGCAAGAAGCAGAGCCCTACGTCGGCTGCTGAGCTTGAGCGCATGAAGAATATTCCTTATGCATCTGCAATAGGATCTGTCATGTATGCCATGATCTGTACTCGTCCTGATGTTGCTTACGCATTGAGCATGACGAGTAGATACCAGTCAAATCCAGGTGAAAACCATTGGATTGCCGTAAAGAACATCTTGAAGTATCTAAGACATACTAAGGATAAGTTCTTAGTGTACGGTGGAAGTGATGTGCTTAAAGTCAGTGGATTCACGGACGCAAGTTTCCAGACAGACACAGATGATTTCCGGTCACAGTCCGGTTATGTCTTTTGTCTGAATGGCGGTGCAGTAAGTTGGAGAAGCTCCAAGCAGGACACCGTTGCTGATTCCACTACAGAAGCTGAATATATCGCCGCCTCAGAAGCAGCGAAGGAAGCTGTTTGGATTCGAAAGTTCATTATGGAACTAGGTGTGATACCAGATGCGGCTGAGCCTCTGGCACTATTTTGTGACAACAATGGTGCTATAGCTCAGGCAAAGGAACCAAGATCACACCAGAAATCCAAGCATGTTCAAAGAAGATATCACTTGATACGTGACATCATTAATAGAAAGGAAGTCAAGATCAGCCGAGTTCCGACAGATGATAATGTCGCTGATCCGTTGACAAAGCCACTCCCAAGGCCTAAGCTCGAGTTCCTGACTGAAGCTGTAGGCATTAGAAACATTGAAATGTAATCTAAATTTGAGTGGGAGTTTTGTGAGCTTTATTTTAGTTATTTGATATGTTCTTGTAAAACATTATTATTTATGTTTTAATGAAATTATTATTTCAAGATTATTTTAACTGTGATGAAATAATCGTTCCAAAATGATATGAACCATTTTATAGGTCATCGAAGTAAATGATTTGATCTTGAGTCATCGAAGTCATTTAGCTTGATCATGAGATCCTATATTTGATAAATGTTTTATATCATCCTGTCCCTAGTCGAAGGTTGTTGAAATTGGAACACCAACAACCGTGTAAGATTGGATTGGTACGTGACTTATGACAAAGTCTCAGTGTGTCATAGATGCTCGGCATCAAAGTCAGTACATAGGTGTATGTTGGGAACATACGACCGGACAAGACCCGCTAATAAGAACTCTTCAGGATATTTATATCTGTGTCATAAGAGATTCTTACTACGACTATAGAGTATAGTCCTTAGACCTGAGTTCGCATGCATGTGACTGCATATGGACTGATGCACTTTGATCATTGTCTAACGCTATCGTTCTGCGATAGCTATAAGGACCTTGTTTGGGTACATCATGAAATGAGTAGTTTACAGTGATGGAACAAGATGGGATTTGTCCCTCCAATATAAATGGAGTGAATATCTCTAGGCCAATCGGAGATTTGAATACTGGAAAACGCATGGCCATGCTCAAACGGACTTTCCCGAGTCGTTTGGATTGTCAGTATCAAATCAGAGTCCTATGAACAAGATTAGGCTTTATAAGGATGACACTAATCTTGCCTTATGACTAATCGAGATATTGAGACGAAAGGGGTTATGAATACAGAGATTCCAGTTCAAGTGGGAGATTGTTGGAATTGTGTCCAGCAATCTCTGTACTGTCTCTATAACGTAAGAGTATGTCAGTGATCAGACATAAGTCATACAATGCTGGGGGTCATGATGGCTTGCTAGAGTCCGCTCATGATCTATAAGTCTTGGACTTATTGCCTTTATTGTATGATCCCATATGGGTCACACGCTTAAGCTAGCAGGAAATAATGTTGGAACGGCTTAGCAGAAGTACGACAAAAGTGCTAGGCATTTGTCGTACTAAGAGAGAAAGACTAATGGGTCTGATTAAATGGAATTTAATCAGATTGGGCCCAAAAGCCCAAAAGGGAAAGAGAAGGCTTTTAAATGACTAAAAGCCAATTCTCTTCTCCCTTAACCCAACCCTAGCCGCGCCTCTCTCCTCTCTCTGCGCCAGCCTCCTTGTGGTCTAGCAGCCAGTTTCCGGTGATTGCGTGTGTGAGCCTTTGGAGGATCCATCTCTCGGTGTATCTCCCTGATCATTGACCTGTTCATCAATTCCGCTGCAAACAAACAGGTAAAAAGGTGAGATCATATGTTTCTAAATAAGAACACCTAGATCTAATGCATGTTTAGGTTGATATCAATATGAGAATTGAATCAGGATCAACCGAAACTTACAACACATGGTAACTCAGCGGTTATATAAATACAAAGTGAACTCCACTTCTATCTTCTCATTTAAGATTTGACATTCTAATTCGATGATATTGGCCTGATTATGTACTTTTGGTTA
This sequence comes from Orychophragmus violaceus, assembly GCA_030180135.1. Lineage (NCBI taxonomy): Eukaryota > Viridiplantae > Streptophyta > Magnoliopsida > Brassicales > Brassicaceae > Orychophragmus > Orychophragmus violaceus. The sequence goes on from CM058240.1 coordinate 93,317,731, forward strand.
TCATTCATCCCTGCCATTTAAAGTGAACAAATCAATAGTAAGCAAGTAGAAAACTTGATATTCATAAGGCACTAACAATTACAGAATAAATCTTTGGCCAACAGGTTAACCAAATTGGGTCAGTAACGGAGAGTATTGAGGCAGTTAAGATGTTGAAGAGAGCAGGTTGGGGAGTGATGGCTAGCCACCGAAGTGGTGAAACCGAGGAAACCTTCATTGCTGACCTATCTATTGGCCTATCTACTGTAAGTTTAAACCATTTAAAAGCCAATTCCCAGTTATCTGATTCTCATTTGGATCTCCCTCTTTCTCTTATTTCAGGGACAAATCAAGACTGGAACTATCTTGCCAAGTACACGCAGCTTAAAACATCCCAAACCAAAATGATCTTTGTGTGTTTTACCAAGAATCAATAGCATAGTGGACTTTTATTGACTACTATCTTTCGTTGCTTGCTGTAACATTAACAGCTTTTGCGTATTGAGGAGGAGTTGGGATCAGAGGCAGTTTACGCTGGAGCTAACTTCTGCAAGCCTGTGGAGTCGTACTAGAAGTTTCCAGCTTTTAGAAGCAATGTTGTCTTCTTTGTGACGAGAAGAAGATCAGAGTTGTGTTTGGTTATTTGATTATTTTTCAGTGACGTCAAATATCAAGCTTCTTGAGTGTTGAATGTTTCTGATTGGCTACTGGTGTTTTCAGGAATTTATGATTCTCACTGTTGGAGCTCCCTCTTTCAAAGAAGCCATGAAAATGGGTGTTGAAGTTTACCACAACTTCAAGGTAAACCTCAAATCAATGTCGTCTTTCAGATGCCCTCATAAATGATATGCAAACTATGTGAGCTAACATGTCATCTAATGATTTTTACAGTCTGGTTAAGAAGAAGTATGACCAGGATGCCACAAACGTCGGCGTTGAAGGTGGCTTTGCACCAAACATTCCCGAAACAAAGAAGATCATGAATTGCTCAAGACTTCTATTAAGAGGACGGCTACCAACATTAAAAACAAACTAAGGGACTGCATGCTTCAACGGATCAGAAACCAGTTCCTGATGAAGTAAGACAATATGTTTTATTTTGTTGTTAGATACGGATTGGTAAATTTATGCTGCTATCTTTCTTCTAACTTTAGGATTGGGTTTCTCAAGTATCATGGACTTCAATACAAATCTCCAGCTATCTATACTAAATGATGGCCAATGAGAAATCTACAATAGACTTCAACATGAGCCCGTATGTTATCTTCCTTTTCAATGTTTTCATTGACTTCGTCTGAGACAATTTGTTTTCTTCCTGCTCACCTTTTTTTTTGCAACTCTTCCTGCTCACCTTAAACTTTTTCTTTTCTTTTCTTAATATTTTCATTGCATATATCAAAATGTTTCCTAAGCCAAAATAAATCTATATCACACTTGACACACACTAACCCCCATAGCCTACAGAGAACCAAGGTTCCATGACCCGAAAAAATTGACTCGAGTTTTTTCGCGGGGGTTGACATATCACTAGTGATACTAATAAAATTGAACAAATGTTTTATTTAGGCAACTGATGTAAATATAGATATTGTGTTAGTTCATAAAAATGATGTAAATTAATATTGATTTGTATCAGTTTTATTTTAAATGATGTTAATCATCTTAATATATTATCAATTATTGTAAATGATTTAAAATCACATATTTAATGTCAATTTTTAGTAAATGATTTTAACTATCATCAATTGTTTTTTTGACACTTTATAAGTGATGATGTAGACCTTATTTGTTGTAGTGTAGTATACAAGATCATCAAAATTTTCACATAATTTATTTTAAAACTACAATGATTTTACAGACAGAATCACAACTTTTTAGATTATATACGTTAATTTGCTACTAATTTTCAAACTAATATATTTTGTTGAATCAATTTCACAATATAATATTATGGTTAACCTTTTCACAATAGAATTTATGGTTTTACGGTGGGTATTGATCGTAAAATATATGTGTAATACGTCACCCTTGCTGAAAATTATTAAACAGAGTTAATTTAATTGAATATATAGTCGAACCAAAATGCCAAATCACAAGTCCAACATACATTTGTCAAAGGCAATGAACGACCCTTACCCTTGAGCAATAGATAAAACTATGCCGTGATTCTAATTAATGTTCACTATTTGTATTTGCGTATAGTTAAGGGTGAGCGTTCGGATATTCAATTAGGTTCGGTTTGGGTTATTCGGGTTTTCGAATTTTTGGGTTTAGGCTTATAAACTCATTCGTATATATATGAAAAGCGGATCAGTTCTGATTCGGTTCTGGCCGGGTTCGGGTCTGTTCGGGTTAGCTGCTGAAAATCTATAACCCATTCGATTTAGCTCGGGTTCGGGTAATAACCATTATATAGTATAAGATCAGAAAGTGTTCAAACACTATATCTATGCCCATTGTGTATTGTGTAACAACAAATTTATTCGAAAACCAAAACCTTCAATCAAATAACATAAAGCAACAACTAAATTATTCGAAAGTTATAATCTTAAACAAATGCATAACACAAAAATGAAAACATAAAACAAAAGTCTTAAATCCTAAATAACTACTCGTCCATGAGACACAATCCAAACTCACTCAAAGCATTCTTCTCTTATGCATACTTCTTCATCATCACTACAAAACCACAATGTAATAGTTCAGCTACATGAAATACCCAATAAATATCAAAATCATTAATTAACTAGCTATTCAAAATTGATAATGAACTACCTAACTAAAGAGAAGAAGAAATAGAAACTTGTTTGTTGAATCAACTACAACTTGCAGAAAGAAGAGATTATGAGCGTGAGGAATATGGGTTTCGACGAAGGGTATTTATGTTGGGAATCAATTGATTAGGGTTTATGGACTCCAAATCTTGAAGAATAATCCGAAATCGGAGATTTCCAACAACGACTCGCTATTTGGGATCAGATTTTAAGGGTTGCCATTTCAGTTGAGGAGAATATTTTGTTTGCAGAGAAAATATCGTCGTATCCTAAAATACCTATGAACAATTATGGGTTTTTGGTTTATTGGGTTACCCAATCGGGTTTCGGATTAAACCCGTACCGAACCATATCCTAAAGTATTAGAGGCTAAATACCATTCGGTTATTTCGACGGTACCGAACCCATGTGCTTTTGTTACCATTCGACGGTACCAAACACTAATGATGCCTATATGCAGCTATATTTTTAAATTTAAAATTGAGATATGTAGCTTGTTAACTTTAAGTTGAGATCAAATTTACTGGGAACACCCATAACCACCATAAAATTACATAACTACAATACTGACATATCTATACATATAAATGAGAAATAATTTTGAGTGAAATCTGACGTGTCAGCACGAAATGGCTCTAGAGGAGGATAATGATGACGTGGAATGGTGACATGGCAACGCCAAAAATAACTTAAAAGGTTTAGAGTTTAACTTATTCACGGGAATGTCATTATTCATTTTAAAATTCGTAGCATTAATTAACTTTCCGAAAATACATCACATGCACAATATCTTATTTAATATCTTATTTAGTTTGATTTTAAAAATTATTCTAAAGCATATTCTCTAGCATTGATTAAGTTTTCGAAAAGATATCACAATATTTTAGAGAGTATCTTAGTTAGTTCGATTTATTAAAATATACTATAGAGTATTCCAATCTTCCAATAAAAGATTTCTGTAAATTTGTTCAACCATAAATCAATTGATCCTTATAAATAGAGTTTTTATCATGTTCACATATCAACATTTTTTCTATTCTATTGAAATTAACATCGTTCTAATTTGTTTTGTGATATTGATGTATTTGCAAATTTGTTTCAAAGCCAAATGAAAAGGTACTAATTTCTTATAATTGTCATGATTCTAATTTTGATATTATGTTATTTATAATTTTGCAGGTTTGTTTCATATCAAAACAAACGAAAATATATTGATTTTTTAAAAAATTATCATGATTCCAATTTTAATTTTGTGCTATACATATTATAGAATATCAAACCAAATGAAAATGTAATATTTTGAGATTTATATATAAAACGATGAATGAAACTTTATATCATGTATTAATTTTTGACACATAAAGAGAACAAATAACTTTGATAAACTTACAAATAACATAACGTCCGCACATCGATCACCTTCTACCACTTATTAAATATACATAATTTTCTGTAATAAATATTCTATCATATATTAGTTTTAACTCACAAAACGAATAAAAACTTATATAGCTTTCAAATAACATAAAATAGTCCATTAATGCGTGCGGACTGGCCACCTTCTACCACGTATTAAATATACACGATGTTTTTTTGTAACAAACCTTCTACCACGTATTAGTTTTGACATACAAAACAAATAAATAACTTAAATCAACTTCCAAATAATATAAAATAATCTAATGGCCGCATATGCATGCGGATTAATCATCTAGTATACTATTAAATAAAGGTGTGTTAGCATTACCAGGATTTTAATTATTTGAAATGGGTGGTCTATACTCACAAGAAGGATTTCAATTTACGACAGCTGATCCTGATATTATTTTGAATTATAATAATCTTTGAAAAGAAATATGGTATCAATATGGTCAGTGTTCTAAAATACGCTATACGCTAGTCGGACGGTTGGCCACCGTATACCGTATAGATGTATATACGGACGTTTATGCGGGGTATATACGGTGAATATTTTCGTTAAAGATATATATATATAAATGTCATATATAATTTTATATTGATTTATTAAATAAAATATGAATTTATAACTAATATAGTTTATAATTTTATAAATTAAAAATTATTAAAATATGAATAGTAAACATAAAGTAAATTATAGATAAAGAAAGGTATTTAAACTATAATAAGATTTTATATTTTTTAAACTAAAATTGTGGAAATTTCATAATTCTCCAATTAATACTACTAAATTAAAAAGTTCATTCAAATAATATGATAATAAATGAAATTGTAATTAAAAAAATATAATATATATATATATATATTATAAACTGTATAAGTACGTTGATAAAAACGTATAAATACCGTATATACGGCCGAATAAGCTGTATATACAGACGTATAAGCTGTATATACGCTGTATAATTAATTGTATTATTTAAAACGTATTATCTCACCGTATAGCTAAAAACAGTACAGTCCTTCACTATATAGCGTATAAACGTCGTATATACGGCTGTATACGCCGTATTTTAGAACAATGAATATGGTAGTTATGTTATATGTATGCTATGGACAACATCTATATTGTTTTACTTAAAATAATATGTTAGTTTTGGTCGGCAATTAAATATTCTACTTTGGGACTATTTGCTATATATGATTAACACGGAGAAATAACTAAGCCTGATCTGCACTTGTTAACGACTCTTATCATCTCATGCAACAAGTCTTTTAAGAAAGTTTCTCATGCAAAATTAACGACTTAATTATTGTTTTTAATACTGGTTTTAAAACTTTATTGTTCGAATGCAAATTCTCGAACTTTGTATCCGGATGAAACATTTGTCTTGACCCCTAAATTTTACATAAATATTTATAGTTTTTGTGACCCTCATATTATAGAAAAGAATTTTTATTAATATTTATACTAATTGTATCCTTATTAAATTTAAAAGCCAGCCGTGGTTCCAGCACAAGAAAACTAGGAATTCAACTGGCGCCCACGACCTAGACATCAACTCTCCAATGGTTATATTGAATCTTTGTCTCCAGCCTCCACAACTGCATAAGGCTATTGTTTTTCTGCTATGGCTCTTAACGAAATATTTAAACAAGAAAACTAATTAAACAGCATGGTATATGAATAAATATATCCGATACTGATCATATCAAGAATAAAGATAGGTATATCTTCAAATGCCATAGTATTAGGCTATTAGCTAACGTCTTTTTACCAATTTTTAGAATATAGACATATAATAGTAGATGTATGATACTAATACTTTGGAATTTGAAAATATATGTTAACGCATCATACATCTATAAAGATATATTTTGAAAGAAACGCAACATATTTTATACGTGCAGCTCCCATATATTCATATTCGAAAACATTAAAATATTAGGGCAATGACTCAGCTTCCAATATTTTCATTGTACTTATCTTTTTCCGGCCTTATATGATATGTTTGACGGGTCTCATTTGCTCTCCCCCACGACTCCGAACTACATCCGATCACAACATCACCAAATACATCCTTCTATAACAATGGTTGTGCTAATTTTGTTTTGACATGAATGTAACCATCTTATCGTTCAATATTGATGAGTAATATATATGCAGTTCTAATATTAAAAATGGAAAAGAAAAAAAAAACCTATTCATCATATTTTTTTACCTTTCGTAAATTGTTGTTAGACAAAAAGTTTGGTAGTGTAATATATATATGTACGTAGTATATAATAATACACAGGCCCGGCCCAATGTCAAACCCAACACCTCACAAATTAAATACTCATGTCTTTTGTTACTACACTAAAGAAACATATTTGTATTTGCTGCCCTTAAATAACCTATAACATTTGGCGTCTTCTTTAGGCACGGACCGGCCCTGATAATACATCCATATGTACGTACGTACACATTTGAATGTACATATAGTTACGAATACACATGGATATTACACGTCTTAAATATATAGTAACGATGTTAAAAAGAAAAAAGAAAAACTAACCTCTCAGTAATCGTCTAACCGTGTACGTATTGTAAGTAAGGAAGAGGTAATCCGCATCCCGAGGATTAAAAGCTATACTAACACAAATGAATATGCATACGCATATTTTGAGTGTAATTAAACTTTAAACCTCAGGATGCAGATTACCCGGTCCTCACCATACTCGTCATCTGTAGATGCATATCCTTAATTAGCTTATTTCATTGGCATCTATCTTGTAAGATCTCGTTTTAGGAGTTTTTATATGGTTTTGTGGATTGTTGTTGTTGTTTTTGTTTTTGCTATTGATAATTTACCAGGAAAACGTGAGAATTTATAAGCCAACTGTGAAGCTAAATAGTAATGAGAAGATGCTTATTCGAAAGGTTTAATGCTATGAGAGCATTCGTATGTCTTACTCTTAACTTTGTTTCAATAAATGTTAGAGCTATAATCTATGCCTAGGATCAATGTAGATTATATACTCTAGAACGTTATAGCGTTCTTTTTAAGAGAATAGTTATATTTGAATAATGAATACTATGTGAGTTTAGGAGCACCTCTAATGGTGAGTATTTCTTACTAGTATTATATTAATATTTTTAGTTTAATTTCATTAACAATAAAATTTTAAAAGAAAAAAACTAAACCAATCAAAATAAAATAAGACACATTTTATGTAAGAGTATTTTTTTGGGGGTATTTCATTAAAAACCTCTTTCTTTCTCTCTTTTTTTTTTCTTTTTTTTTCCATTATTTTAATACTAGAAACTCTCTTTAAAATTTCTAAGAAACCCTTGTTGGGATTGCCCTTAGAGCATCCCCAATGGTGTAACCCATTGGGGTTCTTAAAAAAAAAAAATTAATATTATTATTATTATTTTTTTCGGATCCTTAAAAAAAAAAAAATTATTAAAAAAATAAGGACCAATCGTTACACGGCACGTGGCGTGAACAGTGTAAGGATCGGTCCTTAGAGCATGGCCATTGAGGTATCTTAAGGTCCGGGTTCTTAACTATTCACGTGGGTCCCACGTGAATAGTTAAGAACCCGGGTCCTAAAAATCCTTATTTAAGAACCGGTTCTTACACTGTTCATGACACGTGGCGGCTTATCATTCGTCTAATTTTTTTTTCGATTTTTTTTTTTTTTTTACACTTTTCCCAAAAAAAAAAAAAAAAATTTTTTTTTAAGAACCCCCATAGGGGGTTCATTGATGGTCATGCTCTTATATAAGGATTTTAAGGACCTGTATCTTAACTATGCTGTGGGGCCCACGTATTATTTTATAATTTTTTTAAGAACCCCTCTCCCTAAAAACCCCCATTGTTCTTGGTCTTATATTGAAACTTACAATTACTTTGACGCATGCACTTAAGTTGAAAAAATTGGGGTTTTTACAGATATTGTATAGTTAGAACACGTCCATCGGAGGATGAAGAGGGGTTCTTGACCCGGTTTCCAAGAAAAGGGAGGATAAAAAATTATAAAATTTAAGAACCTGGGTTTTAAAAGTTCTTCTGCAAGGATCGGTTCTTGCACTATTGAGGCCACGTGGCTGATTGCTATTAGTTCTTTTTTTTAATTTTTGCTTTTTTATATTTTCCAAAAAAAAATTAAAAATTCTCTTAAGAACCCCCTCTTGGAATTCACGAATGTACATGGTCTTAAAACATCCTCAACAAGAGGTTCTTAACAAGGTTTTTTAACATTAAAACTAATAAAAAATACAAAAGGTATGAGATAGAATGATGAGAGGTTTTTATTAAGAACCTTAGAGTTTTTGTTTAAGAACTTTAGAGATTTTTTTAAGAAATCCATATGACATGTGTCACAATCTAATTGGTTTAATTTTTTTTTCAAAATTAATTTTTAATTATTTAATCAAATAAAATGAAAAATACTATTATTTTTATTGTTAAGAATCCTTGAGATGTTCTTAACCATTGCAAATGCTCTTAAATCTGAACCAATCCAAATTGGATGAGAACTGATTGGAATCCAATCCGAAAGTCTTTGGATCCTTACATAAGCCTTTAACTCTTATACATGTTGGATGCAAAACTGAACCGATCCGAACTTGACTCGAGTATGTGAAAGACCAAGACAATGTCTAAGTTTGGATACGAAACGTAGTCTTCATTTCAACCAACCAATACAAAAACTACTAATTTAGACGAAGTTTCGTTAATATATAGGTATACTGAAGATGGATGGAACAATTATATCCCCTTTTCTAATTAAATACCTTTTTATTCATTCTTCTTCTTCCTTTACCGAGAGGACATTTTTTAGTTACAACTTTGACCTGAATGAAGTACATACATAGATGAACCAGATGAAAAAGAAACACATACGCTAATACACAACAGAAGACACAAGAGTGAAACAAAAAGTGAGCTTATCAACTTCTTTGAAAGTAACCAAACCAGTGATAAAGATAACTCTCTTGAGATAATCGGTTTGAAGAAAAGGCAGGTGCTGGATGAGCCCGAGCAGCCCGAGCCTTTCTGTCCATGCCCAGTAGCTTTGCGGTATATCAATAAATATAAAATAACTACTCTCTTGAGGTATATAAATTATTTTAAACCGCACCCTTATTTTTTATGCAGAGTTCCTAACACAACTCCTAACAAGGTTTAAGCAATTGAATGCGGCAACATGTTAAAGGTTTGTAAATTTCATGGACCTGAACTTATACTAGTTAGTTACTAGTTAATTAAAACTTCCGTTTTTGATGTCGACCCATCCACGGAAACCACAAATTAGTAAATTATAACCACTTCATCATTCGCATAGAGTGTTTTCTGCGTAAGCACTAGGCATATAAAAGCGTGAAAAGTAAAAGGAGGGAGTATGATACATCAAATCATTAGAGAAATATTCTTTGTTCAGCCAATGATGGGAACTTAGGATTATGCTTTTTTATAGACAAATGATATCCGACTTCTTTTGACTGCCTTTTATTGCTTATATTCTTATTGGGTTTTGTATTCTAAAGAGATATTCCCTCGGATCATTATATTTGAACCGATTCTCTTCACAATTATTGATTTATTTAGTTTGTATAGTGTATCAATTTTTATTTTTATTTTGGTTTTAGGGTTAATATTAGAAATCCAGGATAGTGTATCAATGTGGAAATTTACGTCTATTATTTCTAATCAATCTCTTTCCAACGGTTACATTCAGAATTTCCTAGTGTTAATATATGATTAATTGTTCTAATTAGGGTTTACAATTTTAAAAATTTATAAGTTTCAGGTAATAATAAAATATATCTTATGTATTAGAGCTCAATCCCGAGTTAACACAATCAAAACCATTCTGTCTCATGTAGCTAGGATTTGTAGCAAATGATTCTCAAATATATATAAGTGTAATACATTAATCAATTTAATTATGAACCAGACTGGCTATTTTTCGGCATTGCTTCAACTCCTTATGCGATCTTCAAAGTTATCAATCGTCTGATCTATGACACAACTCTTGAGAAGAATTTCAAAAACTCGGCAATCTAATGCAGATTTGGTTTGTCTATGAGTAGTTCATCCATATGAATTTTCTCCATCAACCAAGTCTTAGGCTCCATCTTGTTTTTAATCTTTTTTTGCTAAATTCGATCTTAATTTTTAATCTTTCTATTGTAACATTTTACAAACAAGTCTTCATTATAATGAAATTCAAATATTAGAAAAAAAACTTTGATAATGAAAAAAAGAAAAAAGAAGGCAAAATCATGAAAACCTAGAAATAATAGAATACAAAACAAAGAGGAGGCTAGTTCCCGACCACCTTCTTCTTTGCCGGGAGACAAAGAAGCTTCACTTTCCTATCAATCAAAACACATTTCAGACAAACTTTACATATAAACACATCATAGATCTCGCTGTCTTTAATTCACTCATATAAGAAAATTTACTAGGTTTAAAATCTAACTAGTAGCTAGGGATCTAAATAATATATTTTGATTTTCATTATACTTATCACTCAAATCCGTAAGTTTGTTTCTTTCAAATCTATATAATATAGACATCCAATCGTTGACAAAAAAGACATCACATCTTGTTGGGCCTAATATTTTAATGAACAATTTGGTTTATAAAATATTATAAGAGTTGAAAAGAAATGGGCTTGGGCCAATAAAAATTGGTAAAGCCTTTGTTGCTCTCCAAACTTAAATGGGAACTTATTTTGTCCCACATTGAAAGCAAGAGAAGTTTTGGAGTCTTTCTATGTCCTATATATAGAAATCCATCTCTCTCTCAAAAAACACACCACGCTACACACCACATATCTTCTTAGATATATCTTTCTCAACTCAAAATCCAGCAATCTCTCTCGTCTTCTTTCTTATAGTAAGTCCGAGAGTATTCGTAGATTATTCGTAGATTCTAAGTTCGCAGATTCTTTGATCGAGTGTCACGATCTTAGTCTCAAAGCGGTTGTATCCTGGGATTCATTATCTCATCAAACCGTTACACTACGGGAGATATTTTGAATTAAGGAAAGAGATCATCTCGCCTCCGCTTAGTCGTTTTTTCTTAATCGTGTTTTCCATTGGTTTTTCCAAACAGTTTTTGTCTCCGTAATTTTACGGCCTACAGTCTTAATTCAAAATAAATCCGCTTCATTCTTATCGCTTGAATCGGATTCAGAAACTGTAGAAAAACCTTTTTCTCACGATTTCATAAAACGTTTTCAAACTGTGTTCGGCGAACGCTATACGCGATTCCGCTGATCGTTTGTTCGATAAAACGATTTATATTCTCAGATTCGATAAACGATTTCCGCGAAAGCCTTTTGGCGAGTTTGCGAAACGTTATATCATACGATCTAAATGATCGATAAGCGATCAATCGCTATTACAAGTCTGTTCTAAAAACTGACTTAATTCTGGCAAGACGCCATATGAACTTTGGAAAGGTAAAGTACCTTCGTACAAATACCTAAAAGTGTGGGGGTGCCTAGCAAAAGTCGCAATACCACCTCCGAAAAAGGTCTCAGTCGGACCTAAGACGATTGATTGTATCTTCATTGGATATGCACACAATAGTAGTGCTTATCGGTTTCTGGTTCACAAATCAGACATACCAGATATCCATGTAAATACAATAATGGAATCAAGGAATGTGTCTTTCTTTGAACATATCTTTCCATGTAAAGATAAAAAACGATATCGTGAAGAGAAAGATCCTAGCTCCTCTACAAACGAGGCTAGTACTTCTGGTGGTTCATTAAATGAAGTGGACGAAGAAGAAGAACCTAGACGAAGCAAAATAGCTCGTAAGGAAAAATCTTTCGGTCCTGACTTCATGATGGTCTTTCTCCTAGAGAATGAACCAAGAACGTACACTGAAGCCATGTCTACACCAGACGCACCTTCTTAGAAGGAAGCTGTCAATAGTGAGATCGACTCCATTATGCAAAACCATACATGGGAAATAACCGATCTACCCGAAGGGTTTAAAGCACTAGGGTGTAAATGGATATTCAAAACAAAATTGAAAACATATGGCTCAATTGATAAGTACAAGGCTAGACTTGTGGTACAAGGATTCCGACAGAAAGAAGGTCTGGACTTCTTTGACACATATTCTCCTGTAACGAGAATAACTTCAATCAGAATGCTGATTGGAATCGCAGCCTTGAGAAATCTGGAAATACATCAAATGGATGTTAAAACAGCTTTTCTAAATGGTGATTTAGAAGAGGAAATATATATGAAACAACACGAAGTATTTGTCGTCCCGGGACAAGAACACAAAGTTTGTAAACTTGTGAAATCATTGTATGGACTTAAGCAAGCTCCAAAACAATGGCATGAAAAATTTGACAATACAATGATGTCAAATGGATTCAGCATAAATGAATGTGATAAATGCATCTACATAAAGAATACTCCAAGTGGGTATATTTTATTGTGCTTATATGTAGATGACATGTTGATTATTGGCAGCAATAAAGACATGATCCAACAAACTAAGAACATGCTTAGTGGAAAGTTTGACATGAAAGACATGGGTCTAGCAGACGTCATTCTGGGAATAAAAATCACAAGATCTTCAGACGGAATTGTTCTGTCTCAAGAGCACTATGCTGCAAAGAAACTTGAGCGATTCAAAAACTACTCAAACGGCACGGCAAAAACTCCAGTTGATTCTCAACTTCACTTGACCAAAAATTCAGGTGAAGCTGTGTCACAAGTAGAGTACGCACGCGTTATTGGGAGTCTTATGTACTTAACCAACTGTACTAGACCAGATTTGGCACATGCAGTAAACGTACTAAGTCGTTACACAAGTAATCCAGGTCACAAACACTGTAAAGCCAAAACAAGAGTATTAAATTACTTAAGACATACGAAAAGTTATGGTCTCCACTATGGTAGAGAACCCGCAATTTTGGAAGGATACAGTGACGCAAACTGGATATCTGATTCCAAAAATTCGAAATCTACAAGTGGATATGTCTTTACCCTTGGAGGTGGAGCAGTATCATGGAAATCTTCCAAACAAACTCTACTGGCTAGATCAACCATGGAGTCTGAATTCATAGCACTAGACAAAGATGCTGAAGAGGCTGAATGGCTTCGGAATTTCCTGGAAGATATTCCATTGTGGGAGAAACCAGTTCCGGCATTACGTGTACACTGCGATAGCCAATCGGCTATAGCCCGGGCACTGAATAATCTCTATAATGGTAAATCACGTCACATAAGACGACGACATAAAACCATTAGACACCTGATCTCAAGTGGTGTAATCACAATAGATTATATCAAATCAGCTGACAACCTAGCGGATCCATTTACTAAAGGTTTGTCACGAGATCAAGTTGTAAAATCATCGACGGGAATGGGTTTAAAGCCTATAACTCAAGAGGATGTTTGATGGAAACCCCACCTACGTGACTGGAGATCCCAAGATGTCAGGTTCAAAGGGATAACTAAATTGAACATAATCTTATCAAGCACTGAAAGACTTCAAGTCTTTACTCAGTTCTCAAGATGATAACAGTGCTAACATACATAAGATTTGTATGTATAAAAGGATAAGCATAGCTTTTAATGATAAGTCCATAGCTTTGATATATCAGTGGAGTATTATAACTACTTCTTAAAACAAAGACTACTGGCAAATCACCTAAGTGAGTGTGAAATGGAGCCGTTTCTAGGAGAATGAAAAACATGTTATATTCTCCAAGTTCACTCATGACTAACCAGGCAAGTTCAAGGCCAAAATGAACACAATAGAGAACTTAATTCTACGAGAAAATGAAACTGGGTTATACATGTTGTCTCGGTTTACATAAAAATCCGGGTGGTTCAAGACATCATGTTCACCTCCTGGCCGAGTAAACCCGACAGATATTAACAATGAGTGGTTCAAAGCTGAAACATGCTACTATCTCAAACACAGTGATTTTTCGCTTATACTCTCGGAAGTCTGTCTAGTCTAGTCGAGTCATGTCTAGTCTAGTCGAGTATGTCCAGTCAGTCTAGTCGTCCAATGTTTAAGAGTCATTTCTATTCATGTGGGGGATTGTTGGGCCTAATATTTTAATGAACAATTTGGTTTATAAAATATTATAAGAGTTGAAAAGAAATGGGCTTGGGCCAATAAAAATTGGTAAAGCCTTTGTTGCTCTCCAAACTTAAATGGGAACTTATTTTGTCCCACATTGGAAGCAAGAGAAGTTTTGGAGTCTTTCTATGTCCTATATATAGAAATCCATCTCTCTCTCAAAAAACACACCACACTACACACCACATATCTTCTTAGATATATCTTTCTCAACTCAAAATCCAGCAATCTCTCTCGTCTTCTTTCTTATAGTAAGTCCGAGAGTATTCGTAGATTATTCGTAGATTCTAAGTTCGCAGATTCTTTGATCGAGTGTCACGATCTTAGTCTCAAAGCGGTTGTATCCTGGGATTCATTATCTCATCAAACCGTTACACTACGGGAGATATTTTGAATTAAGGAAAGAGATCATCTCGCCTCCGCTTAGTCGTTTTTTCTTAATCGTGTTTTCCATTGGTTTTTCCAAACAGTTTTTGTCTCCGTAATTTTACGGCCTACACATCTATCCAACAACTTCAGCGAAAAGCAATTGTCATCAGTGGTGAAACCAGAATTTTTTTTTTTTTTTTTTTTTTTTGATAATCCAGGGAGGATCCCAGACCGAGGTCCAGACTAATCTCCCTGGGCCCAGTCAGGCCGCATGCCAGCTTCACCTGGGAGGGTTTTCCCTGGGCCTTAGGCCCAGTGCCCGCGTTGTGAGCAGAGGAGACATTTTTGTTTCCGCCTGGAGTCGAACCCGGATGGTGTTTGCCACCTCGAACCCTTCTACCACTTGGACTACCTCAACCGCTCAACCAAAAATTATTTTTACAGGGTCATGAATCATGATATCTAATTTCTAAAAATATATATTGTATCATTTATCATGCATCACAACAGAAAAATATAAATAAAATCTATCAATAGTTTATAATGTTCTCTTTATATAAAAGTATAATAAACTTAGAAAAAATATTGTACGGACCTTAGCTTTGCAAAAAATAAAGAAAAATATTGTATGGAATTAACATTTAGGCTGATGATTCTTTATACACTAAAATATATTTTATTATATTATTGGGGTCAGCTGACTCCTATGTTCTTGGTGGCTCCGCCACCGATTGTCACACACGACAGCCCCAATTTTTTTGTTTTTTATAAAATGACAGCCCCAAGTTTACGGTACATACATACCAATACAATGTGTAGACTTTTTCTTAATGATTTGTTAATTTTCAGTTCACGTGTACACCCGTGTGATTCCTCCGGCCAACCCGACAGCCCCATTGAAGAACACATAAACAATTTATTTACTATAAAACTTACATTAAAATCATTTTTTAAGTGGTAACGTAGCGATTTTCCCGGAAACCAAACACTCAGAAATTTTCATATGACACCACACGATCTCTCCAACGATTAAAATAAAAACAAAGTTGCTCCAAAGAAGGGATAAGAAATATCTTCTTGTAAATAACTCCATTAGCACAATCATCTCCAAGTAAGCCAAGGAAGAAACAAAGGCAGAGCTATTAATCAACAAAACCCTAAAATGGCTACAAAACATATATACCAAAGAGGTGGTGGCCTAGTGGTAGTGGTAGTACAAGGGGGTTGGTTCCCTTGTGCCCCGGGTTCACACCCCCTTTGGTACGAAGGAGTAATCTTTAAATCGGATTATCTAAAGGCTGACTTCGGGCTCTTGGGAGATTATGGGCCTAAGGCCCATAACTTCCAAAATATTCAAAAAAAAACATATAGTCATAAGCTGCTTACTAATGTACGCAGTGGCAAGCTTAGAGCGGCCCAAACCTCATTCTCTCTCTCTTCAGGCGATTTTATTAGCGATTTCTGTTTTCCGAGGCTTCTCCGGCTGATGGCGCCACCGTCGAGGTTGTGAGAGGTCTCCCGTGAGTTTCGATGGGTTGAGCATGCAAAACCGTGGTCGGAGGCGAGCCAGAAGATGTCCGATTTACGCTTCACCGGCATCGTGTAGTTGGCTGCGCCGCATCTGGTTGGAAGGGTCCCAGAGCAGAGCGAATCAACGGACCCTTGTCAGTCGTTCGCTTGGAAGCTGATTAGAGGACGTGAGGCGGAAGAGCGAGCGCGAGGGAGGAAGAAAAATTTCTGGATCTGGGTTCTGGTTAGCGGCGGCGCAGAGGTTTGGTGGGTAAACGGTGCGAGTGGAGAAGGTTTCGGGAAAGGGGTAGCTGCCTTCCACGACGCCGGAGACACGCGGCGGGGTCGACTGGTGTGGTGTCCTGGTTTGATTGCCGGTGTTTTTGGTGCCGCCTCTTTCGCCGGTTGAAAGATCCGTCTCGAGCTCGAAGACGGCGACTAGGACACTTAGCTTCGGCGGTGTAGTCCGATTCAGTCCGTGGGTAAGCATAAGCGAAGAGTGTCATCACCGGGAAAAGGAGGGAGGGGATCAGGTCCTCCGGGTGTTGGACCGCCGGCGAGGGTCGGCAATCAACGTCGCGCGTGAAGCTCCTGGTTGAAGCCGCAAATTTCTCCGATTCATTGCCGCCGCCGGCGCCACTGGAGCGAGGGTGTAGCCCCTAGAGCATTCGTCGTTTAGGGCTTTTGTTTTCTGCGTTCGGTTAAGGCTCTTACCGGTTTTAGTGGTTTGGTATTTTACTTCTGATTCTCTTTTGTAATTCAGGTTAGATCCCCGGTTATCGGGTCGGTTAACTATTATTAATATATATATATACAGCATCATCGGAAGTTGAGCCTCCGACAGCAAGGAAACTCGGTGGACACGATTGGCCAATAGCGAAGACAGAAGCACCGGAGGTTTCACAAATGGAAGAGACTGTACGGCGATGCCACCATCATTCTACTCTGGACAGATCTGTCGCCGGCGGTGGAGTTATTCTCGGTGGTTTAGCGACTACGTTTCTTGTGGTGGTGTTTTGTTCACAAGGAAACAAAAACCCTGTTATGATGAGAAGGAGACTGAGACTCCTAAGGTTTGAGTTTATTTATTTTTTCTGTATATGTATACTGTGTTGATTTTGTCATTTATGAAAAGTTGTGATAAGTTGGTTTCTTTTTGTCTTCTTCGTAATATAAATTTAGGTCGAATCTCATCATATATGTTTATCTTTCTCTATTTTTGTTTTCAGTTTAATTCAAGTTTTACTATTGCTAATGTAAACTACTAACTAGATACTAAAATAAATCATGTGAAATAAAGTTTTACGTACTTGTTTATGTTACAACCAAGGGATGACGTATGTTATACGGGGTCACATGCCCCAATTAAATTTGATTTTTTAATTAATCAGCTCAAAACTTTGATTTTTTTAGATAATTAGCTTAAATTCCATGAAAATGTTCCCGGCTTATTGAGGATCTATATATGTAAAATATAAAGGAGTGTAATGTAATTATATATTATTTTGTATACCCTAGTTTTTTTTTTTTTTTTTTTGATAATCCAGGGAGGATCCCAGACCGAGGTTCAGACTAATTTCCCTGGGTCCAGTCAGGCCGCAGGCCAGCTTCACCTGGGAGGGTTTTCCCTGGGCCTTAGGCCCAGTGCCCGCGTTGTGAGCAGAGGAAGCATTTTTGTTTCCGCCTGGAGTCGAACCCGGATGGTGTTTGCCACCTCGGATCCTTCTACCTCAACCACTCAGTATATATATTTGTACTAAACATTTCTAATAAGATCATCACATTAACCATCTACATCATATCAAAGCCTTCGTTCCTCTAAACCTAAAATTTTATTTTTCGTTCAATCGCTAGCCGTCAATCGCCATGAGTGATCTCGATTCTCAAATCAACACACAACACACGATTTCTCTAACCACAAACAATCTTCTTCATGTTTTTTTTTTTTTTTTTTTTTTTTTTTTTTTTTTTTTTTTTGTAAAAAGGGCTTAACCACAAACAATCTTCTTCATGTTAACATGTGGAACGTATCAAACTTACCAGCAGGATCTACCTAATGTGGGGAAAGCAAATCCATGTTTTGCTTGACAGATATACACTTGCTGGTCACATTGACAGAATCACAGTTTTGTTTAAATTAAATACATTCATGTGGTACTAACTTTTTAATCTTAGATCTTTTTTTGAATCAATTTTACAATAGAATATTATATATGGTTAACCTTTCCATAATTGAGAACGGTATATAACCAATTAGTTGTGAACTATAAATGTTTTCATTTGTTAAGGATAAGCCTTGTTAGCTTAAGTAAGAAAACGACTGCGCTCAAACATAAAATTATTTAACTATTTTTTTAGTTATCTTATCTGTAGTGTATGTTTTAAATGGTAAAAATCTGGATTTTACGGATTTCAGAAATTATTTTGGGTTTTGACTTAAGATAATTCCGATAAAAAAGATCGAGAACAGTATATTGTTTGCCGGTGGGTGTTGATCATAAAATATATGTTTTTGTAATGTTTCATCACCTTGCTGAAAATTATTAAAAAGCAATGTTTTTAAAACCGGACCGGCGACTGAACCGGTAAAGTTTTTGGGTCATGAGTTAATATGGTCCAACCGGGTTCGAACAGGTTCGGCCAGATTTGATGATAATTATATATATATATATATAATATGTTATTATTTCCAAACTATCAAATAAAACACTTTAATAATTATAATTTTAAAAAATATGTGTCACAATTATTTAAAAAATTCTTCAAAAGTTTAGATGTTAAATCAACAACGTTCCAACATATTTAAAAAATGTTGAGACCGAAACACTTTAAATGAATAATTTTTCTTTAAGACTTCACTAATATATACATCATGCCTCTTAGATGCATAGTTTTTACATTTTATTTTATTCGTCCATTGAGAGAAGAGATAAGATATAATAACACATTTATTCTTATCTTTTAATAAATATTTAAAATTAATATAGTTATATTTAGGAAAGAAAAAGTATTTAACAACATATAAAATAATATTTTTTTATAAAACCCGGTTTGATACGGTTCAATGGGTCGCTGGTTTCTGGTTTTTTGGCAGTCCAACCCGGTTTTTTAACCGGTTCAACTACCATTGGGTTTTATACTCAACCCAACCCGGATATGCTTCCGATTCACGGTTCAACCCGGTCCGACCGCCGGGTCGGTCCGGTTTTAAAAACACTGTTAAAAAGAGTTAGTTTAACCAAAATGCCAAATCACAAGTCCAAACATATATTTGTCAAAGGCAGTGAACGACCCTTGGCCTTGAGCAATAGATATATAGATATTATGTTCACTATTTGTATTTGCGTATAGTTATAGTAAGATTATCCAAAATGAATATATTTATTATAATTAAGAGTTACCTGTTTATGTATAAATTATAAACTATATCTCACTAATTCAAAGCGAGACAAGAGTCGTATCGTGTTACAGATTAAATAATCAGACAACTATATATGCAATTAACCGTTGCCATCGAGCATTCGTGCAACGAGTCATTAATTGAACTTTTCTTAACAATTTTTTATTATTATTATGACACAAGTCACCCTATTATTTCAACTAGTCCAGCATATACTAGTTTTAAGGGTTTTTTAGTTCAACATATATAACATTCTTAGTTTTTTCAAGAGTAAGATTATGATATATGCAAGTAGGCATGGACGTTTTTACCGTACCTGATTCCCGAACCCGAACCCGACCCGAAAAACAGGGTTTGGTTCAGGTATATGTAGATAACCCGAATGATTATTATTCTGCACAATATTCGGGTTCAAGTTCGGGATCGGTTTAAACCGAAGACCCGAACAACACCCGATTACAACCGAAAAAGCTCCAAAGCGTACCTTTGGTACTCGAACTCGGGTATAGCTAGACCACTATATTGCTCTTTACCACTAGAACATGTTGTACCATCTGAACTTATTTACCAATATTAGTATATAACTTATATTGACACGATGTACCATGTGAACCCGGGTATTTGAAGGCCATTTCAGTTTAAAATCCGAATAACTCGAAGAAAAACCTGAAATAATTGATTTTAACCGAAAACATCCGAACCCGAAATCCGAATCCGAACCGAACCTGGTGGAACCGAACCCGACCCCGATCCGATATAGAATAATAACCGAATGGTTAATAGATTGGCAAACCCGAAAATCCGAAATCCGAACTAACCCGAACCGAACCCGAATGGATACCCAAACGCCCAGGCGTAAGCTACTATATTTTTGTTAATTTAAAAGTGAGATATATATCGCATGGTAACTTTAATTTGAGATCAAAATTATTGGAAACACCCCGTAACCACCATAAAATTACATAACTGCAATAATACTTGGAATTAATCTAGACTTTAATTCACATATCTACTATTAAATAAAGACGTGTTAATATTACATATGAATAGTTACAATTATTTGAAATGAGTGATCTACACTCACAAGAAGAAGTTCAATATGGTAGTTATGTTATATGTATGCTACGGTAAATTAAACTATATTGCTTTACGTAAAATATAGTGACTCTTATCATCTCATGCAAAAAAAATATTTTAAAAAATATCTCATGCAAAATTAGCGATTTAATTATGTTAATACTGGTTTTGAAACTTTATTGTTTGACTGCACATTCTCGAAGCCGGTTTGGTATCCCGGCATAGCCCTGGAAATTCGGTTTTTTGGACCTATTCGGTTCGGTTTTCTCGGTTCTTTTCTTAAACCCGATACATAACTGAAATCTCTCCAATCTCCAACATTGCATAAGGCTATTGTTTTTCTACTATAGCTCTTAACGAGATATTAATTAGAAAAACAAGAAAACGAAACAGCATGTGATTTACACTAAATCTAGACGCACCCTAACTCAAGTTTTCAAGACTGTCGAGCTTACAGTTTGGAAAAAAACTTCATCCTTCTAACTTTGAGACCCATTTGTTGCTTCTAATTGCGCGCCTGCAAGCTTGGTTTCGCGGGACATCGAGCTATATAATGGCGATTATTTTACTAAACGCTCCGTTGTGTTACCACTATCAACTGATGAAAGCTGAGTTCAACTTGTTTTATAAGTTCAACTAGATTTTGACCCACGCTAGAGAAGTGCGGATTTATGTTTTTTAAAATATTTTTTATTTTAAAATTATATTTTTATAAAATAAATTTAATAACTATTTAATCCAGTATATATAATTAAGTGAAATATGATGATATGGTGTTAAATGTGAGATTTTTTTTTTGATATTATTTTATTATATTTTTAGTATTCGTAACTCATTTTTATTTTTAGTAGATGATTTTCTTATTGCTGTAAAAATGTTTGTGTATTTATTTGATGATTTTTTATTTAAGTTAATTTTAACTTAATTCAACTCATTATTTCATCGCTAAAAGCTTAAAATTTGCTAAAATCAATTGAAATTAGTTAATATATATTTTTAGAGCATGTCTTCTAATAGTCAAAATTTACTTTAATAGTACGGATAACTGAAAATTCGCTTAACTTTTTAACCCGTCTTAAATTATATTTTTAACCCGTCTTAAATTCTATTTATTTGATAAGTTTTTATTTAAGTTAATTCAAACTTATTTCAACCCATTATTTAATTGCTTAAAAATTCTAAAATCAAGAATCTTTATATAGAATGTAATTTTAGTAATATAAGAGGTTATATTTGATCTGTTAGGTTTTAGATTTAATTATATATATATGTAACTCTTTGTTTCAAATAGTATAGTTTTAACACTGATAACAAGGATTTTACTTCCTTGAGGTATCAATTCCTCTTACTTATCGTGTAGTAAGAGGTATCGAACCAATTGGGAGTGGATAGGCCAATAAGAATTGCACCAAACCAAATTAGACAAGCAATTTCAATCAAGATGAGATACTAAATATCCTAATTGCAATCAAACAAGTAAACAAACTAAGAGGAACCAAATTCAATAAGCAAGCAAGAGAACAAATAAGATAATTCAAAGATATGATTAAGGATCAAGCTCTTGGGTATAGGAAATTGATCTAAGTAACTAAGCATTGAACCAAGATGTCAAACACAACATTTAGAATGCTAATCCTTTAGCTTAGGAACACTAATTCAAGTTAATACACTCTCATGTCATTAACCCTATGCTAAACAAGCATTAATCATCAATTCTCATTGGCTAATCACAAGCAAGCATGCATTAATCACAAGTCCTTTAGCCACTAAACACCTTAAACATCAATCATCATTGGCTAAGAATGTAAAGCTCTCATTAAATCAAAGCTAGCATTTCATCGAACACCTTGTGTGCAATAAAAACCCAAAGTTCTAGATCAAGGTTAGCTAAGCCTAATCTAGCAATAAGAACATTTAATGAGAAAGGATCAATCAAATTTAAGTCCTAGACATCAAGGTTCAAACCCTAATCACTCAAATCTTCCTAACCCAAAAGCTCAAAAGGAGACTACTCACAAATCATGCTTAGCCCAACAAAATCCATGAGAAAGATGTTAAGCATGATGATTTGTGAAGGATTAAAGAAAAGAGATGAAGAATCAAAGCAAAACAAGACTTAGATTAAGGAAAGATTCAATCTTCTTTTACAAAGTGTTTAGAACAAAAATAAAGCATAAGAGATCCTCCAAAAATTAGGTTTTTAGGCTTAAATAGTGAATAGTGACGAACCGGGTCAACCCGGGACAAACCGGGTGTTGACCCGGATCCAATGGGTAAAACTGGTCAAAGACTCGAAAGTCAACGGAAATGGGAGAGGCTCGCGGTTTGGACCCAGCCCGCGAGGGTAACCGCAAGCCATCTCGGGTTGATTTTAGCCATCTGGCGCGGTTCGGCTCCGACCGCGATCCTAACCGCGAGCTTTGGCGGACGAATTATGGGAAGCTCTCGCGGTTCATCTCCGACCGCGACCCGAACCGCTGGGCGTCACGCATGGAACTGGGATGTCACTCGCGGTTCGTCTCCAACCGCGACATCAACCGCTGGATGCTCAGCTTCGTCGACGGGGGGGGGGGGGGGGGGGGGGGGGGGGGGAATCACGGTCTCGTCTCGTCGTCGGGGGGGGGGGGGGAAATCAGGCTTGGGCCGTCATGGTTGTTGGGCTAAGCTCGTTGAAGGAACACACCATTGTTGACCATAAGCAAACCGATTGACCATTTGCTTCTCATTAATTATAAAGCTTTGTGCTTCTATTGCTCTCGTTATTATTCAATGTCCATTGAGCTTCATAACACATTCCGATATACCTGAAAAATGACCAACACACACTCCAAAAGATGCCAAAGTCTACAAACTCTAATCATAAAAACTATAATTCCTAAATGCATGATCTTATAATTATATACATGAAACTGAATATAATATATAAGAAAATAAAGAAAATTATGATGTTAAAAGCTATAAATTATGCATATATCAATTCCCCCAAACTTAAACCTTGCTTGTCCACAAGCAAGCATCAACAACTCAAAGGCAAGTTAGGGAGAAAGGTTTGAAAATGGGAACTCATATCCAAAGGTTCAATCAAGTTTCAATAAGTTTCAAGTCTATACAACCAAAGTGTAACTGAGAAAGGTCTACTCCAAGGATATAGCCATACTTATCAAGACAAAACTTCTAGCTTAACCTTCAACCTACACAAGCATTCAAATCCACTAGCTCCTTGACATTCATTAGATCTTTCAAGTGAATCCTGTTCATAGCAATGTGATCAAACTCATTTGGCTTAAGGGACAAGGTCTTGAGACGAAAATGGTCTCAACTGAAAGAAAGGCTTCTCCACAATCATTTAGGTTCTCTCGGAGGAAATATGAACAAGCTATAGTAAAATGCTAAGAGTTAGAGGCAATTGGTGCATACTAGGATATATCTCCATCTACCCAAACCCCAAGAACATCAACTCCTAGTCTAAACCCTCCTAATTGAGAACTACCCTTTTCCAAGGCTATTGTTGCCTTTTCTTTCTTTCACAATACATAACTTCCCAAGAACCCCCAAAGGATCACTCAAAACACTTTGAAAACATTGGTAACTTTTCTCTTTTCAAATCAGCTCAAACTTTTCTTTCCTTTGGTCTCTTTTTTACAAACTTTCTTTCTTTCTTTTTGGTGAGCACATTGGCTTCTTTTCGTTACAAAACTTGAGACATTTTCTTTTTCAAAACACATGAGAGCTTTCAATCTTTTGTTTACTAATAAACTTTGATCCCATTCAAACTTCTTTCTTTTCTTTACCCTCTTTTTTCCTTTCCCAAATCTTCCCCCAAACTTAAACTCTAGCCTATTACAAAGCCAAAGATGATGAGCTTGCATCTAATATGGAAATTTCTCCTAGTCGCCTCATACTCAAAACTTTTTACCTAGCTTGTTCCAAATAGGCCTACCACTCAAGATAGTGTTTGGGGCTTGAAATAAGGGTGGTGAAAGGTGTGGAAATCTATTAGAGCAAGTAGAGAGGGGTAGAAAGGATAAGCTTGCTCAAATATTCTATGGTACCCATGAGTTTATCACACAAAGCATGAACAAGGATAATTAGATGATTCAATTAAGGTTCTCATTTAAGTGGAGCTAGCTTCAAATCACAACAAGTTTCAGAATCAAATCAAGTTTCAAAGAAAGCTATCCAAGTATGGTTCGTTCTAGCTTTCAATGCGATTCTCGAGTTACAACTTTAGTGTGGTCTATCTAGCTTAAAGCTAGCATGTGAAACAAGTTTGACCCAATTGAACCTTACAAGGAAAACCAATCATTGTTCCCAAAATGCATGCGTCCTATATGATGCAACTAGACTCAATCCTATTATGCTATTGCAACTAGATGCTTTCTTTTTGTGAAAATTTTTCAAAATTTTTCGATTTTTTTTTTTGGTTTTTCTATGCCATAAATTAAATGCATGAGACTCAAAATAGAGAACGAAAAATAAGATCAAAACAAACGCGATTAGCAACTGGTCTCTCCCCCAAACTTACTTCACACCGTCTCGGTGTGAAAGAAGAAAGGAAGAAAGACCGGGAAAAAAAAA
Source organism: Orychophragmus violaceus (assembly GCA_030180135.1). NCBI lineage: Eukaryota > Viridiplantae > Streptophyta > Magnoliopsida > Brassicales > Brassicaceae > Orychophragmus > Orychophragmus violaceus. Next base: position 93,342,960 of record CM058240.1, read on the forward strand.
CAAACTCAAGAAGAGAGAAAAAGCAAAATATTTACAAGGCTGGAGTGTGTTACTTGGAGCTTTAAGTGGAGTGGAATGGGATGAGAGCTCAATCCTTTGTTGATTTCGCCATGACCTAGGCTCATTCCGATTGATCCCCAACTTCACCTACTGACCAAAACCTGATAAAACTTAAAGAAAGAACATCAAAAATAACAAGCAAAAGATCATATGTACAAGGATAAACATGGGAATGTCTCCCAAGTGCGCTTTTGTTTAGAGTCGTTAAGCTCGACTGTTCAAACCGGTTTTTAGGCGGTTGAAGAGCGTGGCCTGCTCTCGAGAGTGATGGCTAAGACCTGAGAAGTCAGCTCACTGAGATTGACTGAGTCACCTTGAAACCTTGGACTGATTGAAGCTTTAGCACTTGCAAATGGTCTAGACTTTCCCTTGGTCTTGACCTTGTACTCAATGTAGTCACCCTTCAAACCCAATGGATGCAAGCTGAGATGGTTGAAAGAAGTAGGAGTGTCAATAGCTATTAGAGCTTCCATCTTATCCTTATATCCTTTTCGACCTCTCTTAACTCCGTCTAGTCCATTGTTTGGGGTATTTCCATTATGCCCATCAAACAAGGATTGTAGACTCTCACCATCCATTATCTCCTTTTCAAACTCCTGAGTCTTTGGAGGATTGTTGACAGCCTTATCCTTTCCAACTTTTGCCTTTTTTGGAGCCCTCTTTGTCACCATATTCACAACCTTCTCTTTTGGAGCTTTTTCCTTATTGATGCTCAGCTTCTTCAAAGAGATAAATCCAACATACTCAGTCCTTATGGGTATAGGAGGAGTTCCACCAGCTCTACCCACCTCCTCTATTTGAACATGTCCCTTGTGATCAGTCAATGATCCATAAGGAATGGGTTTATGCCAAATTTGCTTCCCTACATTTGCAAAGAGCCTTGTCTCCTCTAACACATCATCCTCATTTGGAGATAGGATGACACCACAAGTGTGGAGAGTTGTGCTCCTCAAAGGATAGTAAACCTTGTTGTCAACATTATTCAGCACGACACGTTTCTTTTTGAAGTCCATAGAAGCTCCAGTGGTATGGAGGAAAGAGGTACCAAGTAAGAGAGGTAGTTGGGTACTCTTCTTCATCTTCATGACAATGAAGTCAGTTGGGATAATGCACTCACCAATCTTCAGTGGATAGTCCTTGATCATTCCCATTGGAGTTTTTGAGTAGGAGTCTCCAAATGTGATAGAAGATGGGTATCTTTCCATGCTCTTAATCCCAAGGGTTTCCACCATATCAAGAGATATCACGCTCACAGTGGAGCCGGAGTCACACAATGCATCTTTAATCTCTAAGTCTCCCAAAGTGCAACTGATTGTGAATTTACCCGGATTGCCAAGCTTAGGAAGCACTTTTGGTGTGTTTTGGACAGTAGGTATGGTATCTTCAGCAGAAGTTTCAGTGACACTCAACTCCTCAACCGGTTCAACAATAGTTACCTTCATCTCCTTGAGAAGCATAGGTGCTGCAAGTGGGATTTCATAACCATAGAGAAGTGCTTCAATCTCATCAACCTCTCTTTCATGGTCTGGTTTCTCATGATCAACAGTAGAGAAGATTGCATTGCAGTACTCTTTCGGGTTCTTCTCCGGGTTTCCGGGTAAAGTACCTTGAGTTCGGGATGTAGAGGCATTCTTGTATTCCATGTTTGTGACCCTTGAAGTCAAGTTCTGCAACTCACTCTTTAGATCTCTAACTTCCATAGCTCCTGAGGCTTGTCCCTGAAGTAGTTGCTGCATCATACCCTTTAACTCACTGTCCAAACATGAGGAAGAAGAGGCTTGTGTCTGCTGTTGGTTAAATCCGGGTGGAGGGTATTGTTGCTTTGGGATAAAGGGTTGTTGGCTCTGGAACTGTGGTTTGTTAGCAAACCCTTGTTGGTTAGTGTAAGGGACAAAAGGCTTTTGTTGCTGAGGTTGTGTGAAGCCTTGTTGCCCTTGTTGTTGAGCTTGAGCTTGTGGTTGAGCTTGAGGATAAACATGATCCTGTGGGTTGGCAACATTGGGGTTTCTGTAAGAGAAGTTGGGGTGATTCCTGTAGTTTGGGTTGAAACCCCTGTTGAAACCTCCTTGGCCAGCAATGAAATTGATCTCTTCTTGGGTCATATCTCCTTCAAGACTGAATAGAACTGGTGGGGAATCATCATAGTTCTCCACAAAGCTGATTTGCTTTTGGTTGGATGAGATCATCTTGTCTATCTTGTCATTTAGAGACTTGATTTCCTTCTCATACTTCTCATCTGAAGAAGATGATCCTCTAGGAGTCCTTTCATAATCCTCATTGTAGTTCCCATCACTTGTAGCCAAGTTTTCAATCAATTCCATTGCCTCATCAACTCCCTTGCCAAGGAAGTGTCCATTACTACAAGAATCAAGCATTGCCCTCATCCTAGGAAGCACTCCTCGGTAGAGGTTACTGAGTAGTGTCTCCTTGGTGAAACCATGGTGTGGGCATTGAGTGGTTATCTTGTTGAACCTTTCCCAAGCTTCAGCGAATGTCTCGTTGTTTCGTTGCACAAACCCAGATAACTCATTTCGAAAGCGGGCAGTTCTTGTAGGTGAGAAGAATTTCTTCAAGAAAGCCTTCTTAAGGTCTGCCCATGTAGTGATAGACCTTGGAGGGATAGTGCTTTCCCAATCTTTGGCTCTGTCTGCCAAGGAGAAGAAGAAGAGGTGCATCTTGAGACCCTCATCAGTCACGCCATTGAGCCTAGTTGTGGCACAGATTTTATCGAAGGTATCCAAGTGTTGCAACGGGTCTTCTGAGGCAAGTCCATGGAATTGGTTGTTCTGCACCATATTCATCACCATGGCCCTGATTTCAAAATTGTTGTTGTTCACTGGTGGTGGAATGATGCCCCTTCGATTTGTAGGAATTTCTAGCAGTTCTAATCAGGATTAGCAACCCTAGTCTGAATTCCGAGCCTAGGATCTAAGGTTCAAGTAATTGAATCTATGGGATCTCAGATTTACCTGTTGAATATGCAGCGGAAGTGTTTGCAGATAATCGAGATCACGAAGCGCCTCAAATGCTGCGCCTCTACTGGTATCCACACGCACACAAACTGGACCGCAGGGATGCTAGTGCCTTACAGAGATCTAATCTCCAGAGAGGTTTCTATCTGTGTTCTGGTGGCTGTGAATTAGGTTTTTTGGGACGAGTTTAGGTCGACCATATATCTTATATATGTCGGCTTAAACCACAACGGAATTAACCAACGATTAAACCGAATTAATCTGATTAATCCGCGAGTGCATCGATCGATGCAATATCTGCAACGATCGATGCTTCCCAGAACATTGATATCGAATGCATATCACATATGCATTTACTGGATCATTACATTAATGATCAACCTCGTCTTTAACGCCCAGTTTGCTTAGGTGTGTGACCCTGTAGGATCATATAACACTAGCAATGAGTTCTCAACTCATTGATCATAAGTGGCTTCTAGCAAAGCGTTATGACTACCTAGTGTTATGTGATTGTCTCATCTCGACTATACGACTTTCACTTAGAGCAAGTACAGTAGATTTCAGGACATTCCCAACAATCTCCCACTTGTACTGGAATCATCTATTCCTTTAATCCCTTTGTAGCTATATCTCAATCTGGCATAAGTCAAGCACTGTGTCATCCTTATTCAACCAGATTACGTTTATCGAATCCCGATTTGTACTGATGAAAAACAAACGACTGACAATCACCTCGTTTGAGCGCGGCCACGCATTTCCAGTATCAAATCTTCGATAGGCCCAGAGATATTTAACTCCTGTTATATAGGAGGTACAAATCCCATCTTGTTCCATCCATGTCTCTTTTATATTTCATGATACGCCTAATCAGTGTCTTTATGATCACCAGTTACGGCTGACGTTTGACAAAGTCAAGACGAACCAATCCATATAAGAGAGGACATGATGAACTCAGGTCTAAGGACTACTCTCTTTAGTCGTAATGAGAAACTCTTATGACACTCATATAACATCTTGTAGAGTTCTCATTAACGGGTCAAGTCCGATCATGTGTTCTCTAACACATATCTATGTGATTGACTTTAATACACTTATTAATGACTCCATGAAACATGGTCATCAGTCACCTCACATACTAGTCTCACGTGGTTGTTAATGTCCCACGTTAACAACCTCGACCAGGGACCATTATAATTTATGTCATTTATTGCTTATAGGGTTTCATGATCAAGTCACATACTTGATGGCCTATAAAATGTCATAAATTACTTTGGGACAATATATATATATATATATATATATATATATATATATATATATATATATTTAATTAACACAATTAAATAATGCTGAAACAATTTCATTAAAATAACATAACTATTATGTCTTTGTGAATATCATGTCATAACTAAAACAAATACAACTCCCACTGAAATCAAGATCATATCTTAAGATATCTAATGCCTACAGCAGTTGTATGAAACTCATGCTTAGGCCTTGGGAGGGGCTTGGTCAGTGGATCAGCAACATTCTCATCCGTAGGGACTCTGCTGATCTTCACATCTCCTCTATTCACAATATCACGGATAAGGTGATATCTCCTTTCTATGTGTTTGGATTTCTGGTGTGATCTAGGTTCCTTTGCTTGCGCAATGGCTCCATTGTTGTCACAATACAAAGCCACTGGCTCAGAAATGCTAGGAATCACACCAAGTTCAGTGATGAACTTCTTGATCCAAACAGCCTCCTTTGCCGCTTCAGAAGCAGCGAGGTACTCAGCTTCAGTTGTGGAATCTGCTACAGTGTCCTGCTTGGAACTCTTCCAGCTTACTGCACCGCCATTCAGGCAGAAGATGTAACCAGATTGCGATCGGAAATCATCTTGGTCTGTCTGAAAACTTGCGTCTGTGTAACCACTTACTACCAGCTCATCACTTCCTCCATACACCAAGAATTTATCCTTAGTATTTCTCAAATACTTCAGAATATTCTTGACTGCTGTCCAGTGACATTCACCTGGATCCGATTGGTATCTACTCGTCATGCTTAAAGCACAAGCAACATCTGGACGAGTACAGAGCATAGCATACATGATGGATCCCAACGCCGAGGCATAGGGAATCCGACTCATGCGATCTCGCTCAGCAGGTGTCTCAGGACACTGCTTCTTGCTGAGACTTATGCCATAAGACATTGGTATGAAGCCCTTCTTGGAATCTTGCATTCTGAACCTGTGTAAGACCTTATCGATATAAGTGTCTTGACACAGTCCAATTAACTTGTTTAATCTATCTCTATAGATTCTTATTCCAAGAATATATGCGGCTTCACCCATGTCTTTCATTGAAAAACAACTTCCGAGCCAAGTCTTAACAGACTGTAACAACGGAACGTCATTTCCGAGAAGAAGTATGTCATCTACATACAACACGAGAAATGCAACTGCGCTCCCACTAGTCTTCTTGTAAACACATGGTTCTTCTTCGCTTCTCATGAAATCAAACTTTTTGACTGCTTCATCAAAACGAAGATTCCAACTCCGAGATGCTTGCTTCAATCCATAAATGGATCGATGAAGTTTGCATACTTTCCTAGCTGCATTTGGATCGATGAAACCTTCGGGTTGTGTCATGTACACATCCTCTTCTAGAATTCCATTAAGGAAAGCTGTTTTCACGTCCATCTGCCAGATCTCATAATCATAATGAGCAGCTGTTGCTAGGAGAATCCGAATGGATTTAAGCATGGCGACAGGTGAATAGGTTTCTTCATAGTCAATACCATGAATTTGTTTGAAACCTTTTGCCACTAGCCTTGCTTTATATATCTGAATATTTCCATCCACATCAATTTTCTTCTTGAAAATCCATTTACACTCAATGGGTCTTGCACCATCGGGTAAATCAACCAAAGTTCATACTTGGTTCTGTGTCATGGATCCCATTTCGGATTCAGCGGCTTTCAGCCACTTTGCGGAGTCAGGGCTCATCATTGCTTCTTCGAAATTCGCTGGCTCGTCACTGTCAATGATTAACAAATCATGACAATTGGTTACGAGAAATCCATATCTCTCGGGTTCGTGACGGATCCTTTCGGATCGACGAATTTCAGGCTCCACAGGCGCGGGTTCTACAACTCTTTGTAGATCCAACTGTTGCTCTTCCTCTACAGGTTGAGCATTTTCCTGCGGTTCTCGAACTTCTTCGAGTTGTACTTTACTCCCACTGTTTCTCTTGGAAAGAAACTCTCTCTCAAGAAAAACGCAGTTCCGAGCAACAAACACTTTGTTCTCGGATTGGTTGTAAAAGTAGTATGCCTTGGTTTCCTTAGGATAACCAACGAAGTAGCATTTGTCTGATTTGGGTTCGAGCTTATCTGTAATTAATCGCTTAACATAAGCTTCACAACCCCAAATCTTCAGGAAAGACACACTCGGAACATTTCCAGTCCACATCTCATGTGGTGTCTTTGCAACTGATTTTGACGGAACCCTATTAAGTGTAAACGCAGACGTTTCTAGAGCGTATCCCCAAAAGGATAATGGAAGAGTTGAGAGACTCATCATTGATCGAACCATATCTAATAAAGTCTGATTCCTCCTCTCAGACCCGCCATTCCATTGTGGTGTTCCAGGAGGAGTGAGTTGTGAAACAATTCCACAATCTCTCAAATGATCACTGAATTCTTGGCTTAAGTATTCTCCTCCACGATCTGATCGAAGAGCCTTAATACTTTTGCCAAGTTGATTCTGTACTTCATTTTGGAATTCTTTGAACCTTTCAAAAGATTCCGACTTGTGTCTCATTAAATAGACATAGCCATACCTGCTGAAATCATCAGTGAAGGTAATGAAGTATCGAAAATTTCCTCTGGCACTTGTGCTCATTGGACCACACACATCTGTATGTATAAGGCCCAATAGGGCACTGGCCCTTTCATTTGGTTTGTTGAAAGGGGCCTTAGTCATTTTGCCCAGTAAACAAGATTCACATTTCTCACATGATTCATAATCAAATGAGCCCAGAAGCCCATCACTATGGAGCTTTTGGATTCGTTTCTCGTTTATGTGGCCCAAACGACAATGCCAAAGAAAAGTCTGATTCGTGTCATTTGATTTGAATCTCTTGGTGTTAATGTTATAGATTGGTGCAGTTTGGTTTAAAACATAAAGCCCATTCTCTAATGAGCTGCTACCATAAAACATATCATTGTAATCAAAAGAACAACATTTATTCTTAATTGAAAACTGATATCCTTCCACATCCAAAATAGGAATGGAAATAATATTTCTGCTTATAGCAGGTACATAGTAGCAATTATTAAGCTTTAAAACCAAACCAGAAGGTAAAGACAAGTTATATGTTCCTACGGCTAATGCAGCAACTCTTGCTCCATTCCCCACGCGCAGGTCCACTTGTCCCCTTTCCAACTTCCTACTGTTGCTTAGGCCCTGCATATTTGTACAAATATGAGCACCACAGCCGGTATCCAATACCCAAGAAGTAGAACCAGAAGTAGTAACATTTACTTCTATAACATAAATACCTGAAGATGAAGTCTCGAAAGTCTTCTTCTTCTTCTTCTTCTCTTCCAAGAATTTATTGCAATTTCTCTTCCAATGCCCAGGCTCTTTACAGTAATGGCACTTATCAGTCTCAGATGGGCCCGGCTTGGGCTTAGGGGCTGGCGCCGGCGTGTCCTGGTTCTCAACCGGGACTGCCTTGCCCTTTCCCTTACCTTTGCCAAGTTTCTTAAACTTCTTACCCCCTTGTACCATAAGTACATTAGGAGTGCCCTTCTTGATATTTGGCTCAGCTGTCTTGAGCATGCCATGCAGCTCAGTCAATGTCTTTGTCAAGTTATTCATGTTATAGTTCATAACAAACTGATCATAACTTGACGGCAGTGACTGCAGAATGATGTCAGTAGCCAACTCTTGGCTAATGGGACAATCCAGCTTCCCCAGGTTATCAATATAACCCATCATCTTAATGACATGAGGACTGACTGGACTGTCCTTTGGTAGCTTGCATTCAATGAGAGATTTAACCGTCTGGTATCTCTCAGTTCGTGCTTGCTCCTGAAACATACTTTTCAGGCTAGTGATCATCTCCACGGGCGACTCCACGTTCTCGTATTGCTTCTGCAAATCCGAGTTCATGGTAGCCAACATGAGACAATTCACATCGACCACATCATTGGAATGCTTATCCCAAGCATTCCTTTCTGCATGCGGAGCATTGGCTCTCGGTTTTTCAGGGAGAACATTTTCAAGGACATAGTCCCGCTTCTCCTGCTTGAGAACAATTCTCAAGTTCCGATACCATTCGAGAAAATTCGATCCATTTAACTTGTCCTTCTCAAGGACGGATCGCAGGGAGAAAGAATTATTATGAGTAGTAGTCATAGCTAAGAACATAGAAAAAAGAAAAGGTTTAGTTATGATGTTCAAGAAATGAGAAATCTTAACTTTTAAGAAAACTCGCATTATATTCAATCAATGCTTCCTCAGATGAATATAATGATCCAAGACCCATATTTTACTAAATTCAAGTGAGCCACTGGCTATCACTCAACTTTAGCTATTTAGGTAAGCAACAACCTTGCTAGTTATATCCAATATAACTCTTGGTTGTGGATCGACATCTTATGTCCAATCCACCTGATGTCTCTGAGCCCAAAACGATTTTGATCGCCCGGTCAAGTAAACCAATCTCTTCAGTCACGTAATTGTCGATGTCTTGCACTGCAAGTCCATCAACACGATTACCTCTGCCTTACTCATGAAATTGTGGACGTCTTGCACTGCAAGTCTATCACACAACTAAATGGGTCTTGACAGTTGACAAGATTGGAAAGACATCAAGTATCACTTGATATTTGGTTGAGGAACAGAACCATTTAAAACGTTCAGTTTTACTATGTTTTAATTCTTATAATTAATTAATCCGCGATGACCGATCAATCCAATTGATCCGGTTTTGAATACCGGTCAGTGTCGATCGATGCTACGTTAGCATCGGTCGATGCCAACCTTATCAAGTCAATCGCCATTAAACCATTCACAGTGTTCGACCATCTTTAACCAAGCTCGATAACCGGTCCAATCCAATTGAACTGATCCAACAATCTCGCGAGGCTGTGTCGATCGATGCAACAATTGCAGATAATCGAGATCACGAAGCGCCTCAAATGCTGCGCCTCTACTGGTATCCACACGCACACAAACTGGACCGCAGGGATGCTAGTGCCTTACAGAGATCTAATCTCCAGAGAGGTTTCTATTTGTGTTCTGGTGGCTGTGAATTAGGTTTTTTTGGGACGAGTTTAGATCGACCATATATCTTATATATGTCGGCTTAAACCACAACGGAATTAACCAACGATTAAACCGAATTAATCTGATTAATCCGCGAGTGCATCGATCAATGCAATATCTGCAACGATCGATGCTTCCCAGAACATTGATATCAAATGCATATCACATATGCATTTACTGGATCATTACATTAATGATCAACCTCGTATTTAACGCCCAGTTTGCTTAGGTGTGTGACCCTGTAGGATCATATAACACTAGCAATGAGTTCTCAACTCATTGATCATAAGTGGCTTCTAGCAAAGCGTTATGACTACCTAGTGTTATGTGATTGTCTCATCTCGACTATACGACTTTCACTTAGAGCAAGTACAGTAGATTTCAGGACATTCCCAACACGATTAGCATTAGTATCCGGTGTATCGCCATCTCCAATGGCCCTGAAAGGTCTCGCACGGTGAACCGGGATCCTGTTTCCCTGTCCATCTCTAGCATCCTCATCCTGTTGATGCTGCTCTTGATGGCCCTGTTGGCCCTGTTGGTCCTGGTGACCCTCTAGATCCATAACTGGCTGCTCTTGAGGCTCAAACAGAGGCTGAACTACTTCTTTCTGTTCCAACCCGAGTCTCTCTAAGTGAACATCTCTTTCCAATGCTCTGCGTTCCTTTGCTAGTCTTCTCTCGTGCTCTTTGATATCCTCTACTCGTGCAACAAGGTTTGTAGGGCCTCTGCTACGCAAGTTCATGCACCTGGCATCAAAGAGAAATGAAGAAGCAAAGTTAGTAACCAAAACTTGATCTAAATAGGAAAGGAAATCGAATTGATCTATCCAAGTTCCCAAAATGGCAACGGCGCCAAATTGATAACAAGGATTTTACTTCCTTGAGGTATCAATTCCTCTTACTTATCGTGTAGTAAGAGGTATCGAACCAATTGGGAGTGGATAGGCCAATAAGAATTGCACCAAACCAAATTAGACAAGCAATTTCAATCAAGATGAGATACTAAATATCCTAATTGCAATCAAACAAGTAAACAAACTAAGAGGAACCAAATTCAATAAGCAAGCAAGAGAACAAATAAGACAATTCAAAGATATGATTAAGGATCAAGCTCTTGGGTATAGGAAATTGATCTAAGTAACTAAGCATTGAACCAAGATGTCAAACACAATATTTAGAATGCTAATCCTTTAGCTTAGGAACACTAATTCAAGTTAATACACTCTCATGTCATTAACCCTATGCTAAACAAGCATTAATCATCAATTTTCATTGGCTAATCACAAGCAAGCATGCATTAATCACAAGTCCTTTAGCCACTAAACACCTTAAACATCAATCATCATTGGCTAAGAATGTAAAGCTCTCATTAAATCAAAGCTAGCATTTCATCGAACACCTTGTGTGCAATAAAAACCCAAAGTTCTAGATCAAGGTTAGCTAAGCCTAATCTAGCAATAAGAACATTTAATGAGAAAGGATCAATCAAATTTAAGTCCTAGACATCAAGGTTCAACCCCTAATCACTCAAATCTTCCTAACCCAAAAGCTCAAAAGGAGACTACTCACAAATCATGCTTAGCCCAACAAAATCCATGAGAAAGATGTTAAGCATGATGATTTGTGAAGGATTAAAGAAAAGAGATGAAGAATCAAAGCAAAACAAGACTTAGATTAAGGAAAGATTCAATCTTCTTTTACAAAGTGCTTAGAACAAAAATAAAGCTTAAGAGATCCTCCAAAAATTAGGTTTTTAGGCTTAAATAGTGAATAGTGACGAACCGGGTCAACCCGGGACAAACCGGGTGTTGACCCGGATCCAATGGGTAAAACTGGTCAAAGACTCGAAAGTCAACGGAAATGGGAGAGGCTCGCGGTTTGGACCCAGCCCGCGAGGGTAACCGCAAGCCATCTCGGGTTGATTTTAGCCATCTGGCGCGGTTCGGCTCCGACCGCGATCCTAACCGCGAGCTTTGGCGGACGAATTATGGGAAGCTCTCGCGGTTCATCTCCGACCGCGACCCGAACCGCTGGGCGTCACGCATGGAACTGGGCTGTCACTCGCGGTTCGTCTCCAACCGCGACATCAACCGCTGGATGCTCAGCTTCGTCGACGGGGGGGGGGGGGGGAATCACGGTCTCGTCTCGTCGTCGGGGGGGGGGGGAATCAGGCTTGGGCCGTCATGGTTGTTGGGCTAAGCTCGTTGAAGGAGCACACCATTGTTGACCATAAGCAAACCGATTGACCATTTGTTTCTGATTCAATGTCCATTGAGCTTCATAACACATTCCGATATACCTGAAAAATGACCAACACACACTCCAAAAGATGCCAAAGTCTACAAACTCTAATCATAAAAACTATAATTCCTAAATGCCTGATCTTATAATTATATATATGAAACTGAATATAATATATAAGAAAATAAAGAAAATTATGATGTTAAAAGCTATAAATTATGCATATATCCGTAAATATAAATTTATTTTTAACCCATTTTATAGTAGTCAAAAATTAATTTTAATAGTATGGATAATTGAAATCAGTTAATTTTTTATTTAAGTTAATTTTAACTTACTTCAATCCATTATTTCATTACTAATTTTTTTTTTAAATCAATATATTTGTATAAAATGCAATCTTAGTAATATAAGTTGTTACATTTGATCTGCTAGGTTTTCGATTAAATTATATATATACATATATATATATATATATATATAATTGTTTGTTTTAAATAGTATAATTTTAATACGTGAATATAAATTTATAAAAAATTAATATTTTATAAAATTAAGAATATATAATTAAAATTCGGTTAATTCATATTTTTAAATTATCTTCCAATAAACATAAATCTTTAAAATTATTTTATATCCAAAATAAATTAATATATATTTTAACCATTCTTATAGTAGTTTAAGTATTTTGAAAATTGATAAAACAATTATTTAAAAACCGTCATCGTAAAAATATCAACTGTATTTAAATTCATCATATCTTTCAATAATATAAATATTGAATAATTCTAATATTTTATTAAACTAAGAATATATCAATTGAAATTAGTTAATATATTTTTTAACTTGTCTTCTAGTAGTCAAAATTTATTTTTAAAAGTATAGATAATTGAAATCTGTTAATATATTTCAAGTTATTTTATGTTTTATTATGGTCTAAATATAAAGATTTCGTGTTAATTTAATAGATAAAAATGTAATTAAAATTATTTTAAATAAATTTTAATAATAAGTATAAATTCAGTAATTATTTTTCTTAAATTAAGAAGTTAAAAATATTTTTCTAAAATTTTGCTATAATATATATACACATTTTTAAAAGTAAAAATAAGATATTAAAGGATATTGTGCAAATTGTGAAAATATATTTTTGAGAAAATCATAAATAGAGAATATTTATATTAAAATATAGTTAAAATTATTTTATTATTATTTTAATAATAAATTCGAAATTATTATTTATTTTTAGTAAATTAAAAAAAAACCTTTTTATAATATATATATATATAATATTCTTTATTTTCGAAATATAAATATATATTTTATAATTTCGAAATATAAATATATTTTTACTATAAATATTATCTAATTTCGAAATATTTTTCTAATTTTGAATTAATATTTAAATAAAAATATATAAAAAGATATTATGAGTATATTTTTGAACAAATCATTAATTAGAAAATATTTAGTGTGGCCCACATATAGTCCAAGCTAATAATTCTAAAATATCCTTAATAAAATCTAAAAAAATTTATTAAATACAGTGGCACAATCCGTAATATAACACATGACTAAAGGTTATTTTCAAAAAAAGTCACTTGTTTTAATAATATAGATATTTTGTTTTAATTTGTAAGGTACTCTAATTCTGATTTAAAAATAACCCGTATCCATTTTTTGTTTAAAAAGTCGTTTATCAAAAAAAAGTATATGAATAAATATATTCGATATTCTGATCATATCTTTTTTTTTTGATAAATGGTATTCTATTGATAGCAGCAATGTACAACGCTAGAAAATACAAACATAAGAAGAACAATACTGAAAAAGCAAAACTTTTAAGAGCTTAAAAGAGAGCCAAAAAGGATACTATAGGATACATCAACGAAAAACGCCAACGAAGAATGAATACTGGCCGGCTCGAACGCAAGCACCAACAACCAAATGACTGAACTTCTAGGACTCTCAGCTCAACGATACTTTTCCTAGACAAAGTAGTGGAAGCAGAAACAGAGCTTCAACTCCGGACAGAAATACCGCTTACAGACCCAAGAGGAGGAATTGATCAGAGAACACTGCAGGTCAACGGTGACATGAAGAACCAGGAGAGTAGAGCTCCAACAAAAGATGGAAACCGACAACAACTCCACATCTTTTCACACCAAGAAGGACTACAAGAAGCACGATCTCAAGGTCGGGTTGATACGACATAGATGCCAAACCGCCAGGTGCAAGAAGAGGAAGAAGAGCACCACTCCATTCGATGCTAGAAGGGGGGGACAGGCGCAACTACATGAGATAGAGGAGAGGAACCGTAGCCAAGGCAAGCTTTCCCAAAGACCGCTGAACGGAGATTTCTCCCAATACCGAGCAAACAACACATAACAGAGGGGGAACAACAAACTCAATGATACTAAGATTTTTATCCTAAAGAAAGAGGTATCAATTCTCTTACTTATCGTGTAGTAAGAGTATCGAACCAAATCCAGGACGGGATCAAACCAACGAGAATACACAAAACCCTGTTAGATAAGCAATTTTCAAATTCAAATAAGGATTCTAATAGTTCTAGGTGCAATTAACACTAAACAAACAAGCAAATTGGAACAAGATAGAACTAAACAAGAAGACTTAAGCAAGACAATCAAATACTAGAGATAAGGTTTATGAGCATAGGTCAATGGAATGGGAGACTTGGGATGATCTTGGGATACTAATCAAGCTTCAAACAAGCTAACCTCCCAGCAAGAAACACAATAAGCTAATTAACCTAATCTCTTAGAGCTAATCTCTTTCCTTAATCCTAATCCAAGAACAAATTCTCATTTGTGAATTAAGATCAAGCAAGCATTCAATCAAGTTCCAAATAGCTAACAATCACTCTAGACATCCATTTTCATCAGCTAGAATGTGAAAGTCCTATCAAAGCTAAAACTGGCATTTCATCGAACACATGGTGGGCATGAAATCCTAAACATCCTAATTAACTTGATCAAGGCTAAATAGGCATTAAGATCACTAAGATAGAAGAGATATAAGATAGATAAACATTAGACATCCCTTAATCATCCCTAATCAACCCAATCCTACCTAACTCATAAACCCCATGAAAAATTACTCACTAATCATGATGAGATCAACAAAACCCATGAAGATAGTGTTAATCATCAAGATTAGAGAAAGATAAAAGGATTAGAAGAAGAAATTAACAAATTTTTACTTAAAATAGCCAAGATCCAAAAGAGAGATTAGATGTTTACAAGTTTGTCAAAGAAAAAGAGATAGATCTAGGGTTTTTGGCCCAAAAATCTATTTAAAGGTCCCAAAACACGAGCTGGGTCGACCCAACATAACTGGGCTAGCCCAATAACAGGTCTGGTCAAAGCAGCAAAGTCAATAAAAACTGGGTTTCCCGCGGTCTCGTCCCGTCCGGTGGCTAAACCGCTGGTCTGGTCACGGTTTCACCTGAGCCGCTGGCTCGACCGCGGCTGGCTCGATCATTTGGCTTGAAAACTCGTCGACGGGTGGCTGGGCTGACCGTGGTCTCATCTTGGCCGCCGGCTCGACCGCGGAGCCTACCGCGGTTTCATCTTGGCCGCCGGCTCGACCGCGGCTGACTCGCAGGCTTGGCTCGTGACTCCTCTTCTTCGGACTTCAGAAGCTCGCGGTGCCATTCCAACCGCTGGCTCGTCCGCTGGGTGATTCAAACCGCCATTTCTTCATGTTTCTCTTCTCCATCCAGCTCCAAGTACTCCCAATCCATCCTATAGGTCATCCAACACCTGCAAAAAGCTCCTAGACAAGACAAACTACGACTCTAGATGCAACTAACTCTAAATGCAACAAAGAACAAAGAATTGGAACTAAAAGGAAGCTAAAAGGAACCGAAACATGACCTAAACAAAGCTCTAAATGCATGAAAACACAAGTATATCACTCAACCGGAGGCAGAGGACAATATTAATTAGAAGGCCGAGCAGATGCGAGGGAGTTAATGTTCAACGGAGGAGAAACCAGTCGCCACACGGGAACAAACAACAAACTATGACCAAAGGAGAGCCGCCGCTGCTTGCAAGAAACATGATTGTAGGGAAAGAGAAGCAAATACCCGACTGAGGAGCTGTCCTAGGCTAATCAAATTGGATGACGCTGTCAATTTCTAAATCAATAGAAGGAAGAAAAAAGCAGCTACAGAGCCCGTCCAGAGCTGTGACCACACGAATCGCCGGAGAAACCCAAATAGAAGGCAAGACAGGACCAAAAGAAGTTGATATCCTAGGCCAGAGCCGTCCTCGAGCAAGCAGAACTGAGGAAATAAGACAACAATTGGCACGCCTCAATACGCACGCCGACAAAGGACCATCGCCGATTCTGAAACTCGACCAAAGCCATCGCACCTTAACACAAACCCAGATCTAGCACTGACCTTGAGGGAAAAACCGCCGCAAGAGTAGCCTAAGAAGAAAGAAGACAGCGGGGTCCCTCCTCCGGTGGTGGTGAGACACCACTCGCGCTGGAGAGGGAGATCGAGAAAAAAATCAATCGGCGGCTAAGGTTTTTGTTTGGGAGAGTTTTTGGCCTCTCAAAGGCTCTGTTTTTGGGAGATATTCTGATCATATCAAGAATAAAGATAGGGTTTTGGCTGTTTTCAAATATCATAGTGGTAGTATGTAACGTCTTTTTACCAATTTTTAGAATATAAGACATATATACAGTAGTAGATATATGATACTAATTCTTTAGAATATATGAAAATATATGTTAACGTATCATACATCTATAAATATATATTTTGGAAGAAAAAAAACACAACATATTTTATACGTGCAGGTCCCAAATATTCACATTCGGAAATATTAAATTATTAGGGCAATGACTCAGCTTCCAATATTTTTCATTGTACTTTCTTTTTTCCGGCGTTATATAATATATGTGTGATGGGTCTCATCGCTCGCCCCCACGACTGCGAATTTCATCCGATCACAACATCACCAAATACATCCTTCTTTAAAAATGGTCGTGCTGTTTTTTTTTTTTTTTGACTTTAATGTAATCATCTTAGCGCTCAATGTTGATGAGTAATGTAGTTCTAATTCTAAAAACTAGAAATACCTTTTCGTCAAAAAAAAGTTTAGCATTGGTAAATTGTTATTAGACAAGAAGATTGGTAGTGTCCATATGTACGCACATGCACAGTGAATGTGCATATACCTACGAATATGCATGGATATTACACGTCTTAAATTGTATCTAACAACGATGTTGAAAGAAAAAAAAACTAACCTCTCAGCAATCGTCTAACCGTGTACGTATTGTAAGTAAGGAAGAGGTAATCCGCATCCCGAGGATTAAAAGCTATACTAACACACATATAGAGGTTAAACTTTAAACCTCAGGATGCAGATTACCCGGTCCTCACCAATACTTGTCATCTGTAGATGCATATCCTTAGCTTCTTTCATTAGCATCTATGTCTTGAAAGATCTCGTTGTAGGAGTTTTTGTGGTTTGTTCTTGTTTTTTGTTTTAGTTATTGATAAGTTACGAGGAAAATGTGAGAATTTATAAGCCTTGTGAGGCTAAATAGTAATAAGAAGATGCTTATTCGAAAGGTTTAATGCTATGAGAACATATGCTGTAATATGAAAAAGAAAATATTGTGCACTCATAAACTAGGATCAATGTAGATTTTGTACTCTAAATTTTGACGCATGCAGTTAACGTGAATTATGTGTATAAGTTTGGATATAATTTATTTAAATAATTGTCGTTTCGTTTTTTGGGTTAATATTAATCAAAACTAAACCTCTATATAGGGCGATTTTTTTTTCTATATACAAAGGTAGGTTAGTATATAGGTAGATGGGAGATGAATGGAATTTATTTTAAAAATCATGAATATTGGATTCAAAAGCAATTGACAAAAAATTGATTTCATGTATACTACATATCAATTATTCCAAACTGTTTAAAAAATTATCAACTTATTTCATTTAATAAATCAAATTTAGTCGGTTATTATTTTTTGTGAAAACTGTCCTAGCTAATTTACATGGGAAAATAAACATCTCTGTACTTTCATCCTTTTAATGGTTTTGAGTTTCTTTGCTGACAATTTTAAAATACGATACGGTTTAAATAGGATGTATGCAGGAAAAATATATTTACGGGACAAATGCAAATTTTCATTTGCTTTGAAAAATGTAGATTGTAAAAATTATCTGATTGGTAACTTAAAACCAGTTTTCAAAAAACGCATTTAAAAGGCTTTTTTATGGTCACCATTCATGACCTAAATGTAAGGTTCCTAACATAACTCAAAAGGTTTTAAGAAATTGAATGCGGCAACATGTTAAAGGTTTGCAAATTTCATGGACCTGAACTCATACTATAGTTACTAGTTAATTAAAAATTCCGTATTTATTGTCGACCAATCTACCGATCGAAACCACAAACTAGTAAATTAAACCACTTCATTGGCATAGAGTTCTTTCTGCATAATCACTAGGCATATGAAAGCAAAGGAGGGAGTATGATACATCAAATCATTAGAGAAAGATTCTTTGTTCAGCCAATGATGGGAACTTAGGATTATGCTTTTTTATAGACAAATGATATGTTGGAATTGTGTCCAGCAATCTCTGTACTGTCTCTATAAAGTAAGAGTATGTCAGTGATCAGACATAAGTCATACAATGCTGGGGGTCATGATGGCTTGCTAGAGTCCGCTCATGATCTATAAGTCTTGGACTTATTGCCTTTATTGTATGATCCCATATGGGTCACACGCCTAAGCTAACAGGAAAATGTGTAGGAACGGCTTAGCAGAAGTACGGTAAAAGTGCTAGGCATTTACTGTACTAAGAGAGACTAAAGGGCCTGATTAAATCCATGGGATTTAATTAGAACTGAGAATTGGGCCCAAAAGCCCACGAGAACTAAAGGGAGTTTTAATGAATAAAACTTGACCTAAAGTTCTCTAATTCTTCAGTCCATCTGCGCCTCTTTTCTCCTCTCCCTGCGCCTCTCTCTTGCTCGGTCTAGCAGCCATTTCCTTGTGAAGCGTGTGTGAGCCTTTGGAGGATTCATCCCTTGGTGCATCTCCCTGATCTCTGACCTGTTCAATCAATTCCGCTGCAACAAACAGGTAAAAGGTGAGATCATAATGTTTCTAAATAAGAACACCTAGATCTAATGCATGTTTAGGTTGATATCAATATGAGAATTGAATCAGGATCAACCGAAACTTACAACAGTGGTATCAGAGCCATTGGTTCTTAGGATTTCTTGTTCAGATTCATTGTTTAGGTTGTTTAATCTGTTTAGATGTGTTTTGAATCCATTACTGATAAGAAAAACACATAAGAAACTGAATTAAATCCTGAACAAACACTTGAATCACAAAACCGAGCTATATGACTCGGGTTTTGTTGATTGGCCAAGGGTGATCGACCGGCTTGGCCGGTTAGTGATCACGGCCGAGAGACCGGGCGGGCGAAGATGGCCGGTCGGACGGAGCGATCGCGGGTCGGACGCACGATGGTCGGATCGGATCGGTTCATACGATCGCGATCGATCGTCGCGTCACGACCGATCACTCGTCCCGATCGCGTCCCAGCCGAGCGTCCATACGGTCGCGTGCGTCCGTCCGGTGAGCCGTCCCTGTCCCGTCCCGAACGTCCAGCTGATTCGTCCCGACCGTCCTCGATCTCGGATCGACCGGCTCGCGGCTGAGCGGCTGGATGTGAGTTTCTTGAATGGAAACTAGGTCACGACCAACTCGGTTTGGTTCGTGACCAATTCGGTTCGGTTTAAGGCTCGGTTTAAAATTTGATTAAAATCAACGTTCTGGTTTAATAAACAGATTTTAATAATTTTATTAAATCTGGTTAAACCGGGATAAGAAATCCAATGTCGAAAGAAATATTGGATTTAGTGCCTAAACCAGGAATTTCTAATTTGATTTGGTTGGACCAAATAAATTGAGAAATTCCGGTTTAGTAAATAACCGGTTGACAATTGTGGTCATCGTAGTAATTAAAACTTGGTTAAACCAGTTTTAATGAACCAGACCGGTTATGTCAATTAATTGGACAATTGGGTCATGTCTTGGACATGGACCAATTCTTGGGCCTCGGGCCAAGAAGTTAAAACAATTGGGCCAATTATTTGAGTCTTTCTTCAGATCAATTTAAAATCTATTTTATAAAAATTATAAAGTCGTTTTTAAATTAAAGTTTCCGAAATTTTTGAAATTAGAAAGTTTCTTAAAATAGAAGTTTCTGAATTTGCGGGTTTTGGATTTTTTAAAGAAGTTTCTAAAGTTAGAAAGTTTCCGGTTTTAGAAAGTTTCCAATTTTAGAAAGTTTCCAAAAATAGTAGGTTTCCATAAATAGAAAGTTTCCCGAAATAGTAATCTTCTATTTTGGGAATGATTTTAATAAACCTACGAACCTCAAATAATATCAAGCGTTGGATGTCTTGTCCAGGCTATGTCAGCTGTCAAAGCCCATTCAATTGCATTCATGGCCTTACAGTGTGAGGATGTCTGCTTTTGCGTGGGTAAGACGGTTTGTGATTCATGAATGTCATTGGGAGTCCCAGACATTAATGATTACATGACTGTATAGTCCGGTTTTCTTGACTAGGCCATCGGGAGTCCCGGGCCTTGAGACATCAGAGTGGATTGGGCCTCGGGCCCAGATTCACAACCAAGAGTTATATCACGGATATAATTAGCCGATATAGGGCTTACCGATATAAGCTAAGGTTGGGTGACGGCCAGTGGCCCACTTTGATCTTAGTTATATGTGGATCTTGGAATCATTATATTCTATTGAGGGTAACTTATGTTATTGAATATAATGCATGATTAATCATATTATACTTTAATACGAGATTAATCATATTGAACACATTAACTAAAATTCTTTTATCTTAAATTTCAGTTATGACTAGCACAAACAATCAAAACACTTTCTCGATCCGGTCTGTCCTTAAGATGGACAAGCTGAACGGATCAAATTTCTTGACTTGGTCGCGGAACCTGAGGCTAGTCCTCAGGCAGGAGAGAAAGGACTATGTTCTTGAGAGAGCTCTCCCCGTGAGGATCGGGTCCAATGCCTCCCATGCAGTATATAATGCTTGGAATAAGCATTATAATGATGCGGTAGATGTGCGTGGTCTGATATTGGCTACCATGGACTCAGACTTGCAGAAGCAATATGAGAACATGGAGTCGCCAATAGAGATGATCAGCAGCCTGAAATTGAAATTTCAGGAACAGATAAGAGTGGAGAGATACCAGTTGGTTAAGTCTCTCACTAGCTGCAAGCTACCAAATGATCATCCAGTAAGTCCTCATGTCAGTAAAATGATAGGTTATATAAATAACCTGAGGAAACTGGATTATCCAGTTAGCCATGAATTGGCAACTGAGATCATTCTGCAGTCACTGCCGTCAAGCTATGATAAGTTCGTAAGGAACTATATCAAGAAAGGCTTAACGAAGACGTTGACTGAACTGCATGATATGCTCAAAACGGTTGAGCCAAACGTGAAGAGAAGGTTTATTAAACCTAGTATTGACAAGGGTGAAGACAAAGTTGTCCAGATTTTGAATCATGGCAAGCGTGTGTCTTCCGAGCCCAAGTCAGATACCTCTTACGTTGGTAAGTGCTGCTACTGTAAAGAGACAGGGCATTGGAAGAGAGATTGCATAAAATTCATGGAAGACGATGAGGAGTTGAAGTTAATGTATGAGACTACTTCCTCAGGTATTCATGTTATTACTTCAAGTTCTACCTTGCAGGTATTGGATACTGGTTGTGGCACTGATATTTGTTATAATATGCAGAGCCTAAGCAACAGTAGAACGTTGAAGGAAGGGCAAGTGGAACTGCATGTCTGGAAGGAGCTATGGATGCTGCCTCAGTCATAGGGTTTTTCAATTGTAGATGCCTTCGAGGCTTGGTTTTGTATTAAGTAATTGCTACAATGTATCTGCTTTAAGCAGAGTTGTCTTTCATTTTCTTGTAAGAATTTGAATGTTTTTCATTTTGATAAAAGACAAGTTTTTGTTCTTTTGATCTTAATGAAATATTAATTGTAGCACCCTATTCATGGAATGGGTTTTATATCTTAAACCAAAGAGTGCCTAAATGTAACATAAATACCGAATTGGTTTAAATCTGATGTATTAAACCTGATTTTTCTTGGCATAAATGTTTTGGTCAAATAGAGTAAGTCGGATTCAGAAACCCCATAGTTATGGACTTTTGGGCTCATTTGAATGGATATCTTATGAGACTTGAATTCTGCTTACTGGACCAAAAGTAAAGGGCCCATCTTAGCCGAGCTAGAGAAAGGCCCAAAGGCTTATTGGACATTGAACATACTCATGTATGTGGTCCGATGAACAGTAATGCCAGAGAAAATTTCCTGTACTTCATTGTCTCTACTGATTACTTCAGTGAGTATAACTGTGTTCATTTGATGAGACACAAGTCGGAATTCTTTGACATGGTCGAAAGAGTTCCAGAATGAGGTATAGAATCTGAGTGACAAAAGTATTAAGACTCTGGATTAGATCATGAGTGAGAATACTTGAGTCATTAATGGTGTGATCATCTGAATGAGTGTGAAGTTGTTTCACAGCTCAATTCTCCTGAAAACCTTGAGGTGTTTCTAAGAGAAAGAATCAGATCTTATTAGAAATGATTAAAGATGAGTCACACGAATCTTCCATGATATTTTAAGAATAACGCTCTAGAAATATCTAAGTTTACGCTAAAATAGTTCCACAAATATCGGTTGAAAGACACCACGTTAATGTGGATTGGAATCGATCCAAATTTGTCTTTACTGAGTATTTGTAGTTGTGCTACTTCGCTGGTTGTCCTAGAGAAACTAAGGCTTGTTACTTTTACGTCCAATCTGTTTTCTAAGAAGGGAAGTTATTTTCAGAGAAGAACAGTGGGAGTAAAAGTATAACTCGAAGTTTTCTCAGGGAAACCAAGGCTCGGTACTTTTACGACCATTCTGTTTTCTAAGAAGGAAATTACTTTCCAAGAAGAACAGTGGGAGTAAAAAGAATTTTTACGACCATTCTGTTTTCTAAGAAAGGAAGTTACTTTCCAAGAAGAACAGTGGGAGTAAAAGTACAACTCGAAGAAATTCGAGAAATACAGGAGGCTGCTTAACCTATTGAGGGAGAGCAGCGGAAGGATTTACAGATTTCTGTAGAATCTACACCTGTGGAGCCTGAAGTTCGCGGATATGAAAGAATCAGTCACTAATCCGAGAGTGAATTCTCGTCATTAGTTCAGCCTGATGATCATTGAATGTTCGCATGATCTGATGATCATTGAAAGCGACGAATCTGCGAAATCCTATGAAGCGAAAGTGAGCCCAGACTCCGAAGAGTTACATTTTGTGTAAGTTGGCTTCATCGATCCATTCATGGATGGAAGCAAACATATCGGAGTTGGAATCTTCGTTCTGTTGAAGTAGTCAAGGATTTGACTTGAACAGGAACGAAGCGGAACTGTGTGTTTACTAATAGATTAGTAGGAGCGATATTGCATTTCTCATAGTGTATGTCGATGACATACTGATTCTCGGATATAACGTCCCAACGCTGTAGTCGGTAAAGGACTAGCTTGGGAGTTGGTTTAATGATTGACATGGGTAAAGCCACGTAGTTCTTGGATTTTGGATCTAGAGATAGAGATCCAAAAGAGCTGGTAGGACAAAGTCAGGATTCTTTAATTGACAAAGTCCTACACGTTTTGAGCAATCCAAGAAGGGTTTTATGCCAATGTCACATGGCATTAAGTTAAGCAAGATACAGTATCCTACGATAACTGCTGAGCTTAAATGCATGGATGAGATTCCATATGCGTCGGCAATTGGATCTATCATGTATGCCATGAAACATACTTGTTTGATGTTGCTTTAATGTTAAGCAAGACAAGTAGAGACCAGTCAAATCCAGCAAAGAATCAAGTTTCCTAAAGTATGTCCTAAAGTATTTGAGGAATACTAAGGATAAGTTCTTGATTTACGGAGAAAGTGATGTGCTACAAGTCATCAGAGTCTGAAAGGCAAGTTTCCAACAGACAAAGATGATTTCCGGTCACAGTCCGGTTATATCTTGTGTCTGTCTGGCGGTGCAAGGCACTGTTGCTGACTCCATGACATAAACTGAACATTTCGCAGCTTGGAAAGTGGCGAAAGAGGTTGTTTGGAAAGAAGAGTTCGTCAATGAACTTGATGTGATTCCCAGCATAGATGAGACTAGCTGCACATCAGAGGTCCAAACACCTTAAGATAAATGACAGAGATGTTAAGTAGATCAGCAAGTTTCAACAAATGAGAACGTTGCTAATCTATTAACGAAGCCACTCCTTAGCCCTAAGCACGAGTCACGGACTGTAGCTGTAGGATAAGTGAAGTTAAGATGTAATCTTAATTTCAGTGGGAGTTAGTAAAGGGCTTTATTTAGTTATTGATATGTTCTTGTAAAACATTTGAGATGTTTGATAATAAAATTATTATTTCAAGATTATTTTAACTGTGATGAAATAATCGTTCCAAAATGATATGAACCATTTTATAGGTCATCGAAGTAAATGACTTGATCTTGAGTCATCGAAGTCATTTAGCTTGATCATGAGACCCTATATTTGATAGATGTTTTATATCATCATGTCCCTAGTCAAAGGTTGTTGAAATTGGAACACCAACAACCGTGTGAGACTGGATTGGTACGTGACTTATGACAAAGTCTCAGTGTGTCATAGATGCTCGGCATCAAAGTCAGTACATAGGTGTATGTTGGGGAACATACGACCGGACAAGACCCGCTTATAAGAACTCTTCAGGATATTTATATATGTGTCATAAGAGATTCTTACTACGACTATAGAGTATAGTCCTTAGACCTGAGTTCGCATGCATGTGACTGCATATGGACTGATGCACTTTGATCATTGTCTAACGCTATCGTTCTGCGATAGCTATAAGGACCTTGTTTGGGTACATCATGAAGTGAGTAGTTTACAGTGATGGAACAAGATGGGATTTGTCCCTCCAATATAAATGGAGTGAATATCTCTAGGCCAATCGGAGATTTGAATACTGGAAAACGCATGGCCATGCTCAAACGGACTTTCCCGAGTCGTTTGGATTGTCAGTATCAAATCAGAGTCCGATGAACAAGATTAGGCTTTATAAGGATGACACTAATCTTGCCTTATGACTAATCGAGATATTGAGACGAAAGGGATTATGAATACAGAGATTCCAGTTCAAGTGGGAGATTGTTGGAATTGTGTCCAGCAATCTCTGTACTGTCTCTATAAAGTAAGAGTATGTCAGTGATCAGACATAAGTCATACAATGCTGGGGGTCATGATGGCTTGCTAGAGTCCGCTCATGATCTATAAGTCTTGGACTTATTGCCTTTATTGTATGATCCCATATGGGTCACACGCCTAAGCTAACAGGAAAATGTGTAGGAACGGCTTAGCAGAAGTACGGTAAAAGTGCTAGGCATTTACTGTACTAAGAGAGACTAAAGGGCCTGATTAAATCCATGGGATTTAATTAGAACTGAGAATTGGGCCCAAAAGCCCACGAGAACTAAAGGGAGTTTTAATGAATAAAACTTGACCTAAAGTTCTCTAATTCTTCAGTCCATCTGCGCCTCTTTTCTCCTCTCCCTGCGCCTCTCTCCTGCTCGGTCTAGCAGCCATTTCCTTGTGAAGCGTGTGTGAGCCTTTGGAGGATTCATCCCTTGGTGCATCTCCCTGATCTCTGACCTGTTCAATCAATTCCGCTGCAACAAACAGGTAAAAGGTGAGATCATAATGTTTCTAAATAAGAACACCTAGATCTAATGCATGTTTAGGTTGATATCAATATGAGAATTGAATCAGGATCAACCGAAACTTACAACATGATATCCGACTTCTTTTGACTGCCTTTTCTTGCTTATTCTTATTGTGTTTTTGTATGCTAAAGAGATCTTCCCTCGGATCATTATTTGAACCGATTCTCTTCACAATTATTGATTTATTTAGTATGTATAGAGAACCATTTTCTTTTCTTTTTTGCTTTTAGATAATATTAGCTTCTACAATATAGGATAATGTATTGTGTGTTAATGCATGAGATGCATCATAGATTCAAGATATATCAACAACGAAAAATAGTTTTCAAGGTGATTTCTGTAGAATATTTATCAGCAATATATATGTATATAATTTCCAACGGCTACATGCAGCATTTCCTTTAGTGTTGATGTATACTTCATTTAAGAGAAGTTCTAATTAGGGTTAGAGTTTCAAATTTGCACGGGTCTCAAGTATTAATAAATATGAGCAGCGGGGAAAGACTAGTTACTTTGTTTTGGTATCAGGTCCAAAACTCCTCAGGTAATTAGGGCTGGACAAATAATCTAAATTGAACCAACCGAACCGTAAAAAAATCTTGGCTGGTACTCGATTATATGTAAATAACCGATTGTATATTGTTTTAGAAAATCATAGTTATTGGTTACTAACTAAACCGAACCAAAAATCAATAATAAAAAAAAGACCGAATAAAACCGAGATTATTAATAATACTCATAATTTATTTTTATAGCAGGTTAGTCGTTAAACAATATCGATATAAAATAATGTACAATTGTAAATCAAAACATTATATTATATAAATTAAACGTTTAGTGCCAAATAGTTTTCTTATAGAATCCACACATATTGAATATGATTTATTATTCTCCTAAATTATCATGCAAACAATAATACATGATGATAATTTTCAGTTATTTTGGTTTAATCGGTCAAATATGGTTATTTTAGATAAATTCAATTGAATATAACTGAAATAAACCATAACCGGAGATAATTTGGTCCATCTTCGGTTTTTAAATTTCATAACAAAACTGACTGAAATTGAAATATAACTAAATCAAAACCAAACCGAAATATGAAAATAACCAAATGGATACTAAACTTTTACAACCGAAAAAACCGAAACCGAAAATAACCGACCGGAACCTAACCGGTAATCCAAACGCCCATGCCTACTCAGATTCCTGAAAAAGCATTAGGTCCCGTTTGGGGCTCATACGATTGCGACTGCGATTAAATATTGTTCGTTTGCCAATCACAATATTATATGATAGTTGCAGCGATCAGTCGCAAGTGACTTATAATTGGAAATAAATTTAATTTAATATAATTGATTAAAAATAATATTACATTAAATTAAATTAAATAGTTTATAGTAATATAAAAACATAAAACTAAAATAAAAAGAACTAAATGAAAAAGATAAATTAATAATTGTAATCTCAAATAAACGAACAATAAAATAATATTTACGATCTCAAATGAACATAAAACTAAAAGATAATAATTATGATGATCGTGCAATTATCAAACGAACAATATTTACGATCTCAAATAAATAAAATTAAATTTAATTTAATATAATTGATTAAAACTAATATTACATTAAATTAAATAATTTCTAGTAATATAAAAACATAAAACTAAAAAAAAATTAATAATTATAATAAAAACTAAAATATAATAAAAATATTTTTTTAAAAAATATTTTATAAATTTAAAAAACTAAATAAAATCAAAATTAATGAAAATTAACTAAATTAAATAAAAATAAATTAAATAAAATAAAATAAAAATAAATTAATTGTAGAAAATTTTGAATAGATAAAATTAGATTAAACTATAAATAAATAAAATATTTAGATAAGCTAGAATATTTAAATTAAACTAAAATAAAAATTCGTCTTGCGACTGTAAAACGAACAACCCTACGATCAGCCGCATGACTTCAAAACGAAAAACATCTTATGATTTAATAATTATAGTTGGCAGTCCCGATTGCAATCAAAGTGGCATTCGCAGTCACATGTGATTGTCAAATGAACAAAACCTTAATAAACCAGTCTTGTAGATATTAGGGTTCAAAGTTGTTCTTGAATAATATTATAAACCCTGAGTTCTTCTTTAAAAAAAAAAAGTAATTGTATATAGACTCATATGAGCAGTAGGGGAGGTAAGAATTAATTTTGTAAAAAAACTAGGGATAGAATTAAAAGGGCATTATTGAAATTAGATAAAATTTCTATGAGAATTTAAAAAATCACTGGATTCATATGCCTCCTGTTGTCCAATGTGGCTCTGCTACTGCATATGAGACTCAACATTCGATAGAGAGAGACAAAAAAAAAAAGTTGTGCACATCTTAATCACCCTAAGAAGAAAACTTTTTTGGTGGTGCTGCAGGACAATATCTTCGGGTAAATATTAATGAAAATATATATTGAAGATAATAAGTAAAATATATTATTTAACATATTCCTCAATATATATTTTTTGAATTTTATCTCATCGTAAACTTTGTCTACACGTGTTTTTGTGCGAATAAAATAAAGTTACTTGCCGTTATCAAAAAAGTAGTAGGCTAATCATGAGAAAGTTATTTGAATAAATTCTATATTTTCTCTAACGACAGGATGACAAATGTTTGTCTTTGTCGAAATATCGGAAAAGGCAAAGTTATGATGAAGCAATACAAAAGCAACATTTGCTTCTTCTTTTGCTGTCATGGGTTCCTTGAAAAGGTGATCCCTTCATCTCGAATTCGATCGACACTTCAAGAAACCAGATTTGAATCATCATTCCACCATCGAGTCTACGGACCGAATCTACTAAATGGTTCAAGTTTCTCCCGCTTAGGGTTTATTCATTGGGCTTATTTCACTTTTAATTCTACCTAGAGTGGGCCTTGTAAGCTATTCTTGCATTCTGTTAACATAATCGAAATCTTTTTTAAGGAACAAAAAGAAGAAGCAAAATCACGAAAACAAATAAAAAGAATACAAAACAAAGAGGAAGCTAGTTCCCGACCACCTTCTTCTTTGCCTGGAGACAAAGAAGCTTCACTTTCTCTGTCAATCAAAACACATCTCAGACAAACTTTACATATAAACACATCATAGATCTCGCTGTCTTTAATTCACTCGTATATATAAGAAAATTTATTAGGTTTGATCTAACTAGTAGCTAGGTTTGATCTAATTCACTTAGGTGTCTTTAATTCACTCATATAAAAAAATTTACTAGGTTTGATCTAACTAGTAGCTAGCTAGGTTTGATCTAATTCACTTAGGTGTCTTTAATTCACTCTTAAAAGAAAATTTACTAGGTTTGATCTAACTAGTAGCTAGCTAGGTTTGAACTAATTCACTTAAGTGTGTGATAACTGATAACACAAAAGGATTAGATGTGTTCGGGTTCAAACATGTTTTGTATAAATGGTTTTTTTTTAAATCGAAATATCTAAATACTAATTCTGGATACGTGAAAAAATATATGATTAATGCATAAATCTTTCCACAGTATTAAAAAAAAAATAACTAATAAATAGGGTTATAATTAATATATTTTGATTATAACTGAAATTAATTTTTATTTACCTCCACTCAAATCCCTCAGTTTGTTTCTTTCAAATCTTAAAATATATATATAGACATCCAATCTAACCAAAAGACACCCCCCAAGTTTACGGTACATACATACCAATACAATGTATATACTTTTTCTTTATGAATTTTGTTAATTCTAATAATATTTTAAATTTCAGTTCACGTGTACACCCGTATGATTCCTCCGGCCAACCCGACAGCCCCATTGAAGAACACATAAATAAATAATTTATTTACTAGTATAAAACTTACATTAAAATCATTTTTGTAAGTGGTAACGTAGCGATTTTCCCGGAAACCAAACACTCAGAAATTTCCATATGACACCACACGATCTCTCTGGCGATTAAAATAAATGTTTCAAAAAAGCGACTAAGAAAATTCGGAATAGCAAACATCTTGTTATAAATAACTCCATTAGCACAATCATCTCCAAGTAAGCCAAGGAAGAAACAAAGGCAGAGCTATTATTCAACCAAACCCTAAAATGGCAACAAAACATATAGTTCTATGCAGCTTACTAATGTACGCAGTGGCTATGGCTGCAGCATCATCGGAAGCTGACCCTCCGACAGCAAGGAAACTAGGTGGACACGACTGGCCAAGAGCGGAGGCAGAAGCACCGGAGGTTTCACAAATGGAAGAGACTGTACGGCGATGCCACCATCATTCAGGTGTGGACAGATCTGTCGCCGGCGGTGGAGTTATTCTCGGCGGTTTAGCGACTACGTTTCTTGTGGTGGTGTTTTGTTATATAAGGGCCACGAGGAAACACAAACCCAATTATGATGACAAGGAGACTGAGACCCCTAAGGTTTTAGTTTAAGCTTTCTTGTCAATATTTTTTTGGTGTATATGTCTAATGTCTGTTGTTTTTTCATTTATAAAAAAGTTATGTGATAAAAAGTTGATTTTTTTTTCTTCGTAAGTAGTAATATAAATTTAGGTCGAATCTCCTCTTATATATTTGTCTTTCTCTGTTTTTTGTTTTTTTAACTAATTTCTCTGTTTTTGTTTTCAATTTAATTCAAGTTTTAATATTGCTAATGTTAACTACTAGCTAGATACTAAAAGAAATCATATGATATATATAAATGTTTTGATTTGTACGTACAACTTGTTTATGTTACAACTATTTAACAGCTAAATAAAAGTAACCCGGTTGTTTTCTTCTTCTTCCTCTTATGTTTGCCTTGAGCATTTACATTTATAAAACACTACACTACGCCCAACTAAGCGAAACCCTAATCTGAGTCCCAAGCTGCCGCCTATCGAAGAGGAACTTGCCGCCACCGACTTGATCGGAAAAAACACCGTATAAGAAACCGGAGAAGAGAAACCATCGTGAGCGCCACCACCAAAAAGCCACGGATCCAGGACCGCGATGAGATACTATGCCAGATAATAGGCCAATAACCGGCGAGAGACGCCTTCCACCAAAACGGAGAGCAGACCGGATCCGTCAAACCCGTCGCCACAAAGCCGCCGGCTTACACTCGTTCACGCCGCCCTCTAAGCTTACTAGAGCTTGTCTCCGATTCATGCAGACCGAAACACCTTCCGCGACGCCTCTCCACCGCTCACCAACCCCGGGATCTCACCGCAAGAACCCGAACCCGTAACAAGAAGAGGATGGACCTGCCGCCGACACCGACTGCCTTGGAGGTCGCAAAATACCGGATCCCATCCTCTAGAAACCGAATTTGCACAGAAACCACCGAGATCGAACCACTGGACCACCTATTGTGTCGCCAGCGTAGAAGTCAACTCGCCACAGAAAACGGGCCAAACCCACTGCATGCAACGGATAAAGAGCAGGGGTAGATGATAGAAACTAAGAGGGGGTGCACTCACAGATCCGGCATAGTTGCCGGAGAGGAGAAGACCGCCGAGAAAAAATCGTTAACGGTGCCTGCAAGAAGAAGAGAGAAGGGGGAGAGAAGGCTGAAGAGTAAAAAAAACTTCATATATGTTGTACATAATGAATCAAAGTTTATATATCCAGAACATCGCCCGTCTTCGATAGTAGGTTTCACGATTCGATTCAATTTCATATCGAACTAGATTTGATCCACGCTAAAGATGCGTGTATTTTTCCATTAAAAATATAACTTTTGAACCAAATTTTTGTTTTGATAATAAGTGTTAATTTTTCAACACAATTTTTAGTAGATGAATAAGAGTTCAATGCGAGAATTCACTGTATAAATTTTTTATTTGAAAATAATTTTGTAATATTTTTTATTTTAATTAAAAAATTATTATAAAATTATGTGATATAAATTTCATATGTATTGTATTGATTTAAAATATTTAGAACAACATATGCTCATATCTATAATTTATTGGTGTTTTAATATTATAATAATTAAATTTAGTAATTTTATATGAATATAATTAGATTTATATAAGTCGAAACATGATAATCCATTCATTTAACATTTATGCATCGGTTTAAATTCATTTTAATGTTTATATATTTAAAATCGGTTAATTTATTTTTAACTTGTTTCTCAATGAACAAAAATATCTTAAAATATATTTGTAATCGAAAAAATAATCTATTTTCAACTCATCATATAGTAGTCTAAATATTTAAAATATTTGATAAAATAACCCGTCAAAAGCTGTGATCATGAAAAAATCAGCTGTAATTTAGCCCATCATATATTCAACTAATATAAATATTGAATAATTTTAATATTTTTTATCAAATTAAGAATATATCAATTAAAATTCGCTACTCCATCTTTTTAACCCATCTTCGAATAGGAAAAGTTTTTTTTTAATACTTTTACAACTAAAATTGATTAATCTATTTTTAACATGTCTTGTAATGGTCTAAATATAAAGATTTTTATATTTGTTTTATAGATCAAAATATAACTAAAATATTTATAATAAATACGAATTAATAAAAAAAATTATTAAGAAATCAAAAAATTTAAAATATTTTTATAAGATTTTTATAATATAAATATATATATATATATTTTAAACATAAAAAGAAATATTTAAATATGATCATAAATTAGAGAATATTTACTTATAATTACAAAAATAATTGATGTATAAATTATTTAACTATATATATATCAATTGGCTTAATAATTTCATAATTATATATATACACACATATATATGTATATATTTAATTAGTTAGGGAAGTAGGATCCATCATAGTTAGTTTGTTTGGATACATATTTAATAGTTGTGTTGTTTAAAAATATATTTAGTAAAAATAATGTTATATTTTATAATTACTTTTAATGAAATTTAATTAAATCATTAATGTTTAATAACAAAAATTGTAATATAACACATTAAAAAGTTTGTTTGATAAATGACTTTTTTGTGCAAAAATGACTATTTTTAAAATAGTATAGATTGTGCATCAGTTGAGGTTATGGGCCTCTCAGGTTTTAAGTTAAATTTAAATTCACTATTATTTGTATTGGGCCTTAGACATGATGGCATTTTCTATATGTAGAAAATACCCATTACTTCTACATGTGTGAACATGCTTACTTACTTCTACATTCTCAAAGTATCTTTCAGAGTGAGAGAGCGACGGTCGTGGCGATTTCCGGTGAGTCGGATCTCGCGTTTTCTCTGTAAATCGCCTCTCTGTGAGGCCTTTTTTGGTTTGCTCTGGCTTTTGTTTTGTTCGATGATCCTTTTGTGGTCTCGATCCTAATAAACTCAGTTTTCTTTCTATGGCCGACTATTTTCCGACTTCTCGGACTTTTCCGGGTTCTTCCCGGTGTCCCGTTTTCTACGGGACTTCTGATCTCGTTCCTCTGGATGTTAGGATTAATATCGCTGTCGTGCTCCTGCTTTAGAGGACAAGCTGCTTGGAGATCCTGTTGGGTTTTTAACCTGACAGCGGCGGCGTCTCCTCTGCTCTGGCGGTTCCTATGTTGAGTCTCCTCCTTGGATTTTATTTGGTTGCAGGTGCTTGTATGGTGGCTTCGGCAACTAGATCGGCAGACGATCCCAGGCAGTAACAAGGTGTTGGTCCGGTGGGTCTCGCCTCGTGTTCTTTGACGGGGTTTTGAAGCTTTCTGGCGGTTTCTCAGTCCTGCGCGGTGTAGCGGATGGTGAATGCCGGTGACGATCCGGTGTCGACACGTGGTGACTTATCCCCGTCTCGATCCTATCTGCTTGTTTTGTCGTTTCTCTCCTTGTACTGGGCCTCGGCCCGTTTGTATTTCCTCGTCCATGAATGAATTCTGTTGACAAAAAAAAACTTCTACATTCCAAATAATCAATCTTATTCTCTTTTTTAAATAACAAAACAAATATCTTCAAAATTAATTTTCTAAAAATAACAAAAAAATATACTCTCTGTTTTTTTTTATATAAGGTGTTTTAAAAATTTGGTTTTGTTTTTGTTTTAAGGGGTTTTGTAAATTTCTATGCAAATTTAAACTTAAATTTTTAGTGAATGTTGAATTTATTTTAAGTGTTTAAATGCAACCATTAATATTATGTAATATTTTAGTGATTGGTTAGATTTCATTTAATTAAATTAAAATAAATAGTTTAATAATAAATGCATCTTAATCTTTAAGTTTTTAGGCAAAATGTCTTATATAAAAAAATGGAGGGAGTACTAAAATTTTCTGGAAAAAAGATTTGTGTGGTTCTTTCATACTCATTTAACTAGTTGCAAAGCCCATGTTCTCTCTCATGTCATGTGAACATGCGTAAATTAAGCTGCATAAGCGTTATAAAGTTAGTCAAAACCATGATAAATACCTAGATTTCCTCATAAATATTGTATTTTAAAACATCGAGGAGGTTTTATTTGACTTATGTATAGCGCTTAAAGATACTAACGTTTTGGATTTTTATCTCGATTTTCACTTAAAACGAGGCTGAAGTGTTGGTAGATCCAAAGGACAATTCAACTCGTAAGTATTTGGTTCGTCGAAAAATTCACTAATCACATATCATACCTTTTTTATTGAACTTTTTGAAAGCCTACCATCCAATTAAGCAGTGGACATATAGAAAGTATTTTGACATGAATTTTCTTTCTTTAGTTTTAAAAAGCCTATAAAAGAAAAACGAACTGCTGGCTTGGTATATAGTACGATCTACCTCATCATATATGGATTGAAAGAAACAGCTGTAGGTTTCATTGAGAAGTAAGTCATGATCGTATGCCAATCGCTGGTCTGGCCGTAGCGACCATCAACAACAACAAATAAAATTTTGGAGATTCATTAAATCCTGAAGCATGCGACCATCCAATCAGATCCTTGCGTCTATGGTTCGTTGAGTATGATAAAGAGGTCAAAAAGAAAAAAAAAGATGAAGAGGTCACTGGCCAATAGCCATTATAGGAATAGAGAAAGCAGGTGGTTAAGATTTGATTCTTGTAACTGGTTGGAGTAACTAAAGTGTTGATAGCCTAGTGTTAGTATAAGATTAATATGATCCCTTTGTATTTTATTTTCTCGCATTTTCAATTTTAAAATCTTTATCAAGAAAGATAGAAATAAAATTATACCGGACCATTTATTCAAATTTAGTTCAATTATAATATTCTTTTCTATTTTACAGAAAATGTATATATTCTTAAAATGCTTTACGTGCTTACTATAAGCTTCATTTTCTTAAGTCCCAAAACGAAATGATTCAGTATTACATTTTAATTTGTTGCTCGTTAAACACGAGAAATATTTTATGCTTTCAGATTTGAAAACAGATATGTTGAAAAAAATCAGATGAACCCATCGTATAAATTATTGATTTATCGTATAAAAAATTCGATCTTATTGAAAGGACGTGCAAGTATGTGTGAGCTATATATTAAATGGTTTTTTTTACTTTATGGTCTTAAGGAAGCTTCGTTCTGTTGACAAAAAAAAAAAAGGAAGCTTCGTTCTTGTTGGAGTTACACCACGACTTATTCTAATCAATGTCACATTTTAATATTGCTCGTTTGAAACGCGGAATATTATAAGTTCCAAAATAAAAAATATTATAATGCAACGATAAATATCATTCCATGAATAGAAAAGTACATGTAATAAAACTGATTATTGTAAATATCAAAAACATATTACTATCATTTTAAATAATAAATTAAACTTTATTTTTTTGAAAATGAGAGAGAACCCTTGGTTGTCTCTTGCGTCTTCCAACCTGGTTTCGTCGCTGTCTCCGACTACTAGTGGTGGTCCTCCCAACCCCCACCCTCCTCCTCTACCTCTTGACCCTCCTGACCCAAGCTCACCTTTGGACCTTTCTTTCTTCCCCCCTCTTTCTCCTCTACCTCCCCCCGTCGTTCTTCTTCTTCTACTGTTGTCTCCCCTGTTTTTGTATCTACTACTGCCTCTCAGCGGTCGATCTCTGTTGATCATGTCTCTATTGGATCTGCTGCACCCTTTGTAGCCTCTCCAGTTTTGAATTCAGAAAAAAACACTATTCATGAATAGTCAAACCCTATCTCCCCCTTCATGAAAAATCTTCTCAACTCTGCCTCAATTCTTACTGAGGTAGTTGCCTCTCTATCTTCCTCTAGATCAACCTCCTCCTCCAAGAGTCTGGCTTCTACTAAGGATCGATCCAACTCTCTGGTACCCAACTTATCTCTGTTACCCAACTCATCTCCTATCTTCCCTCTTACCTCCCCAATCCTAAACTCTCCTTCTACCCTTCCTGCCTTATTACCATTACCAGTTCCTTCCTCGACCACTATAAAGGTACCCTCCTCTATTCCCCCTGCCACCAACGCTTCTTCCCAAGCTCCACCTATCCTCCCTACCCGCAACTCGTTACCAAGCCAAAACCAAACTCTTGTTGAAAAACTGAGGAAATCTCAAGACAAATCACTCAAAAAGATCAGCTCCTATACTATCTCTGAATCAGGAAAGAGAAGAATTGCGGTACCTGATGAAGTTTTCAAAAGAGGGGCTACTGAGCACAAGGACTTCCTTGTGGGTTTCTTCTTGGGAAAAGCTCCATCTTATACTCAGATTAAAAACGTGCTAAACCATATGTGGGGTAAGGGTACAAATCTGGAGATCCATTTTAATCCCCATACCCGTTCATTCCTGGTTAGAGTGGTCAATGAGTTCATTCGTAATAAGGTACTTGAAAAGGGGATCTGGTATGTTGGTACCTCTATGTTCCGGATTTATGAATGGAATTCCAAGGATAAAGCTGACACTTCTGCCTTAACATCTGTCCCCATATGGGCTCATTTCTCGAATGTACCATTTGATCTCATGACCCCAGAGGGGTGGAGTCGCATTGGTGGTGCTCTCGGTGATCCAAAGGAGGTTGATGACTTCACGAGAAATCTAACTATAGTTATTGAGGCTCACATAAAAATTCTAGCGGATGTCACGGCTCCTCTACCTTCTTCAATAGAAATTCTTAAGGATGATGGCTCAGTTCGGGAACTACTGATTCATTATCCATGGCTCCCTCCAAAATGCTCCCATTGTCATGAAGTGGGACATATCCAGAAGAACTGTCTATTAACTTCTCAAGTCTGGTTCCCCAAAGAGAATAAGGAGCCTACCTCTGAATCACTGGCTGTAACCAAAGGGACTGATACTGCAACCTCAGGAGATGGAACTTCAGTCCAGGGTATTGATGTTGAATTGGCCACTGTCAATGAAGTTGCTGATAACCTAGTTCCTGTAAGTACGATAATTACTGATCATTGTGGGGTCGTTACTGATGTGATTGTTGGAATCTCGGCCTCGGCAGATGCAACTCTAGACTCTCTGTCTAATCTCCAGCCTTTACAAGACCCAAACTTTTCCTCCTCTCTTACGCCTCAAGAAGAAATCATCCATGTCCAATCTCTTTTCCTTCAGGCCTGCCCTCCTATCCAACAAAAATCTCCTTTTATCCCCGCTTCTTTATCCTCCCCTTTATCTTCTTCAGGCTTGACTCCTTCTTTTTCAACTCTAAACCCACCATCAAAAAGCCTTCCCTCCTCTTCCCTTTTAACCACTAAACCGTTACCTTCTTTTGGTTCCCCGGATTCTACCTTTCGTGGTGGATCCTCCCCTTCTTCCTAATGTATATAAAGACCTTTTTTTGGAACCTCCGAGGTTTAAATGACCCGGAGAAGCACAAGCCTGTGAATTTTTGGTTAAACTCTATAAAGTTCTCTTTTGGAGCCCTTATAGAAACCCACATAAAGCTTCAAAACCTTTCCTCAATCATGTCTAGTGTGTGTCCCGGTTGGAACTTCTTCTCCAATCACTCTCAAGATGACAATGGCCGTATCATTTTAATATGGGACTCAACTACAACAGTGTCTGTCCTTCATCAGTCTAAATACTCAATCACATGCTCAGTGCAACTGCCTCAGACTCCTATCTTCACTGTCTCAGCCATTTATGCCTCTAATCTGGCAGAGGAAAGAACAAGCATGTATGTTGAGCTTCTGGAGGTTCAGCAGAATCTAAATCTTCATAATACTCCATGGCTGGTTGCTGGGGATTTCAACCAAACCTGTCATCAGGATGAAGACTCTCAAAATTCAGTCAACTGCCTTACTTCTTCAATGATTGAACTCAGAGACTGTTTTCATCAACTTGACCTATCTGACCTCAGATACCAAGGGGCAACCTTCACTTGGACAAACAACCAACCTAGTCACCCCATTTCTAAAAAAATTGACCGTGTTATCGTTAACACCCACTGGACTTCCTCCTTTCCTCTTAGCTCCACCTCCTTCCAGCCTCCGGGCAAAATCTCTGATCACACTGTTGCTATTGTAGACCTTGTTGTTCCCATTCCCTAAGCAGGAACTAGACCTTTCAAGTTTCTTAACTTCTTAACCAAACATCCAGACTTCCACATGACAGTTGAGACAGCGTGGCTCCAGGCAGGAATACCAGCTACAAACCTAAGTGCACTTTGCTTCAAACTGAGAAAAATCAAGGGTTCATTAAGAAAGCTTAACAGAGAGAATTATTCAGACATTCAAAAGAGAGTAAACACTACTAACCAGCTTCTTTTAGTTGTGCAAGAACGTGCTTTGCAGGAACCTTCATCTTACCACTTCCAACTTCAAAGAGATCTTCAGGATAAACTTACCACTTTGAGGAATGTTGAATCTAGTTTCTTCAGGCAGAAAGCACACATCAACTGGCTAAAAAATGGAGATGCCAATACTCCTTTCTTCTTCAGATCTTGCATTTCTCGTGCCTCTTACAATGCTATCCGATTGTTTATCCTCCCCTGTGGCACCATCATCTCAGACCCTGGACAGATGGGGGATGTGGCTGTCTCTCATTTCCAGAACATTTTGGCTCCACAGACCCTTTCACATTGCCTCATCACTCCTGGATGGATTCAAAGACTCACCTCCTATAGGTGCACTACTGCTCAGAAGCACTTCTTCTGTCTGCGGCCCTCACCTGCAACAATTACCAACACCTTATTAAGGATGAATCCAACCAAGACACCCTGGCCTAATGGGTTTTCATTGGGGTTCTACAAAGCTAGTTGGTCTATCTTGGGAAGTGAAGTGACTCAGGCCATAAGTGAATTTTTCAACTCTGGTTTTCTGCCAACAAGTACAAACTCAACAATTCTTGCCCTAATACCAAAAAAGCCAGGAGCATCAACAATTTCAGATTTCCGGCCTATCTCATGTTGCAACTCAATCTACAAAACAATCTCCAAGATCCTAGTCTCTAAGCTAAAGCCTATTCTACCGGAGCTAATTCTTCCCAATCAAATGGCGTTTGTTCAAGGTAGATTATTAGTGGAAAACATACTTTTAGCAGCGTACATTCTTAATGGTTACCATAAATATTCTGGTCCTAAGCGCATTGCTATCAAGGTAGATGTGGCCAAAGCATTTGACACTGTAAGATGGGAATTCATTATGCAGTCACTTCAAGAAATTGAGGTGCCTGAAACCTACTTAAACTGGATCTACAAGTGTATCTCTACCCCTACATTCTCGGTTGGTTTTAATGGAACAATGCAAGGTTATTTCAAAGGAAAGAGGGGTATCAGACAGGGAGACTGTAACGCCCCTTTCCCATTCTCCGCTGACCGTCGAGCTGACCGGCCAACAATCAAACAAGAACATGACCGATCGAACCCGAGCTAGTCGAACAGGAAAAGTTCATCACAGGACGAAGCCAGAGACCGATCGGTTTGAGACAAAGGCTCGCACCAACCTATCCTTGACTCCGCTATCCTCGCTTCCATAGTACAAGTCGGCCGTCCTGCACTACTTCAGCGAGTTGTGTCGGTTCGGACTAAACACAATATCAGGAAAGCATATTCATTTCTGAGTAAATCAAACGTTCAGCACAACGTTTAATCGTCACTTTACAAATCGTTTTTCATCAACAAACAATTAATACGCAAATCAATACAAAATGGCTCTAAGCCGAACCGAGAGAAAAACCCCAAATACATCGAGTCTAAAATCCCGCCCCAAGCCATCCCGAAGCTACACCGAGGACCTCCCGCGTACGTCGCTGCTTAACCTGAAAACACAAAAAGAGTCTAATGAGCGATCTAAGATCACCCAGTGAATCGGCTCCCCACTACGGCTTCTAGTCTATCTATCATCTATAGATCCCCGCCCGAAAACCCCAAAATAACAATCAATCAAACACAATAGCCGATCACGCTCTACCACGTCGTGTCGAGCCCACACACAATCAATTGCCAAAAGAAATATAAGGCGATTAGAGGGAATCGGGAGCACTGCGGCACATGTCCCCGATTGAGACTCGATCTATCTACCGCGCACTACCAACCATACCAAAACACACACACGCTGGGCCCCACAAACTTGGTGACTTCCACGGGTTCTTACTGTTACCGATATGGCAACTAACCCACGTGACTCCTAGCCGTCCACACAACGACTAGGACACCGTTCTCTGTCCATCGATACGCGGTGACTCCGGTTACCCCTAGATAACCCGAGCTTCCATGCAGTCCGGCCCTAGGACGCGACCCCGTATTCTCCGGACTACACCCTACAGACGTCACTCCATAGGTTCGCACCTGCCAGCACTAACTGACCAGGTTATCAACTCCCGAGGATCCAATCGGGCTGGAAGTACCAGAACGTAATCACACACCTAGACTTGCGGGATCTAACGCACCCTAGAGTCCTAGTGCAGAAATTTAAACACGCAGACTCGCTTGGACTCTAGCAATCAATCACAATCAACCACACACTCCACTCAACCCCGCATCCCGCAAGTCTACTCACACACAGACCACCGCTCTGACTCGGCACCGTACCGAGTCAGCACCACAACTTAACCGGTCCCGTGACCGAGTTAAGCAACAACAAGGATCGCTCGGCCCAACACCGAGACGATCTAAAGCCCTGCACAAACAATTAACCACAACCACACAGCAAACACAATCACTCACTCAACAGTCTACTCGGCCCAACACCGAAGTAGACTCACAATCACACACACAGGCCTACTAGGGTTTCTAATGTCTTTTAACCAATTCACGCCCGCTACCTTGGGTTAGCCGCTGGCTAACCCGTAGACGGTTCACCAATCACAACACTCCTCATTTCTTAATCAATCCTAATCATCTTTTAACAACTCCTCGATCCGTCGGTTTAGAGCTAGCCGCTTGCTAAACTCCCCGACGTCTCATCATTCATTAATTAATTCATTAACCTCGGGAAACCCCGATACCAATCATATTCTATACATTCGTTCGGGTTTAACTTCCGCATTTTAACTCGTCTCAATTTCCGTATATAGATTCATTTAATACCGTGCTTTACTTACATATATATGCATATACAGTCCTACTCATGCCACGACTATATGAATGCATCACACAACGTTCTAACAACCTAACGGCACGCAATAGGTTTAATCCGTTTTAAGCCTAACATGCTTCTTTAACCCTAGCCGGTTTACCGTTAATTCAACCAATTACTTAATTCAGTCCAATTCAATATTCACGGGTATGCAAACCTATCACTACGGTTTCCCATTTAATGTCTATATGCAACTACGGTGTTTTGAGCCGACTCACAGTGATTTAGGTCGGAATGAACGGCACGGATGCGGATACGGCTTCCCGAGACCCCGAACTAAACTCGAACCTCCCCGAATACCCGAACACGAACTCCCGAAGCTTCCCGAACACGAACTCCCGAAGCTTCCCGAACACGAACTCCCAAACACAAACCGCAACTCAAGAACCGGCCGGAGTCAACGCGTTGACCGGCGTTGACCGAAGCTGACCGTTGACCATCTTCTCTCTCCTCATTCCCTCCTTCTCTCCTCCGGATCTCTCTCTCTTTCTCTCTCCTCCGATTCTTTCTCTTCTTCTTCTTCACGCCTTCCTCTCTCCTCTTCTCTCCGGCTTCTTCTTCTCCTCCTCTCTCTGGCTTCTTCTTCTCTCTCTCTCTCTTCTTCTTCTTCACGCCTTCCTCTCTCCTCCGGATCTTCTTCTCCTTCCTCTGGTCTTCCTCCTCCGCCGGCTTCTCCTCCTCCGGATTCCCTCCTCCGGTCTTCTTCTTCTCCTCCTCCTTCTTCTTCTTCTTCCTCCCTTCTCCCTCTCTTCTTTCTCTCTTCTTCACTACTCTTGTTGAGAAGTGTTTTTGGTGTGAAGAAAAGTGAGGGGTGGAGGCCTCCTTTTATAGCTAAAGTGAAGAGATCTCTACCTTCCACTTGTCACCTCTTCTTCTCCATCTTAAGCCACGACCTATCCACCAAAAACCATCCACAAACAATGCATTTGATCATCCACCATCCACTTGTAGCCTCCTCCATGCAGCCCTTGGATTGATGACAACACATCTTTGGAGATTCATGCACCTAAGAAGCTTCTATTTGTTGGGCTCAGATTTCGTGGCCCATGCCTCATACTGAGCTTTATTTAGGTCCAATATCATCTTAGTAATCAGCCCTAAACACCTGGTTCAAGCCCAAGCTTCAAAGAAATTATTTTGGAGTTTTAGTCATTAATCACCCATTAATGATCTAAAATTTATAACTTGATCTCAGCATCAAATCTTGCTTCATCCTTTTAACCGTGTCTTCTTCATATTATAATGGAGCTGTGGTCAAAATTTCATAATTTTTGGTGGAGTTTAGAAGGTCTTCTCGCTTGCCCGAACATTGTATCGGTTTCTCGGAAAAACCGGTTTTACATTGAATATTTTAAAACTCTTTATCTGCTTCTATAAATCCACCAAGCCTCATTTTCAGATTCCAGATGCTCTTATGTGATTTTAGAAATTTGAATCACCTCAAACGGACACCCGTAGCTCCTGTTATGAATTTTACAAGTTTTGTCGGTTTTATCGGTTTCCATTCCCGATAACCCGAAAAACTCATCTACGGT
Organism: Orychophragmus violaceus; assembly: GCA_030180135.1. Taxonomy (NCBI): domain Eukaryota; kingdom Viridiplantae; phylum Streptophyta; class Magnoliopsida; order Brassicales; family Brassicaceae; genus Orychophragmus; species Orychophragmus violaceus. Next base: position 93,385,421 of record CM058240.1, read on the forward strand.
CTGTTTCCACCATTCTTGATCTTCTAAATGTTTTCTTTCTTCAAAAAGAATAACATTTGGCCCGTCTTAGATTCCGGCTCGTATTTTGGTAATATTACCAATATGCCCTTTATCTTCTCAAAATTACAAAACTGTCACTCTTTGACTTTTCTGCTGCCCGTTGACCATTCTTGATACAGGGTATTACAGAGACCCTCTTTCCCCTTATCTATTTGTCATTGTCATGAATAGCCTATCTATTATGCTCAACAATGCTGTGGAGAATGGGCTTATTAACTATCATAAGGGTTGTGAACAGGCAAAACTTACCCATCTGTCGTTTGCTGATGACCTGCTTATATTCATGGATGGCTCTCTTAGTTCTGTGCAGAATACAATTGGGGTGCTGAAGGAGTTCGAGCTACGGTCTGGTCTGGCTATGAGTGTTTTGAAATCTGAATTTTTCACCTGTGGACTATCGCAAGAGGAAGCAGAGACAATTGTTACGACAACTGGCCTGTCCAAAGGGGAGCTTCCCATCAGATATTTGGGTGTCCCATTAACTACAAAGAAACTGTCCAAACTTAACTGTGCGCAACTCACCCAATCAATCAAGTGGAAGGTGTCTTCTTGGTCAGCAAGATCTCTCTCCTTCGCTGGCCGACTACTGCTCATCAATACAGTAATATCAGGCATAACTCAATTCTGGTGCTCGAGTTTTGTCCTGCCAAAAGCAATAGTGAAAGAGATTAATGCAATCTGTAATAGCTTTTTGTGGAGTGGTCAGGTTGGTGAGAGATATTCAGCGAGAGTAGCTTGGGCATCAGTAACAAAGCCAAAAAAGGAAGGAGGATTAGGGATTAAGGACCTAAGTACCTGGAATCTGGCGACCACATACAAATTGATTTGGCTCATGTTTTTCAGAGGTGGGTCTCTCTGGGTTGGATGGTTCAAGAAGGAGGTTCTAGCGGATGATTTGAGTAACTTCTGGACGGTCACTGAAAAGCAGAAGCATCCGTGGTTAGTAAATAAACTATTAAGGCTGGGGAGCTCAGCGCATAGGTGGATCTCGATAAAGCTGGGGAATGGATCTTCAACTAAATTCTGGACGGATAACTGGTCTCCATTTGGGAGATTGGATACTTACTTCTCAGAAGAACCACTTTTCCGTCGAGCGATTAACCGGAAAGCTACTCTCAGAGACCTTTATGACAATGGGAATTTGAGATTACCTCCTGCAAGATCAGAGAAGCAGGTTAACATTCAGGCTTATCTATCAACCATTACCCTCAACCAAGAAATGGACTCGTACCTTTGGAATGTGGACACCACTTCCAGCAAAGGTTTCCATACAAGCTCAATTTACTCACTCTTGCGTGAGCATACTCCGGAGGTCTCCTGGCACAAAATCATTTGGAATTCAGGAGGAATCCCGAAGCACAACTTTATCAGTTGGTTAGTACTTCTGGATCGATGCCCAACCCGAGCTCGTCTTCGTTCCTGGGGCATACAGATTGACGCGAGCTGTCTTCTATGCAATGGACCTCTTGAGGACCGTGATCACCTCTTTTTTGCATGTGATTTCTCTTTCTCCATTTGGTCTGCAATTGCTTTAAGGTGTGGAATCAGTCGGTCTATATCATGGCTAGAATCTCTCAGAATCTTAGAGAGTATCTCAGGGAGGAAGAACCACAAAAGAGTGATAATCATTGCTTGGCAAACACTTATTTACCTTATCTGGAGTGAAAGAAACTCTCGGTTGCACCGTATCCACTTCCGATCTAAGGATTCGATTATCATCTTGCACAACAGCTTGGTGAAGAACAAGATCTCCTCGTTCAGGGAGGACAACCCAGCAAAATCATCGGAGATGATGCAGTTCTGGTTGTCTTCATCATCGTCTACATCATCTGCTCTCGGTTAGTCGCCAACTCTCCTCAACTCACCGGATCTAGTTTCTCCAACTCTCCTCTTTTGGTATCATTGATCGAGCAACAATGAATTCCAACCGTTTCTCACCAACCATCAGAATTCTTCTGGGCTACATTACCTTTCCTATTAATTGGGCTTTATGCATGTGGGTTTCTCTTAGGTCTTTATTCCTAGAATTTGGTTATGGGCTAACTTCTCTTTTGGGCTGTAAAACATTTTAATTCTCTTTTCTTTTTTTTAAATGAATGAATATCCTTTAAAAAAATAATAATAATAATAATAAATTCGAATATAATTAGTTTTGTAAAATCAATGAAGCAGATCAATAAATTTGTTAATCATTATTTTATCTCTTTAGTAACTATATAGCTAAAACCATTTTATATTAGTTGTATTAAAATTTCATCAATTTATTTCATGAATAATCAATATTTTTTTGCGAATTAACATTTATGCGTGTAACACATTATCGTTTATGTTTAGATGAATTTAACCGGTTCGAATTGAAATAATTCTATAAAATAAAATATAAAAAATTTATGGATCAACAATTTTTTACTATATATGTTTCAAGTTATAATGATTTAACATGGAGATTTCAGCTTTAAGTGTGATCTGTAGAATTATCGCAATTTGAACTGATTTTTTCCCAATTAGTTTCCTTTGTTTAGGATCTTGTATTAAACTCTCGTTTTTCAGTTCTATGAATATAATCCTATCAGTGAAAAAAAAAAGAACTGGCAATGTTACAGTAAAGGGAAAAAAAGAGACAACAATATAGGGGTGGGCGTTCGGGTATCCAAATGGGTTCGGTTCGGGTTATTCGGGTTTTCGGGTTTTTGGGTTTAGGCTTATTAGCCCCATTCGGATATGTAGCATAAACGGGTTGGGTTGGGTTCGGTTCTAGCCGGGTTCGGGTCGGTTCGGGTTAATTACTGGAAACCCATAATCCGATCGGTTTTGAACGGGTTCGGGTAATAACCATACTATTATCTATTATGCATAAATGTTCAACAACCAAATTTTGAACTTCAAAATGTATAATATACGGGTGATGGGATGGGGGTTCTGTCGAGAGATTCTAACCTGCACTCACTTTGATGAACAATGGATAATGAACAAGCCATGTTTGCAAAGTTCTTGTACTTTGACAATGGACAATGGACACCAAAGCAAACGATATTCTAACATGTACTCACTTTGATGGACAATGGACAATGGATAATGAACAGCAAATCAACGAGATTCTAACTTAGACTTATCTTGCTGCTACAAATATATATCTCTGCATAATGTGTATTGTGTAACAAAGTTATTTGAAAACCAAGTTCTTCAATCAAATAACATAAAGCAACAACCAAATTCCAAAGCTAAAATCGCAAACTGCATCTTGTATAACACCAAATTGAAAAACATGAATCAAAAGACTTCAAACTAAAAGAACTACGAATCCATCTCTGGACCTTGATCTCCACCTCCCTCAAAACAGACATCTCTTATGTATACTTTTCCATCATCTCTACAAAACAAAACAGCAATAACAGTTGAGTAAGACAAATTAAATGTAATAGTTCAAATAATGTTTGTAAAACTGTACAATATAACATCTTAAGCAAAATCATAAAGCTAGCTCACGTACAATATAACACGAACTTATAAACCAATTCTTGGAATTAGTTCCTAAAACTAGCTCAGACCACTAACTCATATAAGCGAAAGATGAGAAACGATTATAACAGCAACATGAACAAGTTCAAACGTACACTATAACAAGAACACGAATTATGGGTGATTTGGAATCAGATCTTCTCTAGTTACCTTATCTCTCGAAAAGTTAGCAAGAATTAAGAGATTTTGTAACCAAATCGGGATATTTGGGATTGGATTCACTTGTTACCTTATTACTCGAAGAGTATTTTTTCCCTATGAATAGTGGATATGTATATAAATTCGGTTTATATGAGTTTCGGTTTATATGGGTTTCGGTTTATATGGGTTATCCAATCGGGTTTCGGATTTAACCCGAACCGGTCCATAACCCAAAGTATTATAACCTATGTTCCAATCGGTTATTGTAAAGGATCCAAACCCGTACCGAACCGGCTTTTCGGGTTGGATCCGGGTTCGGGTTTCGGGTTCGGGAAATATGCCCACCCCTACAACAATATATGTATACGCTAACGTCAATATTCATTTTTTTTTTTTAAGGATCTTCAACGTCAATATTCATGCATGTGGTAATTATGATTTGATCGAAGAACGATCTGAAATATAAAGTTTTAAATTGGCTAACGAGGCCTTGTGGCATATTAAAAAAATGTATACAAAGAGATCACTAAGTGAATCAAAATCTCTATATAAGGGGTCAACTTAGATGTACAAAGACCATCCAAAACTTTTTATATTGAAGAAAACATAGAAAACAAAAGCTAAAAACCAAAAATGGCTTTGCAAAAGTCTCCTCTCATGGGGCTGTTTTTGCTCCTGATCACCATCGTCGTCTCTCCGGCAACAGCCGATGGACCTGTTTGCCCGCAGTCGACCAAACTGAGCCGGGCAAGTTTCCCTGAAGGCTTTTTATTTGGCACGGCTACTGCAGCGTATCAGGTATATAATACAAGATTTTATATAAAAAATTATTGACGTTTTTATAGTGTCCATAAGTTATTTCACACATATACTATGTTATATTAAGGTTGTAATATTCATATAGACAAATTTAAAAAAAAAAAATCATATAGACTGAATAATTGAATCCATATTTTTCATTTCCAAAGTCGCGTCCAGAAAACTATATATATATATATAAATATAATACTAGTGTTTCATGTACTATATATTTTGTTTCAACTCATTTACGTATACTATTTTAATGAAAATAAATATAGAAAAGAAAAACTATAGAACAAAAATAACACTGTCACTAAAAATAAGAGTATTTCTGGTCTTTTTATTTCTTTTTTTATTAGTTATCTGATAAAAAAAATATCATGATACATACTTTATATCCCTAACATATTGTATAGAGTGAATTAATTAACCTATGTTTTATATATCATATACACAAACTATTTCTCTATACCAATAGGTCGAAGGTGCAGTGAACGAAACTTGTCGTGGACCGGCCTTATGGGATATCTACTGTAAGAGATATCCAGGTAAGTGTGTCTCTACATTGACTTCTTATTTCTTTTTTAAAACTATATTTTTCACTAATTAATATCGAATATTTTTTTTTCCTGAATTACAGCCAGATGCAACAACGATAACGGCGATGTGGCCGTTGATTTCTTCCATCGTTATAAGGTAAAAATTAGTATAGATTGAAGAGAAATTAACTATCACGTATATATATATATATATATATATATATATATATATATATATATATATAACTAGCAAATATTTCCTACTATTCTATTGAATAGTCCATTGATTCATACTAGATGTTGATAACTTATCTTGTCTGAAAAAATGTTTATAGGAAGATATTCAACTAATGAAGAATCTAAACACAGACGCCTTCAGAATGTCTATCGCATGGCCAAGAATATTTCCTCGTGAGCATATGTTCTTCAGATCACTAATTTAATTTTAAAATTTGTCAAATATGGTGTGCTTATTAAATAAATAAATAAAACAAATGTTTTATCAGATGGGAGAAAGGAGAAGGGAGTGAGTCAAGCTGGTGTCCAATTTTACCACGACCTCATCGACGAGCTTAACAAAAATGGTATAAAACAAACCAAGAAATTATACACATATTGTGGTTGTAACCCTAAACTGAAATCTCTATTTTTCTCAATATTGTGATTAGGTATAGAGAAAAGTCATAAAATAGCACAAAAACATACCTTATCATAAATATAGCACCAAGAAAAATAATTCACATTTTTAGCATTATTTTAATTACAAAGACTTTTATAGCATTATATAATTTAGGGTTTGTGGTTAATTATTTAGGGTTTAGGGTTTCTTATTTAGGGTTTAGGGTTTAGTATTTAGGGTTTATTATTCAAGGTTAAGGTTTAGTATTTAGGGTTTAGGGTTTAATATTTAAGATTTAGGATTATGGCTAATTTAGTGACAAAACATGTTTTTGTGCTATTTTATGATTTTTCTTCCTTGGTGCTATATTTTTGACAAGTCATGTTTTTTATGCTATTAATGCGATTTGCCCATAGGTATAATCCCGTTCGTGACTGTTTTTCACTGGGACACTCCACAAGATCTAGAAGACGAATATGGCGGCTTTTTAAGCGAAAAGATTGTGTAAGTTTTTTTTGTATATGATATATATCACATAGTAGCAACAACTGCACAACGTGATAAATTAACTAATTCAATATATATATAATGCAGGAAAGATTTCCGGGAATATGCAGATTTTGTTTTCCAAGAATATGGTGGAAAAGTGAAACATTGGATCACTTTTAACGAGCCATGGGTTTTCTCCCACGCCGGTTATGACGTAGGAAAGAAAGCACCCGGGCGTTGCTCTTCTTACGTCAATGCTAAGTGCCAAGACGGACGATCAGGATACGAGGCTTACCTCGTCACTCACAATCTCCTTAACTCTCACGCAGAAGCCGTTGAGGCTTTCCGACAATGCGCAAAGGTACATACAGTAAAAATTCTATAAATTAATAACAGTGGAACACTGATATTTTATTAATTTAAAAATTATTAATTTATAAAATATTAATTGAGTTAAAAATATAATTGGAACCGGAAAAATTATTAATTTATCGTAATTATTAGTGTATCGAATATTAATTTATAAAGTTTTTACTGTATATCATAAACTAAAGGTCGTAATTAGTTCATCTCCTTACGGATCTGAAAATAGTTTGTTTTGTGTTGTTTTTACGGACACAGTGTAAAGGTGGTAAGATCGGAATCGCGCATAGTCCAGCTTGGTTCGAACCACACGACTTTAGTGATTCACAGGATGGTGCGTCCATAGACCGTGCACTTGACTTTATTTTGGGATGGTAAGTAGTTAAAAGTTATGTACTAATTAATTATTTGTAATTTTATATGATATATTAATTGATTATTTTTTTATAGGCATCTAGACACAACTATGTATGGAGATTACCCACAGATCATGAAAGACATTGTTGGACATAGATTGCCTAAATTTACTACTGAGCAGAAAGCAAAATTGAAGAACTCAGCTGATTTCGTTGGGCTCAACTATTATACTTCAGTGTTTTCAAACCATTTAGAAAAGCCAGATCCTTCTAAACCAAGATGGATGCAAGATTCTCTTATTAACTGGGAAAGTAAGTTTTATTTTGTGGCATTTACTTGAAACCAAAAAAGGATGTCAAGAAGTCAAATGAAAATGAAAATGTTAATTGGTATTTGGTACTAACTAAAATCTATCTTCTTTTCAGCTAAGAATGCACAAGACTTTTCCATTGGTAGCAAGGTATACGAGTTTAATTAGATATTAGCAATATGAAATTATTGGTTTTAGTTAACTATTATATATTTTTTTCTTTGAGGTAACATGTTCAACTCTATTGTATTTCAGCCTTTCACCGCTGCACTGCCCGTTTACGCGAGAGGCTTTAGAAGTCTTTTGAAGTACATCAAGGATAAGTACGCAAACCCGGAAATTATGATCATGGAAAACGGTAACTAGTGCTTCTATTATGATTGTTAGCTATTTTTTTCATACAATAAAAAAAATATATTAAGTTACAGTATAGTTAGATAGCATGGATCATATTCTAATACCATATTGCGTTATATGGATTTCTAACTTAAAATTAATAGGCAATGAATAGATTGACACATATATATTCCTTATATATATTGTCTAAGATATTTTCCAACTTCAGATGTGGAACACTAATATCCTAATATTATCTTGATGTTATTTTGTAGGATATGGAGAAGAACTTGGAGCTACAGATTCGATTGCAGTTGGTACAGCTGATCATAATAGGAAGTATTATATTCAGAGGCATCTTTTGAGTATGAATGAAGCTATTTGGTAAGTCATATTTCCTTTTCTTATGATAGACTAACAATTATATTGGAGAATCTAATGAAACCATTTGTATGATTTATGCAGCATCGACAAGGTAAATGTTACAGGATATTTTGTATGGTCATTGTTGGACAACTTTGAATGGCAAGACGGTTATAAGAACAGATTTGGACTTTATTACATTGATTTCAAAAATAACCTCACACGTTATGAGAAAGAGTCGGGCAAATATTACAAAGAATTTTTAAGTCAAGGTGTTCGTCCATCCATGATCAAGAAGGATGAACTTTAAGCTATATTAATCTGAGGATTTGGCAATGTTTCTTTCTTATGTTTTTGTTTGTGGTTGACCAAGATTGATGAGGTCATGGTTTGAATAAAAGAGTTATCTTTTTCCATTTCTCAATGTCACATGATTTGCAAGATCTTGAAGGGTCTGATTATAGTGAAATGATTCTTTTCTAAAATTCTCTATGTCATAAGTTATATATTATTTACATGTTTACTTCGCCTCAGACATGAGTCTGATCAATATCCCTTAGCTTAACGAAAACTCATAGTTCATTCACACAAGTTCCCAGCTTTCCATCACGTAATCATACCCGGTTTATGCGTTTTGCAGCCGGTTGGACACAACGGTTCCCGGATTTTTTGAGTAGTCATATACTTCAAAATATATGAAAGCCTATATTTGTTTTGGAGTTTTGCGCAACGACTTATTCATAGTCACATTTTAATAGATGTTGCACGCTAGACACGCGCAATATTATATGTTCCAAATTCTGATAAAAGTAAGTTAATAATATATACATCTATATAGATCATGCGATGAATCATCCTATATATAAAAATAACTAGCCAAATAAATAAAATGGATCGTGCAATGAATCATCCTATATTTAAAATAAACTTTAGTCTCTTATCCAATTAAAAAAAAAATAGTGAGAAGTTAACGAGGGTTAACTAAATAGAGTATATCAAGATTGAATAATGAAAATAAGAAGTGTGACAAATTGGATAGACAGCCAATGGGAGCTCATAAGCATAAAGACACGATGCAAGCTTGGTTTGCCACTAGATAGATATAAAATCTTTGTTTTCAGCTTTTTCTTCCAATTTAATTTCAAAACAGTTCTGCAAAACCTGATGTAAAAGGTATTTTTTTTCTTTTGAATTAATTTAACATTTATTTTTTTAAAAATGTGATCAATGGTGAAGAAAATGTGAGTAGGCCGACACTAAGGATGTGTGTCGATCGACACCATGTATATAATCGAGCTCCAACTTGATATTTTCTCCAATGAGTTCGGCTTGGTTCTAGATTGCTCCAAAACTCAGCTTAGGAGAGCTGCATCATGTCTCGAATGGTAATTGTGGCCGGTTTGACTTGCCATTATTTATTTTCAAGACACATAAAATGAAGCTTGGAATGTGAGTTTGTAGAAGCGGTTAAGTACATGTTGGTTAGTCGCTTGTATATAAGACCACATACAATGGGGGTTCTTAACCCAGAGTTTCTTAACAAAAATTAATAAAATATTGTGTGTCACACATGAATAGTTAAGATACAGGTTCTTAAAATCCTTATATAAGGATCGATCCTTACACTGTTCATGCCACGTGGCGTAACGTCATTGGTCCTTCTTTTTTTTAATTTTTTTTTTTTTTTTTTACATTTGAGAAAAAAATAATAATAAATTAATAAATTTTTTTTTTTAAGAACTCCAAAGGGAGTTCACCATTGGACATGGTCTAACTTCTTTTCTAAACAACAGTACTTTAATTTCTCTTTAACAATAAAAAAAAAACACATGATGGGATCATGTCGATCATATCTACTTATCAATTAAGATTTAATCGAGAACTCGATCTCGATCTATATAATACAAAATTAAAAGATGTTTAACAAGGTATATTAAAGAAAACATAAATTGAGAGATCAATACTTATCAATTAACAAAACAAAAATAATCAATATATTACCCTTTTATTTTCTAAAGAAAACTATATTTGATTTCAAATTGTAAAATAGGTATAATTCTGTTCTTGACTGTTTTTCACTGGGACACTCCACAAGATTTAGAAGACGAATATGGCGGTTTTTTAATCGAAAATATAGTGTAAGTTTCTTGCTAAACAAAACCCATTTAAATATATACTAGATTTTGATCCGCGCTATAGAATCGCTGGTATATTTTTCTTTAAAAATATAATTTTTAATCAATTTTTGTTTTTATAATAATTTTATTAATTATTTAACATATTTTTTTGTTAAGTGAATGTTATTTAATAGTATAGATAATTAAAATTGGTTAATCTATTTTTTAACCTGTTTTATAATAGTCTAAATATAAATGTTTTATGTTTATTTTATAGATCAAAATGTAATTAAGATTAATTTTAATATATTTTAGTAATAAATACGAATGTAGAAATTATGTTTCTTAAGAAATCAAGAAATTAAAAAAAAATTGTAAAATTTTGTTATAATATAAAAATATATATATATATATATTTATATTTCAAAAAACTATTGAAAGATATTATGAATATATTTTGAATAAAATCATAAATTAGAGAATATTTAAAACAAAATGTAATTAAATTATTTTATAGTAAATTTTAATATTAAATACGAAATTAATAATTATTTTTCTTAAGAAATCGAAAAATAAAAATATTTTTATAAGATTTTGTTATAATATAAAAAATATATATTTATATTTAAAACAAAAACATATTGAAAGATATCATGAATATATTTTGGAATAAAATCATAAATTAGAGAATGTGTAGCATGACACACATATAGTCTAAACTTTATTAAACCATAAATACTCTTAATGAATGTTTAAAATCTCAATTTAATGCAATGGCAAATGCTGTAAAATATAACAAATAGAAGAAGATTAGTTTCAAAAAAGCCTTCATGATTTAGTATTATCATTTGGTATGTGGGCAATTATTTTTGTCTTTAATTAGTTACATTAATTAGTTTTTTCATAGGGGGCAGCTGACCCCATCTCACATAATGTGGCTCCACCACTGTATGTACATATGTTACACAATAAGTAAATAGCAACCACTAACAAACTGATGGATGATAAACCTATGTACATACAGTGGTGGAGCCACATTATGGAAGCAAGATCATTCTAAACCTAGATGGAAGCAAGATTCTCTTATTGACTGGCAAAAGGTTCGAAAAAGTTTGTGTTTGGTACTGATCAAAATCTATCTTCTTTTCAGATAAGAATGCGCAGGATTTCACCATTGGTAGCAAGGTATGCTATATCAATTTGAGAATATACAAATGTCCTTAGTGATTTGTGTTATATAATACATGTTGTAATCAAAACAACGTATAGCACATTCACATTTGTTGTATTTCAGCCTTTCACCGCTGCACTTCCCGTTTATTCAAGAGGCTTTAGAAAGTACATCAAGGACAAATATGCAAACCCGGAAATTATGATCATGGAAAATGGTAGCTAAAGATTTTCTACTGTTAACTTTGTAGCTAAAAAAAATATTGATCATGATGTTCTTTTTATTTAGGACATGGAGAAAAACTTGGAGCCAAAGATTTGGTTGCAGTTGGTACTGTTGATCATAACAGGAAATATTATCTTCAGAGGCATCTTTTGAGTATGCAAGAAGCTATTTGGGTAGCTTCAAAGGCATCTTCTGGTTTAAAGGTGCAATTCCTAATCATGCTTTTAATATGTGGGTAGCTCACTTGAATAGACTGTCAATCAAAGTAACAGGGGGCATATGCCCCCAATGCTTTAAAATATTTTCATATAAATTGTATATAATTATAGCAATGCACCACTAAATCTTTGTAATTATATCTTTAATTCTTTAAATAAATTCAAAATTGCCCCATATGAAATTAATCTCTACCTCCACTATTGCTGCCTATTAAGGTGCGGCTGGTGAACTGGGGTATGGCGATCTATGTGGATTGCGGCTTATGCACATGCAACCCTGAAACCAAAGACCACTTGTTTATAACATGTGCACTCTCGACAGCCTTGTGGAATCTGGTTTTTGCAAGACTGACCCCGAGACAACAAAGTTTTGTGGTTTGGCAGGATGCAATTGATTGGTCCAAAGGGCACACGCCCAATTCTCCATCCATTCTTCATAAGCTAGCCTTACACGCCATTGTCTTCCATGTTTGGAAACAAAGAAACATCTTCTTCAACAAAGTTCACCTATCTTCTTCAACCATCTTTAAAACCTTGAACATGGACATTATCAACACAATTCATGCGAGGGCGATCGGAAATCTTGGCTCTTTGGATACGTTAATTCTCTATCCATTTACTTCTTCATAATGTAACCTTGTCTCTTTTTTTTTGACAAGGTTTCATTTCCCTTAGGTTGTACATCTTTGTAAACTTTTTTATCATTTTATATGATTATTAACCATTTTGCAAAAAAGAAGAAGCTATTTGGTAAGTGTTTTTAGTTCTAATGATAAGAGTAACAATTATATTGAAGAATATAATAAAAGTATTTGGGTGATCTATGCAGCATCGACAAAGTGAATGTTACATGATACTTTGTATGGTCATTGTTGTATAATTTTTTTTTTTTTTGAAAAAGATCATTGTTGTATAACTTTAAGTGGCAAAATGATTATAAGAACAGATTCGGACTCTATTACATTGATTTCAAAAACAACCTCACACATATTGAGAAAGAATCGGGCAAGTTTTACAAAGACTTCTTAAGTCAAGGTGTTCGTCCATCTGAAATCAGGATGGATGAGCTTTGATCTATATGTCTTGCGGATTTGGTTTCGTCTCAATGTTTCTCTCCTGTTTTAGTTTCTGATCGATCAAGATTCATGAGTTCTTGGTTAGAATAAAAGTGTTTTTTTGTTTTTTCTTTTAATTCTCAGTGTCTACACCTGATTTGACAAGATCAAAAAGGCTTTGGAATATAATAAAAATTATCCCATAATTTGGAGAAGTCGCTTTATATGTCAAGTTACATCTTTATACCTTCAATTAGAACATGAAGAAAAACACAACATCAAACATGTCAGAACTTATGCCTCTTCTTGTTTCCCTCTAATGATTTGGTCCCAATCGCCAACCACAAAGATAAAAACAGAACAGTCCTTCATCGCCCTTAAGCAAACCGCCAACCTCAAAACGCGAAAAGGAAACAAATAAAACGCTTCGAAATTGTGAGGATCAAATATCAACAGGAGAAGCATGGTGAATGCATATAAACCATTGCCCATCAATCCGTTCAAACACATTAGACACAAAATGAGCTCCCCAACTACTACTCCCTTTCGTCTTCACAAACTCCATACACGTTACATAACCTACTTCCCCTCGGACATGAGCCTCAACATCTTTCAGCTCAATCTGTAACGGAAACTCATAGTTCATCCACACAACTTCCCAGCTTTCCATCACGTCATCATACCCGGTTATACCTTTGGCTCCTGGATTGACACAGCAGGGCTTTCCGGATTTGGACCATATCGACTGCATCTCAGCTAAATCCGCATTTCTGAAAGCTTGGTAGAACCGAGCATTGGCTGATAAAACAGAGGTTTTGTTGTCTTGTTGAAGCTCTTTTAGTCTATCCCGGATTTTAGCTGCCTCCACATAGTTTTCTTCTTGGATTGCAGTCTTGAGATTTTGTTTCAACGTGTTCTCATCCACTGATATGGTTTCAACATGTGCGGTTTTGGTATTGTCTTCCCGTTTGACTTGACATGGGGTTAGATGAGAGCCTGCTTCAAATGGTACTGTAACATCAAACAGAACCAAGAATAAGAAATGGGTCTTACGTAAACAAGATGCTCGAACTAAATTCAAGTTGACCACAGCTGTAAGAGAAACAATTTCATAACTATAAAAACTATTTCTACTCAATTACATCCCAACTTCGATTACAAGTAAAACTCAAGCTCTGTGAGATCAAGAGATGAAAATCTTAGTTACTCTGAATCTGTTCTGCCATTTTTATGTCGACATGACATTGGTTATGCAGCATAACTTATGCTCTTTCCTTGTTCCGATACAAAATAATGATCTCGATGTCCTCTTGAGCCTTGATGCCTCAACCGACTAGCAGCTTCTTCCATCGCCCTCACGCTACTGCTCTCTAAACCGCTTCTCAACCAAGCGAGGCTGCTGATATCCGTTGCTATAGCAGCTAGTTCGTAACTAGGAAACGTTGGTGGGTCTAAGTAGTCCACAAACTCTGGACCCAACAATGAGGTCTGATAAAAATTGGCAAATTGCCAACAGGATTGTTGCTGCAACGAGCACGTCCGCATTTCCGAGGCACAAACCGTTCGCTGTAAGCTCCTTCAAGCAATCTTAGCATTGCTGTGTCTTGTTTACAAGACTGGAACTTATTTTGGTCTTGTGTATGTGGAGATGAAGACCTGTCCATGTGATTATAAGCACTAAAAGAACTGAGCTGTGCTACCGGGCGGAAAAGCGTTGGAGGAACATTACCTTCTTGTCTAGACATGCCTTCCCCGTTTGTTTTGTCTGCGCATTGTTCTTCACACATTTCAATGGAGGTGGCTTCTTTTCCATCTGAAGATACAAGTGGAGTAGTTACATGACCACCACCGCCTGAAGATAAAGTTTCTTCTGATGATGCGATTGTATTCATTAAATCCAGAATCTTCCAGCACTAAGTTTCCAGTCCCCATATTCGTCGTCAGATTGTCAACGTCCATGCATCGACGTCTTAGAGCGGCGTTCCAGTGGTTCTTGATAGCATTATCTGTTCTTCCTGGGAGGAGCTTAGCGATTACAGACCATTTGTTGCCGTGGATGGCATGTGCTGTGATGATAGCCTGATCTTCTACCTCTTTATAAACCCAAAGACAAAGAAGTGTCTGATTTAGTGTTACTGATGAAATGCTAGTGAACCAGAGAATAAAGTTGACATGAAAATACCGCAAGTTCACAATTCAATTCCATTTCACAAGCAATCATGATCGATCAATAGCCACAACTCAATTCCATTTCACAAGCAACCATGATCAATCAATAGTAAGTCTCTCTAGGAACAGCATAACATGCCGGAACTAAAAAGAAAACCCTAGATTACTTAATTCACCAAGGGTGATTCATAACTCAAAAGGGATTGACCACAGGAACAATTCGATCGACAATCAAATCCCCAATTAAAAATCGAAGACTCGACAAGAGATAATTACCAGTGAAAGGGTTACGTTTAAGAGGTGGATCGAGCTGATTACACCACCGAAGACGGCAAGACTTGCCTGACCGACCAGGAATACTCCGTGCGATCAAACTCCAATTCCTCGGTCCAAACTTCTCAACGCGATCACTCAACACAACGTCTTCCTCATGAGACCACGGCCCTTTGACTCGCTCTTTTCTTCCCCTTTCGCGCGTCCCTTCCCCAACGAACCTCGACGCATCTTCATCTCCAGCACAGCCGCCTCCGCCACTATCGTCATCTCCTCTGCCACACGCCACCGCCTCTGCTACCTCCCCTAACTCCGTCGCCTCCGATCGTCTCCAAATCTCTCCCTCCATAAGCTTCCTCCCTCTCACTTACCGGACTTAACTGTTTGGTCTCCTTGGTGTCGCGTGAGGACACGCTCCTTCCATATATCAATTAATATTACTCTTTCACCCTTCGATTCTACATTTACCTTATTACCCTTGACATTAATTCTCTGTTATCTATCGTGAGGGAGATTTAAGTAAATCACTTAAAACGGAAGAGCTTCGGAAGTTGATCACTTTCGGCTATGGCGGGAAATCTAACTGGCGGGTTTACGTCGTTTTATTGGGCCTCTAGGCCTTTTACTAACTAAAACTGGGCCTCCTCAAGAGCCGTCAGATTAGTACAAGTAATACGAACCGTTAGATTCAGATCGCTAAGAAGAAGCCCTAGATTCCTTTATCATTTAGCCAATTCGTCGTATAAAACGACTGAAACCAAAACCCTAACATTTTTTATCGCCGTCGAACTCATTTTGTAAACGAGGAAACGAGCCTTATCCTGTGAGCAACAATGGTGAAGGCAACAAAGGCGGAGAAGAAGATCGCTTATGACGCAAAGCTATGTCAGCTTATCGATGAATTCACCCAGATCTTGGTCGTTGCCGCTGACAATGTTGGATCGACTCAGCTCCAGAACATCAGGAAGGGTCTTCGTGGAGACTCAGTGGTGCTCATGGGAAAGAATACTATGATGAAGCGTTCAGTTAAGATTCACGCTGAGAACACCGGAAACACTGGCATCCTGAACTTGCTTCCCCTCCTTCAGGTCGATCTCGATTAATGTTTTGTAGATTTTTGCGTCGATTTTGCGTTTGTAGTGATTAGATTGTGATTGCGATGGTTCTGTGTTTGTAATTTTAGGGAAATGTTGGTTTGATCTTCACCAAGGGTGACCTCAAGGAAGTGAGCGAGGAAGTTGCTAAGTACAAGGTAGGTTAATCGATCCTATCTTTTTCTGGGTAGCAAATGTTTGATTATAGCTTTTGATCATCTAGACATGAATGAGTTCTTACATACATTTCTGTTTATTTTAGTTTAGCTTCACATATAGCTATTCATTCATGAGCAATCTGTCACCTGTTCTTAAAAGCATGATGCTTTCTCTATGCGATTGGATTGAAATGGAAGTCTTTTTTTCTGGCTAGCAATTGTTTGATATAGCTTTCTTACATACATTTCTGTAGACTTTAGTTTAGCTTCACATATAGCTGTCTATTCATGAGGAATCTATCACTCTGTTCTTAAAATCATGTCTAGCTACTGTCTTCTGCTTCGACTTGTATAGCGGATTGTATAAAGATTTGATGCTTTCTCTATGTGATTGGATTGAAATGAGAGTTTTTTATTTGTCTTGTAATATGAACAGGTTGGTGCTCCTGCTCGTGTGGGTTTGGTTGCCCCAATTGATGTGGTTGTCCAACCTGGTAACACCGGGCTTGATCCATCCCAGACATCTTTCTTCCAGGTTTGCTTAATCAATACTCGATTTGTTGCGTTTGAATATGAAATCTAAAGTTTCTGAAGCATGAATCTGTTTTGTGATTATTAGGTTCTTAACATCCCAACTAAGATTAACAAGGGTACAGTCGAAATCATCACCCCTGTTGAGCTCATCAAGCAAGGTGACAAGGTCGGTTCTTCTGAGGCTGCCCTTCTAGCCAAGCTTGGCATCAGGCCGTTCTCGTACGGTCTTGTTGTCCAGTCAGTTTACGACAATGGCTCTGTCTTCAGCCCAGAGGTTCTTGATCTTACAGAAGATGACCTCGTCGAGAAGTTTGCTGCTGGTATCTCCATGGTCACTTCCTTGGCTCTAGCTGTTTCTTACCCTACCCTTGCTGCTGCGCCACATATGTTCATCAATGCCTACAAGAATGCGTTGGCTATCTCTGTTGCCACTGAGTACACCTTCCCGCAAGCAGAGAAGGTCAAGGAGTTCTTGAAGGTTAGTCATCAAATTTTGATTTTATTGTTTACGTGTTGATGTTAACTCTTGGGCATAATTGGGGAATGCAGGATCCAAGCAAGTTTGCTGTTGCTGTAGCGGCGGTGTCTGCGGATGCAGGTGGTGGTGCTTCAGCTGGAGCTGCCAAGGTAGAGGAGAAGAAGGAAGTGGTTGAGGAATCAGATGAAGAAGATTATGGTGGTTTCGATATGTTCGGTGATGAATAGATTAAAATATCTATTAAGGTTACCTTTTTGTCGATGCTATAAGTGATGCTTCGTTTGTAGTTTGATGTTTTCAATTCTCTTGATTTTGGCCACTTAAGATTTACAAGATTGTCTTTTTTGTTTTGAAAATGTTTAGTATTTTGAGTTGTTTTACAAAGTAGCTCGTAAACCCAAATATTACCAGTTTACATTTTCTTACAATAAACCAAACTCACAAAATTTCTTAACCTATTGAGTGCTTAACGTCTTCTAATCATCAGGCTCTAACATCTGATTATGACGGTTAAATCCAGTAGCTAGAGAACAACAACTCCTCAATCCGAACAACAAACAGTATCCACAACACAGGTAACACAACTTAGCCACATCTACTGCTTTGTTCACCATGTGGGACTACATTAGGTATGGGCATTGGGTCTAGGTTCAATTTGGTATTTTAGAATTGCGGTTTAAAGTTCGGGTCGGTTTTGTTAGAGAAAAGAAATTTTTAAAATTATTATTCCATTGATATCAGTTTCAGTAATGAATCTTATGACAAAGTTTCAGAGGCGTCATGTTGAAGAAACGTGATGATTAAAATCCAAAGAACTATCTTTCCCAAGGAGATTCACTGAACCTGTATGTGAGGAGGATCAAGATTAACTGACCAGATAAACCCTAATGACTCGTTTAACACAGTTCTTTGGGAAACTGTTCTGCAAATCACATGGGAAAACGCAAAGAGGTATTTACATACTATTATGGCTTTTGGGTTTCATGATGCACATTTAATGTTCGAAATGAAACCTCTTGAGATTCAAACCCGTGATGTATTCAATATAAAGAGGCATGATAATCTTTGAGTTCTTACCACCAAAACGTGATCTCTAAAAGGCTCAGTCTTTTCCATTTTGTTGTGTTCTTACCTGTTTTGTTTCTCTTTTCTTTCTTTGACCTCCATAATGGCTAAAAGTGCAAAGTTTAGCTTGAAACTTCTCATAGACGAAGAGAAAAACAAAGTTGTATTGGCTGAGGCTGGCCAAGATTTCGTTGATGTTCTTCAGCCTCCTGACACTCCCAATGGGGACTATTGCTAAGGTTCTTGAGAAGCATCAAAAGTTGCCGCAGGTTCTAAGTTGCTATCAGAATCTTAACAAAAGTGTTGCGGATTTGGGCATTGAAAATTTTGGAAGTGAAGCCTGCAAGACTATGCTGATGTATCCTAAGAGTACAAAGGAGATCCATTGCAGAAGGCTTAAGCTGAACATGGATGACACAGAGCCCTCAAAAATCTTTGTATGCCCGTACTTCTATAGGAATGCTGTGTGCCGCCGTTACAGCAAATTCAACACCTCTTACTGCTTATGTGGAGTGAGGATGACCAAGCAGGTTGAGGTACCAGAAGAACTGCAAGCAGGGTACCAGATTGGAAATGATGTAGATGGAGTTTTTGTCAGTTGCAGATCCTCATTCATCGTCACCGATGATTTGAGGGTCACGTTGAACTCTATTGGTGCTATCGTAAACGTGCTCAAAGATCTAGGATATCAAGGTTTTAGTGACATGCAAGAAATGATTCTTGACGTTGGTTTCGAAGAGGTATTGACAATGTTTTCTTCCCTTTCTTGCTCATTGTTTTTTCTCATTGTTGTGGATAAGGCAATATCTTTCTCAAGTATCAACTATATCTATAGGTGGTGGTTCTACTAGGATGTTTGTTCACTACGAATGCCCCATTCACATATGCATTCCTCAGGAAAGATAAAACGTTGTCTCCACATGTTCAAGCGTTGTCTCAACCTGTGCAAGATGTAAAACCAGGCAGAGTATTTCATGTGAAAGTTTTTGTTAGAAAGCTTGACAGGAAGATTCTTTATGCTGAAAGCAGTGAAGACTTCATCGACTCTCTTCTAACTTTCTTGGTTCTTCCTCTCGAGTTGGCATGGTCATTCTCTGATGACAATACTATATTGGAATGTATCAGAAATTTGTCCAGAAGTGAGGGTAGACGAGCATTAGTTCCCAGTTTCTTTGAGATTCCTGGTTATTACACTTGCCAAAACAGACTGCTTCACTTTCAGACCACCGCATCACCAATATATAAATGTTTAATTCCCAAAGGTAGTCACTGTGATACGGTTTTCAAATTTACCAGTCATTATGAACGTGATAGGCTTCCAAAAGATAATGTGATTGTGTGTCCAAAAGATCCAAAATCTGGTGATGGGTTTTTGAGGAGAGGTACAAAATACATAGTGTCTGATGATCTGTGCATCACTGCTATGAATTCATCATCAACCATTGGATTGTTAAAAGAGAATCAAGTTGACATCAATGACATCGAGGAGCATGTGGTGACCATTTCCAAAGCAGAGGTATGCTTTTACTTCTTCAGGTTGTCCTTAAACATGTTTGTTCATTTTGCGCCTTTTGGAAACTCGCACAAGTTTTTGACATGTTTTTGTTGCAGCTCATCAGCATTCTTAGAGCTTCCTTGACCTCTTCATCTGCATTAACCAACGGTCTATCAAATCTGCTCATGAAGAAACCAAAGGAAGAAACTTGAACTCCAATCAAAGAAAACAAGCTGAAGATTCTTGATAGAGTCATCTCAGTTTCTAAGGATCATCATGTCTTACTTATTTTGGATTCTGCAATCAAGCTTCACTTTCTCTTCTTTTCTTTTTTCACAAGGCTCTTTTACATTAGCTTAATCTTGATGCTCTTTTTTCGTTTACATTTGTATGGCTTGCTTTAAGCATTCATAAATACATTTTCTTCAGGCTTATCATTCTTATTTCTTTAAACATTCACCCTTTCTCTGGAAATTTATTGAATCTGTTACGAGATAACTTTCTCAGGAGATGAATCAAATATACAAAGAGATATGTTGGTGGACTCATCCAAATAGTTTCACTCTGATTAAAAGTTGACATCCTTGTGGAAACTTGATGAACAAGAAGATTGAGATGGAGATTGAGGAAACAGAGCAAGTTCATGGAGAATTTTTATAAGCGAGATAACATCTTTCATCATTACTGATGATCTGAAAGTGTCATTGAATCCTATTTGTTTTGTCTTAACTGCACTCAATGATCTTGTCTATGCTAGATTTGACAAGCTTCAGGAGGTTTATCGCAATTGGTTCTGAAGAGGTACTTGACCTAAAAGAGTCTGCTTTTTTTTGGGTCAGAAAAGAGTGTGTTTATATTGTTTAAATGCATGTGCTAACTTTGTTAGGGTGTTTATTCACCTAGGATGCTCCCTTGACAAACACGTTACTGAATAAGACTTGTGTTACAAGGCAGCATAGATCTTTGACTCCACTGGTACAAGAAAGCGAATTTGCAGGAGTAGCATACGAACTCTTAACTTCGAATGTATATTTTTAGAAAGAAAGTCAATTTTCTTTGCATTTTTTCTTGACATTCCACTAGCATATGCCTATAAACTCATCTTCAACATTTTCATTGTTAACCAAGTTGAAGATGAACATCAGTTGACATCGAGGAGCAAGTGATCAACACTAGCAAAACAGAGGTATGCTGTAATTTCTTTCCTTCTATAATTCTTTGATTTCTTTAAAGAAAATCTTACATTTTCGTCTTCTTTAAAATGTACTTTCGTTGCACAGGGTGTTAGCTTACTGAGAGCTTCCTTGATTACAAGCTCTGCACCAAGTAACCAATGGTCTCTCCAACTTCCTCTCAAGACATGGTCCTTCTCAACTTTGAAGATACCAAAATCTGAAGAACCCCATTAAGAGCCATTCTTACTCTTATGGTTCTTAGTATCTACGAGTCTTGTCCATGTTTTCTTCTTAGACAAATACATTATCGAGCGTATTCTTATCCTCAATATCAGGGACTAAAAAGTTACTCTGAACAACATTGTTTCTATTTTAATCCTTAAACCCAAAGTTTCAGAAAAAATCATTTTTAAATGACTTGAAAGTTTAAATCCTATGATTTGCCTCAGTAGTTGGATGTGATGTTAAGTAAAATATAAGACATAGGGGTGTTCATAGATACACTATGATCGAATAAAATCATGGTTAAAATGACTTTAAATCCCTATATATGCTTTCCCTCACTAGCTAGTACTAGGATGTAAAGTAAATGATTTTTCCTTCTTATTTGTTATTTTTTCTTGCATCTTTCTTCATCTTTTGATGGCTGCAAAACCCAAATTTAGTCTAAAACTTCTCATTGATGAGAAGAAAAACAGAGTTGTTTTAGCTGAGGCTGGCAAGGATTTTGCTGACATACTCTGTAGTCTCTTAACTCTTCCTATGGGAACCATTGTCAGGTTGCTAGAGAAGCATCAAACTCCTCAGTCTTCAATCGTAGGTTGCTTTCACAACCTTTACAAAAGTGTTTCAGACATGAAGCTCGATAACTTCGAGACTCAAGCTTGTAAGAATTTGTTGCTGTATCCAAAGAGTATGAAGGAAAGTCATTGCAGAAAGCTAAAGCTGAACGTAGATGATACTGAGGCAACCAAGTTCTTTGTCTGTCCAAATTTTGTATCTGTTGAGTCTTGCTGTAAGGTGTACAGCAATATCAGTATGTCAAGATGTAGCTGTGGAAACTCAATGACCCGTGAGTTTCAGGTTGAAGATGAAGAGCAAGGTGATGGTTGTTTAGGAAGTAAAGTTGATGGAGTGTTTCTCAGCTGCAGAACGTCGTTTATCATTACAGATGATCTGAAAGTGGCAGTGAACTCTATTGGTCTTGTACTGAATGTTCTTAGTGATCTTGGCTGTGCTGGTTTTTATAAGCTGCAAGAAGTGCTTATTGATGTTGGCTTTGAAGAGGTAACTGATTCTCATGGGCAGTATTTTTATTCTTAGATCTTTTCTATAGGTATGGGCATAAAAACCGGAACCGATCTGTAACAATCAGTTTGGTTCGGTTTCGGTTCCGGTCAAAATACCCATTGAGCAATGAAGTTGAAGAACTGTGGGCATCGGGTCCGTTCCAAATATTATTCGGGAACCGATAGTATAAACTGAATACATGAACATATATATATATATATATATATATATATATATATATATGTATATATATATACTTATATATAGTATATGATTTTATTTGCATTTCGAATAAGTTATTGATATTTCGAGTATTTTATTAGTTTTTGGGTATATGTTGATATTCCAGATATCGGTTTCAGCTATATTGGGTATT